>CALNVZ010000174.1:67611946-67640311 GCA_940671915.1 Paracentrotus lividus
CTTCTTTAAATTAAATTTTTCTTCATTTGCCTAAGAAATAAAAAATAAAAAATAGGAAGGAAATCATAAAGCTGTTAATATTCAGTTGAGAGGAATTTAGAGAAGATGAGGTTCTAGCTAGAGACAAGTTGCACTCAACTTTGAAATCAGACTCGGAGTGAGTTTTTTTTTTCTTCCCCCAACCAAGTATCAATCAAATCGGCACTGACAATGCTCCTAGCTTGACGTTAGGCTTAGCAACTTGAGCTGGGAGTGAAGGGTCTGACTTTCACATTTTTCCAAAAGGTTTTCTTTAACCAATGACATGTTGACTAACTTAGACCCCTAGTTTTATTTTTCTGATTTTTGGAATGAAAAAAGAAGTTGTTTTAAACTTTTCTTTATTCAACAGTCATTCACATGTTCAATAGCGGCTTCCATTTAGATCTAAATGAAAAGTTTCGGTTTAACATTTTTGTTAGGCCTACTTTCATCTTTTCTCACGTTATGAAGTTCATGAATTCACACCTACTGACGTAGAAAATCTAGGCTATATCACAGTAGACCGAGGCTGCTCTGTCTTCCCTGGCCTCTGAAGACAGAGATCATGCATTTTTGCAGTGTAGACTACACAGCCGAGTGCGTTTTATCTTGCCCGAATTTCTTGGCAAATCTTGGATCAGACTCTACTCAAATATGATCACCGAAAAACGCACTCGGCTGTGCCTGTGTAGATCTACACTGCAGTTTGAACAGCTCGTGTAATGCATGATCTCCGTCTTCCTGAGGGGATTACGATGAAGACAGAGCAGCCTCGGTTTAGATTATATCACCCGCGACCAGCTCCAGTTTCCCCGCATTCCCCGGCCCAGTCCCCACTCAACACACACATTTGCTATTCAGAAAAGATGCCATTCAGAAACACGTTACGGTACGGTACGGTACGGTACACGCTCCGCGACTCACCTCGAGGGTGATGGTTTTCCCCGTCAGAGTTTTCACGAAAATCTGCATCTTGGATGACGTTTGTGCCACCTATCACAAATGAAAATGTAATATAAGTATCATTCCTCATTACAAAACCATAATCACTTTATTTTATATAAACAGTTATCATAAAATTAGTGGTAATTTGGACATAATTATTGTCGGACCTACCGGCAATGGCGATGCGACAGAAAAAGGCTGCACGCATGTACGTAAAATCTTAACATAGAGGGCGTTACTACTTTTCATTTTAGATCAATGATCGATAAAAAAAAAAAATCCTTTTTATTTATTTATTTATTTATTTTATTTTATTTATTTATTTATTTATTTTAATCTTTTTTTATATTAAAATTAAACAGATCCACAATTTTTAATGGGAGTAATCTCTCAAAGCACATACTATTTTATTTTGTTGGTGGTAGTTACAGGTCCCCAAAATAAAGATGACGATCCCCCCATCCCACACCCTATACCGCTCAGAAATAAAATGCGTGCCCCTAACTCCCCTCACTGAGCGGGGGCGTCACGAGAGTTAGAAAGTGTAATAACTTTCCGTTAATGCTTCTCCTTTGACGGCCAAAAAACAAAAAACAAAACAAAACAAAAACAGAGAAAGAAATAAAGGAGAAGGAAAGAAGAGAAGAGAAGATTATATGGGCCATCGAGCGTTGCCCGTGATTAATGGGATTTTTTGTTCTATAAAAGTGCAAACATAAAGAAATTCCCACGTCTAGAGTACTGGTCTTCCTTATGAAGATGTGTGGAGTAGAAATGTTCAACACAATATCAAGTTCTATGTCAATAAACCTAATATCGGACTTTGGTTGGATGAATTTATTTTTCTTGTGCCTTCATTGGCCTAAGCGGGTCAGGAAAAAAAAAAAAATAGTGAAGACTCGAATATCACTATTTTTTTTGGAAGTGGGGGGGGGGGACTTGAGTTTATATTTGCAGTGATATGATTGTGTGACTAGAGTCTGCAAGTTAAATATGTTTGTAATAAAGGTCGTCAAAACATAAAGGGCGATGTATTTTAAGGTCAGGGGCAGAGTGCAAAACGGCATCGTTAGTGTTGATTTTCTACGTCAAATTATACTCTCCAAATCAAGCATGTCAAGCCTTTCTGATATGCGCTGGCCGCCCACTGAAGAAGAGTTCAAAGGAAATAGAGTGGAGGGGGAGAGGAGGGGGCTAGGCACAATTCTATCCCCAAAATATCCCAGTGGTGGGTCCTTTGCAATGATTTGAAAACGAGGGGCACCGTCAGACCGAAAATTTTAGATCGACGTCTCATGAGTCTCTGCGACGTCTTATTATAGTCGCGGGAAATCGATGAGGCCTAATTTATATATACGCGACGTGAGTTACCACATTTAATTGTGACTCAGTCTCCAGTAAGATGAAGTCCTATCAGATCGACCAATGCTCTGTTGTAACACAAAGACTTATAACGATTGGTTTTTTTTCTCATATCAATTCTACTACACGTGAAATGTAAATCTAACGTATGACATTAAATCTTAACATAAAGACGCGTCCATTATTTGAGGAGGGGGAACGCTAACATATACATTCATGCTAGTTTTAGTGGAAATACATGACATCTGAGCGGGCAGCAGAGAAATTTATACCGCATCAACATTAATGTCAACAAAACCCGGGGTAACGGCGGGAAGCGAGACCGATTGACACTGCATGCCATATTACTTAGCGTACAGAGAAACTCGCTAGAAGAAAACTTTCCTGTCGGGTAACAATGGTTTACAGTCCGTTCGAGAACTTCCTATGGACATGAAATATAATAATTGAACTTTTATTCCATACGTTTCGTAGTAGATGCTTCAGACAGATTGGGGAAAAAAGACATTTTGAGCTATACACCATTGTGCCTAAAGTTGTAATCCAGAATCTATTCTCACAAGATTGAGTGTTCCTATAACGATTATTGATTATAAATAGATGATCTTGTCACGATTCTTTGCTAAGACGGCGTTGCCACATGCGCATATGATTGTGATCATGCGCGATAAATATTGACCCATTCGAGTAAGATTTCGTTGTGATAATGTTCAAAAGTGACAGGACTTTTTTTTAACCAATCGAACATGAACGTACCATATTTGGAAAGCCTGAGAATTCAAGCTTTTAAAAACTGCATTGATCATTCAAGGATTGTAAATATAATTGATGCGTAATTCGAGAAAGATGACATATACAAAGTCGTATGAGCATTTTGAAGCAAACACTGGCCATATGTTACAGGAATTTGATTCTTTACTGGATTTCAATTGACTCAAGTGACAGGACTATTTTTTTTGCCCTTTGCAAATACAATGTTCATTCGTATTTTAAAAATTCGACTCTTATCGCTACTATATTCAGTATGATCATTTCTTGAAAAGGTTATAGATTGCCGCCATAATCAGAAAACAAAGTCGAAAAACTTGTGCACAATTTACAAAAAGTCTATGGCCGCGTTCGCTTTGCGTAGAGTGATAGCGCCCTCTTCCCCTTAAGTTTACAACTAGAATTGATATGTCTCGGTATATCCTCATCATGTCATCATGGACAGGTTGCTCCAAAGTTGACGATCTTAATCCTAACCCTAATCTCAATCATATCCTAATCCTAATCCATGACTCTATTACCTGCGTTCCAAATGAGGCTACCGAGAAAAAAAATCAATCGTATCTTTTTATCAATAGTCTTTGTAGTACAGGGCACTTCCATGAAACGCTGCCCGAATGACCTTCTTGACGACTGAAGGCCAAAACAAAATAATATAACGCCTACCCCCTCCCCCTGCTTATCGCTTCCGTTATATCCGCATATCGTTTGACCATCAATCGATAGATGAATTATTGAAGTACAAAAATTCGCAATTATCGACGGTTCGGATCCGATCCGGTACCCGACCTACTTGCTTGGCTGATAGTGATTCGCCCTCCCTGTCAAGAACTTTCTGCACTTGTAGGGGTCTAAAGCCCCTTTGACTAATGCCCGTTTGGTCTCATCCCACATGGTCTAATTCCATTTCGTCTATAACCAGTTTGTCTACATTTTGGTCTAAATAGAAAGATGGGATAGAAAGAGGGAGAGATATAATAATCAAGGTGATGGGAGAGAGAGAGAGAGAGAAACAGGGAGAGATGTGAAGAGAGAGGGACAGAAAGAGAAAGAGATTTAGAAATTAACTTGTGATAGAAAAGAGAGAGAGAGAGAGAGAGAGAGAGAGAGGGAGATAGGATGATGGACAACGCTCATTACATAACAGTGTTTGTATATTTGTCGAAAAAGCCCCATTAAGGTCAGGGTAGATGATTTATCACTCTCGCGTGCTTGTGGTATCTTTGGGGTTGATTGTTGACACTGGAGCTTATCAACGATGGCTTGTCGGCTGCCTTTGATCTTCTCATATTTCAATCACTCTTTATAATCCTGCTCCACTTTTCACTAAACGCTTTTAATTCCGACCTTGTTGTTGTAATTGTTGTTGTTATTTATCATATTTTATTTTTCATTATATATTTTTATTTTTCCACTGTGTTCTTGAACATCCTATAATGCGTAAAAGCTATAGATTGAAAAAAATAAAAATAAAAAAATAAATAACAAAAAATAAGCCCGAGTCCTCCTGTGTACTAGAGGATTCTTTATTTTTCCTACCTCTTTTCTCTCTAGTCTTTACTATTATCCTGAAAAATCTGCGTAAAATTATAGAAATCCCATGGGATATCTCCGTAGCGGGCGCGTGTCAGATATATTCTGGATGAATATGCATCATTTCCCAATTACCATATGAATAGTATGAATATTAATTAGACGTGCTATACGTGATCCCAGCTTACGCGGCAATTTAACAAAGCAGATCTATTATGCATACATCCCCGAATATAATTTATTTAAAGGTAGTAATTGTAGTTCTTATCATTCTGATAAAATATTCAAAAAATAATTTTATGTGGAGATTATTTTCAACATAATTATTACAATATTAAACAGACCGTATAAAAGTCCAATTTTTGTAAACATGGGATGCGACCACAATAAGACTAATCTATTTATTGTATTGGAATCATGGTTGGGAAATATAGCGTGTCGTTTCAGAGACGTTAATGCCTTTGCTAGTTTTATACAATCTTCTCCAAATATCACATTAATTAGGAAAGTGTTTTGATTTTTAAAATATTAATTGTTTTAAAATAAATTTGCTCTATAATAGATCAGGGTTATATTTTGACAAAATTGTACATTTTCATTGATACACATAGCCTATTCTAATTTTTTTCAACGAGGACAGAATTCACATGTCATAATGAATATGACTGCAGAAAATAATAATTTCGGTATCGCTTCTCGGCCTTTTGGCTAAGATCATGTGTAGTATCTGTTCTTTTCAGCTTAATATCTGAAACGCGACTCACCGAGTCGCTTGTATATTAAACTGATTTTTGAACTTAGGCCATGGAATAGGGGCTTGCTCCATCCTGGCCACGGGTTGGCCCGGTATTGCAGTACCTCCGGGATCGGCCCACTCCTTAGGGGGTAATAATAAACCAAAGAAAGAATAACGTTACATACTGTAATCATACACCCCCTCCCGATCCCCTATTTATTTTATTTTTTATTTTATTTTTTTAAAAACTGTTGCTCCATCGGCAACCCACAGGCTCAGGAGTATTTGGAAATCCGAAACTATAAATAGGTACTTTGTCTATAATCAAATATTTCAGGTCCCCCATTCAAAATTTCAGCTCCGAGTACCGCACTCTCAAACTTTCACCAGATATCACAGATATCAACATGTACATTTCAGTATATCCACAATTAAAACAAATTAGAACGAAAGAAATCTCCCGAAACTAGCTGAATAAAAAATTTCTCGGAATTCAGTGGCATTTCCTGGAATATTCATATTTGAAACTTGTTCGTACAATTGTACATCAAGCTTGAATTATTATTGTGAAAACAACAAATAGAGCAGACTAAATAACTATAAGTTGTGTATCCAATTCTTTTATTGCAGAGGATGATTCAAATCAAAACTAAATCCTGTTAAATTAAGAAAATACAAAGAGGATGATAAGTAAACTATATACAAATGTAATGTAATATAATGGCACTATAGACCTGCATGATGATAATAATAAGATTATTTGTATGTATAAAGTCAAAGATTATTTTGAGCTCTGTACAGATATTGTGTTATACTAAATTAATTATACGTATATTGAAGTCAAACACGGTTTCTAAGAAAAGAAGTATATAACTATTTGACTATACCCCCAAACGAATATACATGTAGGCCTACTAATAATGGAAAGAATATTGTGTGCACGTGCTATATTCCCATGATAAACACTAAATCTAACTACAATCCAATGAAGAAAACTAATGATATATTCTGAGGATGAGAACTACAAAATCATATACAATAGTTGACAAAGAACAAAATGTTACTTCAGAAAAGAGCTTAGTTCTCAAGCGACTTATGGTATATAACCAAGGGGATGGAAATCATAAGCAGGTTAGAATATAGAGATCGAACAAGTCATTAAATAATTATATAAATTTTTTTTTTAACATCAAATATTTCTCCTTTAAGCTTTGGTCCTAATCAATTATTAATCATTGTGCAATGACTGGTATCAATTGATTAAAATACAAGTCTCTATGTTAACGTTACGTTCAAGTTAGGTTTGTACCCATTAATCTTGGTCGAACAACATATCCGAAAAACAAAAAGCAATCTTTAAACATAGAAATTTACATATATTTCAGTATACTTAGTATTATGTTATCATGATTAATTACAAAATACGGGTAGCTACCATATATGTTAATACTTGATAATTATCCAACTATAAATCAAATATAACTAAAATAAAAATATTTACAAATCTTATCCTCAACTTAATGGAGTTTGAAGAGTACAGAACTCATGTGACCACCATGTGCATGTAAACGCCATGCATGTACTTGTTGTATTATATAATGTATTACTAGTTGAAGTATTATATCCGATTAACGAATATCAATAAACTTTGAGTATAACATGTTTAAAACCATAATGTCATATTATCAAGGAATTTTAAGACCCCTCTTGTCTGCACACCTCCTGAAATTTAACGTTTGGCAGACTATATAAACCAATCTGAGAGCGCGAAGCGCAAGCCGAAAAATATTGAGCTCCAATGATAAGGCAACAAGATTTAATGCTACCAATATAATGTCTGTATTGAAAGCTTTTACATTCGGATATTTTATAAATCTTGATTTTCAGATTTCATGGAAGTATTTCACATCCTACTCATGAATGTATTTCACATCATGAAATGTCCTTGAAAATACAAAAATTTTCCGAATCCGGAGAAGTGACAACAACAGGATAATGACCCCCCCCCCTTTTTTTTTTAAGCATAGCGGATGGGACCTGGCTATGTGTAGAGCCTCATGATTGCCACTCAGATTCAGAGCTCAGAATCTCTATTCTAGCCCAATGAGGATCCAACTAATTAAAATATGCTCTGCATAATATAAAAATAAAAAATATATTAAAAAGAATACTAGTATTCTAGAGGATACGAGGTTGATGAGAGCGGAGTTAAGAGAGAGAAAGAAGGAAGAGTGAGGGATTTGGTCATTTTATCTAGACGGTTAGATTAACATTAATTAATGATAATAGCTAGCACTTTATCATTATGTCGCTGTAGATCTAAATATAATCTAAATGTTATTTTCTTTCCACACCATCCGATCGTGCCCGCCCCGCCATCCGGCCCCCCCTACCTCCCGCCGCAGCCGCCACCCCTCCCAACCACCCACACCTTGACCTCTTAATCATAAAAAAAAATAGTTTAACAGCAAAAAACAGTTAAAATAAAAAGGAAGTATCAAAGTCGTCCACTCTTGAAAAGCAAACACACACAAAATTCTCATCCATATGCAGTTGATGGAAGCTCTCCTCCGGCAGTAGAACGCCCCCCCCCCCCGGGCCCGCAACATGACACTGACGTCATATTGTACGTGAAATCGTCAGGGAAAAATTTTGGACTGAAAAACTCGGATGAAGAAATGGCTGGCAATCGCTAAAGCTGCTGACTCGAGTGGAATCTGACATCGACAAAGTATCGGCAGTGAATGTAACTGGGAACGCATACGAGAAGTAGTGAAGCAAAATAAAGTCTAAAAAGTCCTCAGCTGGTAAAGTCATTTTCCTCGAAATTTGGCAGACACAATTAACTGACGCCTCTTCTACGAAGTCCATTCGTTCTCTCACGATGTCATCATTTGCATTCTCGATCCTCATCCTTGAACTATGACCAATAAATGACGGCACTGTCAATGTCGACAATGTTATCACTTACAGCTATGTACAGTCATATTACTTTTCAGTTCCAAACTCATGCAGGAACTTACAAGCGCAGTAGATTAATGTGAAGTACTTAAACTCAGTCTAACATTCTATACACAAGTAACTAGATCTAAGTTAAGATCTAGACGTCTAGATGCACTCACTCAGTCACGAGGGCAATATACAGTAGTATATTGACCTCGTATTGAATAGGTTACTTTTCAGTTGTAGGAGAAAAATGTAGACCCGGATAATTAGTGATATAGCTTAAGGTTATTTGATAAGAGGACTACAAAATAATGATAATTAATATATATTTTTTAAAGTAACATCAAGTTTTGTGATTTAAGTTATGAAAGATAGAAAATAAAAGAGAAACTCACCGCTGGTCTGCGGTGCGGTCTCCGTATTGTACAGCGCCTCCAATGCCTATGGGCCTACGGTTATACTTGTGGCAGCTATGGCGCTATTGTATAAGAGTCGTCGCAAATCAACTTTACCACTGTAGAAAACAGGCTATTTTTAAAACACAAACTCGACCACACCGTATTACTTTATGTCGTCTGCGCTGACCCACAGATTAATCTGTACTTACTGAATCCATCACTGGGCTAGAAAAACTGAAAGCACTTAGTACAATTGTTGAAATTTGTTCCTACGTTGAAGCAAGAGCAGTAAGGGAATTTTCTTGGAAATACATCTATGACCGATCTGGGTTTGAACTGCTCAGTCTTTTTTAATCCTTATTTTTCCTTTCTTAATTTGTCTTTTTCCTCCTTTCGTATTTCTTTTCCTTGTCGTTTACCATAGTCATCTTCTTTTTATTGTTGTTCTTCTTCGGGTCTTTTAATATTATTTATTTATTCTTTTAATATATAATTATTTTTTGCGAGCCCTAAATTGCCGCCTGGGGGACACGCCCTTCAACCTCTCTCATACGTTAGATAGCATCCTCGGCAGAAGCGTTGCAGCTCTATCAGAATGATCATTATATAATATATATCATTAATATATCAAAAAATACACAATACAAAATTGCATTTTAAAAAGGAAAAAAAAAAAGGGAAGACTCTGTAAAGAACGACTTGAAGACCTACCCCTATAGCTGTTATGGACCATCTTGGTCACGTGTGTGATATCCGAAATTAATGCAAAATCTTGCTTTAATTGGCTATAACTCTAAATATTTAAACAAATACTTACTTAATTTAATGTTTTAATCATGCTAATATTATTAGTTGGCTATCACTTTGCTAAATTTTTTTTGATATTAATCAATTGAATGTTCAAGGTCAAGAGGCTCAAAAGAAGATTGGGGTCACGTGTGTGACTTCACAGAACGCGGCAGATGATTCTGAAAAGTTCAATTTCATTTTTGAAATTCCTGTGAGTTTTAAAATGATGAAATGGTTCTTAATATGCTGTGCAGACTATGCATTATGGATCCTGTTAACCAGAAAAATACACACTGGATAGGAGAGTCATCTCCGGAATTTCTTTTTTAATCTCATATATTTTATATCCGCGGATGACTCGGGTCACGTGTGTGATACCAGTTTTAGGGTCTGTGTACACATGGATTTGCCAAATGTGTACACACACTGACGGTAACACTCTATCGTATTAGCAATAACAGTAGATTTAATTAGCACATTTCAGACTGTGGTAACTCCTTGACTCAGCCCGACTAGTATGCTCATATGCATATGTGTAGCGATACGAAAGACATCGAAGGGTAATGAGGGTAACTTTGATCATGCAATACGTCATTTTAGACGTATCTCCCGGCAAAAGTATGACAGCCCTCCAGATCAAGGACTGTCGTTTCGAGTCGTAGTGCCAGCGGCGTAGGATCACGGGGCACGAGTCAGAATGCCGCTTAGTGTTTCCTGGGTACGAAGTATTTTCGGTTAAGCCGCAATCACGATGGTAGTGTGTAATTGTAACTACTAGAACGACTGGTTAATTTTCCCATAATGATAATAATTTATTTTATATGAATTATTATGCCTAATTTACCGCATTGCATGAAATCACAATTTTTGTTCTAATTGACAAACTTACCAGCTTCTGAAGTGCTAATTTTGTGTTTTGCATTAATCTTTATAAGATTCTCTAACCATTTGTACTTGGGAAAAAAAATTGATATCGAACTAAATTCCTTGTGTATTTCATTGTTTATGAAATTTTTATGTATTTCCTTGTTTTTTTTCGACCCTTTTTTTGTTTTGTTGGTTTGTTGTTCTTTTTGTTTGGTGTTTGTTTGTTTTTGGGTTTTCTTTCGCAAAAATTCATTGCAGAAACCATTTTGGAGCATAATAATGCTAAGAATAATTAATTTCAGCCAATTGAAAGTGAAAATAATCAGAATTATGACGCCACCCAGCCAGCGGGTCACCGTGATGTGGAACGACATGTTTTGCCTAATAATAATTCAAATTAAAACTTGTCATGGATTTAATATTTAAGTGATGATGCAAGGTACATAAAGTCTAGCTTTGAGAAATAATTATATACTAATACCGAGCCATGCGTTAAGACGGGGTCATAATTTTTTTGTTGTTCTGGATACGATGTGTGTGACATATTTGCAGGGCAATTAAATTCCAGGGTTAATTTATCTTAATATATTATTATTATTTTGGGGGGTTGATTAAAAGGAAAGAGGTAATAATAACTGATAAATGACAGTAATCCCAAGTAAGAAGTCAGCATGATTCATTCAGTCACGGCTTAAAAAATAATATTTTCATTTACCCGTTTTCACATTTAATTATCAATTTATGTTATTTATGCAAAATGAGCATGAAACAATTGCAAAAATACCAACGAAAAAACATCAGTTATGAAAACTGCAAGACATTGCTCTATTTGAATTATGCAGCTTAAAATAAAAACATGCACAAAATTTATTTGTCCCAAAAAGGTTCACTTTTGAAACGACATGCCAGAATAGCCTGGTCCTTTTTTAAAGGCATGACCATAGTTTGGTCCACAACGTGACCCGGGGTCACGTGTGTGACCATTTTCCAAAGTTCAATAATTACTAAATTAAACAGCTCTCGTGGCTTCATATTTCGGCTGAGATGCAAGCGACATTTATCTAGCTTGTCGAGAAAAAATTGTTAATAATAATAGAATCCATGGTTTTCGCTCGGGGGGCTGTTAACCTTTTCGTGTTTTTTGGGAGTCACGGTCGTTGTGAATTTGATGAAATCAATTTCCTTACTAGTTAATTTATTTAAAACAATAAATTCAACACTATTCATTTTCTCTTTAAATTTAAAGAGTGCAAGTTAAAAAGGGTATAATGACAATAATCAAAGTAAGGAGACCAGCATACAATACAAATCAAGTCAGGGTCAAACAAATTGATATTTTTACGCACCATTTTTCTATTTCAAGTTTTTGTTTGCCCATCAATTATGCAAATGAGCATAAAAAATTTGTAAAAATTAAGATAAAAAATGCATTTCATGAAACTTCGTAGACATTGCCTATAATGAATGTGCAGCTTAAAAAAAAAAAGGACAACTTTATTTTTTCCAAAAAGTTCACTTTTCAAAGATATCGCCTTAATATGGTACTCTTCTTGAGGGCCGGAGCGCGGATTTTTTTTTTTTTTTTACCACCCCCCCCACCCCCCCATCCCCCCCTGTTAATTTATTGCAAATGAAGCATAAAAAATTTTTAAAATTAAGATTAAAAAAGCATTTCATGAACTTCAGACATTGCTCTATAATGAATGTGCAGCTTAAAAAACAAAAAGGACAAACTTTATTTTTTTCCAAAAAGGTTCACTTTTCAAAGAATCGCCCTTATATTTCCGGTACTCTTCTTGAGGCCGAAGGGGATTTTTGTTTCTTTTTTTTTAATTTTTTTATATAAGTCATTGCATGCAGTACATTGCATTCGTCGCTAACAGAAACCACGAATTTTTATTGGATCTTATTCCAACTTTAACAACCTTTCTGACTGACATCGAGTTGGAGACAAACCCCAAAAAGGTATATAGGCAACAAGGGCCAAGGCATAATTGGTTAGTAAAATATCAATTTGTTGTGAAATATTAATCAATCAAAATGTAGTTATGCACTAAACAAGTAGTCACTGTATTTGCTAGTGAGTCCCACGTAGGGTGGCTGCTAAAGCGTCGTTAGATGGGAATGAGCAAAATAAGGCAATTTAATTTAATATTTAATAGAGAGAATTATCATTAATTTTAGTCATATTTTTTGCGGGTTGGCTGACCCAGAAGTAACAGCACGCACACGGAGCACTACAGTACAGCCTCCTGCGCTAGCCTCCTTACTAGACCTAGCTAGCTTGCTAGCAGACGGCGCTCGCTACCGCGGCTTTTATATCGCCATCTTACTGTACTACTTGCAATATGATTTGAACACAGCTCAGGTTACGCGTTGAACTGATTTTTGCCTTCAAATATCAATCACTAGCTGTGTGTGACGACATAAGTATGTGGTAGAACCTATCTGGTCTGGTATCCTCGGCAGTTACATAAGTTTAATGTGAGTTTCAATTAAAAAATATATATTTTAGAGAGATTCGGGGATACCAGCCCCACAGCTAATGATCCGTCAGTCGAGGTCCCTGTGCGAAGCGAAGGGGACTGGTCATAATATGCTTACATTTTTTGGTCTTGTGTCTTTTCGTTGCAGAGTTTTGCTACATCTTGCTGCTGTGAGAATGTGAGCTAGAGTTATACTTGATACAGAACCCACCCAATCATGAGACGGCAGCTAAAGCGAAAGAAAGAACTCTCATCAGCCAGGTCCCATCTCTCCGTCGCTCTAAAGGCGCAAAGGTAAGTACTTGGGATCAGAAGTTTATATGGGTATTTATGAATCCCAGTTCAGTCAGGGACAGCATATAATATCTCATTCCAGTCTATTGAATCTGCCAGAGCTGCTAAAGGGATTTTTAAGTTAAGTATCAAGTATTACTATTTGTAATGATATATGATTCCTTGTAAGATTATGAATATCAGCTATTTCAAGGATCAAACACAAATTCATGTATTAAAATTGATTCAATCAGTGACAAAATGTTTACAAAATGAAATGGTCGGGTTCCTGAAAAAAGAATGAAATTTTCATTTCCACCATCTACCTATGTATGGGTGTATGTGAAAAAGCCATCGAGAACCACTTACACATTATGCATGGTCAATTCATAATTGACCTTGCACTGGAAGTACCTTATTGCAGCAGTTTTCTCCATGGAAAGTCAGTGCAGAAAAAGTGTCTTGAGCACCTACAGCCAAGTCAAGGTGGCATACCCAAAAAGGGTCTAAAAATTCTACTAAACAAAAATTTTTAAAATCTAATGAAGAATTATATTTGCAATGAGACCATATAGATTATCTTAATTTATTTTGAGGTAGCGGTTTAATGCTGGTTTTCGCTAATATTATTGAGAAGTTTCCTCATCAACCAGAGGGCTACAGACAGCCATTTTACAAGTACTGGGACTAATGTTGGTTGCAGCTGTATGTGTCGAGAACCCAGACAAAGCCAAACTAAATGACATGTCAAGCCAACAGGTGCCTGTATGAGACCTATTTTTTACCACTTATTTCATCGAGTCCACTGTGTGCCCAAGTACCGGGTATGATAAATTAAACACCAAACTTATTATTCTAGCTCATTCCTGAGCATTTGCGAGGTTAATTCCTGATTTTTATTTGTTGTTTTGATTTGGTTCACAGCACATACTGTATGCTGAGTCACATCTTCCCTGTCCAAGTTCATCTAGCTATGGGTGATATGACGAAGCAATCAAGAACTAGATAAAGCCAAATTAGATGACATTGACAAGCCAGGAGGGTACCTGTACAGACTCAAGATCATGGCAGAAGGCATTTGCTGTCAGGGGTGAGTTTGAAAGTGGATTGTTTATAACTATATAAAAACTAATTGTGTGATATTTGTAGAACTCTGTAAAATGGCTGAAAAATAGAAGAAAATCAAAGAAAGATTGGAAAAGAGTGCTACAGGTTACAATGTGTAAGACAAAAATCTCTCATGTCTTAGTATCAGTTTTGCATTTGATTGAATGTGGGTTCTTTATGTATAGATTGCTGGGTCCCTAAGCAATGTATACTGCACGAAAACACTCAAGAATTGTTTAAATGCATAAATTATCAAGTTAAATGTTGGCTTGAATCATCTTTTTTTTTCTGAAAGGAATGTGCATGGAAAACTTGCTGCTAAACAGGATGCAAGAAAAGAGAGCATGAACAGGGGGAAGAGATAATTGCAAACTATGAGAAGGCAGGGGATCTTGCCTCTACTACCTACAGGTATATAAAAAATTCTTGAGTTTTAGAAATGCCTATCACTTTGTGACATAATTAATTATTGATTAAGTAAAGGCCCTCATAGTTCACTATCCATGAAACTAATTTTTGACTAGTTCGTAACTTGAGTATCTGAAGATGTGGATTTGTCGCTACAATCGTTTTATGGAATTTGCCTAGAAAATTAAATATGTTCAGTCGCAGCGACTTTAATATCGTCTTGTTTCCTGGGTCTCCTCTCACCAGTGCAGATAGGCCCTTGTGAACTTGGCTCTATGTAGTTATTTTTCAAACAATTGTGATGAAATTAAAATACATTACCAGACCTCAATGGCCTTGACAATAATGATTAATTTGGATTTTATATAATGCTGACCCTAATTATCCAAAGTGCTGGCCTTTGTTACTCCAGTTGTTAACCACAATTAGAAGTTTAAGCACTCAAACATTTGTTCCCATCTGGTTCCCATTTAACTTACTTGGGTTGAGAATAGGAGTATATACAGTCTGTGTCAAAAAAAATGGATACAGTCTAAAAAAATAGTTAGGTGTGAAATATTTTCAAATAATGTGTGTATATGGTACCAAAATAAAGCCAACTAACTTTTCCTTGCTGATGCGCTTTGTTCTGTATAATTTGCTTTCGTAAAACAAAAGTTATTGCTAAATTTTGTGCGACGAGGAACAAATCGAAATTGAGCACTTCATAGCCCATTATGCGAAACCTTATACACAAAGGCAAGGGACGGCATGCAAAAAATGGATTTTTCTTGATTGTAGAAAACTAGTCATATTTCAAAAATTACAACACCAAATGTGATGAAAAAATTGCAGGGTGAAAGCCTGCAATCTTCCCTGCCTTTTTGCGAATTAATAATTAATCTTCATACTATAAAAAAATGTTTTCCACTTGTACCATTTTATTTGACACAGACTGTACAGATTAATGTCTTATCAAAGGATAAGTGCTATATATAGTCCAACATAACATTCATTAAACAATTTTTTTTTTAAATTATGATTTAGGAAATTGAGAAAGGTCAACAGACAAACACGACATCATCCAGTTCCAGTAGCCTTGGGTCAGGCAGTCACATGGTAGGACCAGTCCTAGAGACAGCTGTGCAGAGGGCTCCACTTATCTACATACAACAAGGGTATGTTCCAACATATGATAAAATGAAAATATCTTAAATACTAATCACCTGTATGTTGTTGCATGTTTGTGCAATCAACTACTAGCTCATATCTACTTGTTACGAACTTTATTTCAAGTCAATTCTTTGAATGATCCCTTTTTTCAAAGGCATACATTCATATTGTTCCTAAATGCAAAAATTTAACATGATTTGGAATATTCTCTGGCCTATTTTCGTTGTTTTATAATGTGCTGTGGAAGGGAAACAAATTTTTCAGATGACAGTGACACTGATAATTTCCTCAATGTCACCTAGGCAATGTTAAAATATAAAAGTTAGAAAATATTTGTTAACAATTGAGAATAAAGCATTTTGTGCTGATCATCAACTAATGCGAAATAAAAAGGCGTGTGAGTTTCATAGTGTCGATTCATTCTGTTTGCAGAAAAATGGACCAGGGTATCAACCGCTTCCGACTCATTCTGAAAGCTGTCGAGACGCGAACCTCACAAAACATCCGCACCACGCTCGCAAGGGAGTTGGCTGAGGTCCTCCTGCGAGGTGTCTGTGAGCATCGCTATACACCACCCTCTAGTGATGGCCGAGAGGAGAGAACAGGCAGTTTGAGTCGGTCTTCGGTTAGTGGTGGTTCAGCATCATCCCTAAGACCGGCCAGTTCTAAAGGCTCACTCAAACCAAAGCTTTACACAATGGAGAGGTAATACTAAACCCTTCAGAAAGTTTAATGATACCACTTCTTTGTTCTTAAATCATTTCTAAACTCAAAAGACTAAATACTTCTTTAGAAAGGGAAAATCTGTCACATATACTCTCAATAGAATATTGGTGTCATTGAAGAGAGATCTACTAAAGTTCTCTCTCTTTTTTTTAAAGTCAAGTTCATAAATTCATTCTATGAAATACACTGCTTTAATCAACGGAAGGGGATGAATCTTCATGCATCCATATATAAGAGCTCAAATATGACAAATGTTCAGACAAAGTTCTAAATTGTTTGATGTACAGTGTGTCCCACAATAAATGCTAATGGCACTTTTGATGGGTATAATATTAAAATTACAAATATATATTGTTTATTTACTATCTCCCCAGTAAACTACCATTCGTTTTCTACAACTGGATGAAATTATATGTGATTGGTCCAAGAATCCCAAAGATATGAGCATTTTGTCATTACACATCGGGAAACCTCTCATCCAAGTTTGCATTGGTAGTACCGGATGTGTCGAATAAAAGAATCCAAGTTTGATCATTAATACTTTGAAAAATATTTCAGGAGTATTTATGAAATTTATATCACTGTAAAGTGCAACTCATTACCATTCTAATGATATGTCTCTCAGCTACCAATACCACGCATCGCTGAAACCCATTGTTCTGAAAAAGTCTTACAAAATTGAGTGTTCACTTTCGTGCTCCTTGAGATGCGTTATTCAAAACTAAGAATAAAACCAACTTTGATCATTAACAGATTAATGAGCGTGAAAGTGAAGCACTCACATTTGCAAGACTTTTTCAACAATGAGTTTTAGCGAGGTAATATTGGTGAGCTTGAGAGACATATCATTAGAACGGTAATGGTTGCACTTTACGTGATATAATTTATCAAATACTCCTGAAATATTTTTCAAAGTATTAATGATCAACACTGGGTTTCTTTTATTCGACACATCCGGTGCTACTCAATACAAACTTGGAGGGAGAGTTTCTGATTGTGATGAAAAAATGCTCATATCTTTGTGATATTGCATATCAAGATAAAATTTCATCCATTTGCAGGAATGAATGGTAGTTTAACGGGTGTAGAGTTATAATTAATATAATATTGTCATTTTAATATTATACCCATATAAAGTACCATTAGCATTTTTTGTGGGACACACTGTATAGCACTATCTATTAGTGATGACAATTAAAATATCATATTGATGAGAATTGTTTTTATTGTGTGTTATAAAAAATAGTCCCCTTGCAATCATTTATTTACCCCACCTCTCCTTATTACATGTACGTTGTTCTTTATTGGACTTCGAGTTCACTTTCACAAAAAGCAGTTATCGTAACGTTGCATTATTTTCGCACGCTATGTTTATTTTGTTGCTCCAGAAACAACTCCAGAAACATAATCGCACAGTGTTTAAAATAGTTCTAACTTTTCATATTTAATTTACTTTCGGGTACTTTTTTTTCATATCAATTGCGTAATCAGTTGCTCATACATTAAAAAATATCAACATTTTATTAATTTCCTTTGCTTTCTTCTCGTTTCCTTTCCCTCCATGTTTTGTTTTGTTTTTGTTGATCATCTGTAGTCGTCCGAGCCATTGTTCCAATGACTAGTAAGTGTCTGGAACTGCATGGACTGGGCACTTTTACACTATCTATTATTTTGCACTTCTTTTTAGTTCTTCTGCTTTAAATAGAGTTAGAAGGGTGGTAAAGGAGTAAATTAGTGTAGTACACTCATGTAAAACCAATGCAAACATTCACTTTGCGCGCACATCCGTGCCCCGATGCTTCCCGCTTGTACATCCCACAGCGAAGACCTAAATTATCCCTCAGTCATAATGGCACATCTTTAAAACAGTTTTCCTGAAATTTACCGGAAATCCTGAAAGGATTATCACACCATCTCACTTGCCTTAATATGCCATGTGAGACTATATTTGATTAGTTTCAAGCTCATTTCCCATTTCTCATTTATCCCTTTAAGTTGTGTAATTTACTTGTGATACCATGTTACTGCCCTTCTACATGTAGCTCTCAACAAACAAGTTTCCTCTATCCAAACCTGCTTTATCCTTCTTATGTTACATCACGTTCTACAGATTGAAAATTAAAGCTTTTTTGTTCAGAGAAATATCTTTCTGTGTACTACATTTCAAAAGTTTATTTTTGCAAGGCATTTATAAAGCCCATTTTTGTAATTGGTGATCTCCATTTTGGTCCAGATCAGGGAGATTGGAGATGAATCAACAAGGACTGAATTATTGAAATCTATCTTTAACTATCAAAGTGGGATATAAAACAAATATACTAGGCATTTGTCAGTCCAGCCTTGGACAAATAATTCACTCTATATTTTTTTTAAAGCTTGGTATATTTGTATAGTATCTTCTCTTGATGTTAGTACATTGTATAGATAGTATACATGTACATGTATCATTCCAATAACTGAACAAATGCTAATTGATATAATACAAAGAAAACTATTTTAGACATTTGTTACTATCTTTTCTTGCTGTTTTAGTACAGATAGTTTACGCACATTTAGACTTTGTATTTCAGATTATTATGATGACTGGGTGACGAGTATACTTTCATGGAATACAATAATAATTGAGTTTGATTTTTCTGTTCTCACTAGATGTAGAAATAAATTCATTAAACCTTTTATCTTATTGTACTAGAAAAGAAGTTGTTTTTTGTCAACTACATGTAGTATGAAGTTTTTATGTATGGTGGTGTAACCATAATTCGCGCAGAACCTTAGTTCACGCACGACGGATATCTCAAAAAGTAATCAATATTGTGAAAATCTGATAGCACCATCAGAAAGAGGGACCAAAAATTGCTTAAGATCCAAACTTTCGTCACGGTATGGTGTATCGAATTGTGAAATTATTGACCAAACATCGGAAAATTGTGTGTCCGTTGCGAAAATTCCAAGCTTTTTGACAAGGGTCTGGAAATCATCATTTTCCGAATTAATGTCATAAAATTGTGAGATGATATTAATATCATCTTATTCTGTGAAATTTTGACTTACATTTACTGTTATTCCCTTTCCTTAGACTGATGGAATTTCTTGTTAAATCTTTGTCAAACGCCCGTGCGGGAATTAAGGTCACACTGTTTTGTTGACTTTTTCAGCAGAATGCGCGATCGTTCGATCGACATAGAATTTTGAAATCGCGATATCGTCGAAACCAATTGACCTAGTTCACTTCTTTGTTCGGCGATTCGGAGTTTAGAATTTTGCCGTTTATTTGGTATTCATAGTTTTCGTTGATTTTGAGTAAAAAATGAAATATTGTTGATTGAATGTCACATTTTGTATAATTTTTTTAATTTACGCGAACTATGGTCTCCCCATCATATAGTTGAGGCCAGAAGTTTACATACATGTGTACACCCAGGAAATTCAATGAAAATTGTACACTTGCCAAACATCATAACATTTACTGTATCTTATAAAATATCTGTGCTGTCATGACAAATTTGGTATCAAACAAATGAGTATGTCATGCTCTTTCATCACATTGGTTTGTCATCAAGAGCTGAAGAATATTTAGGTGTCCTTTTTCCCCCCAAAAAAATCTTCATATTTTAGACAAATAAAAAAAAAACTTTATCAAAACATTTCAAATTTGTACTCGTTACTTCTCGACACAAACATTTCAGATGACACCTTTTTGTTCAGTGGTGACATATAATGATATAAAATGTAATATCAATCATAGATTTGACATTTATATATTTCTATGAAACAATTATTGAGAATATAATGACTAACAATAGAATACATTTGGTACAAATATTACTTTTTTTCTACAAAGAAGATTCCACTCGGAATATATTTTAATCCTATCGGCATCCCAGTCATGTGAAAGAGCTTAATACACTCTTTTATTTGATACCAAATTTGTCGTAGTAGTATTAATATTTCTGAAGATACAGTAAGTTTTATGATGTTTGGCAAGTTAACAATTTTCATTGAATTCCCTGGGTGTGTAAACTTCTAGCCTCAACTGTACAGTCTGTGTCAAATAAAATGGTACAAGTGGAAAATATTTTTTTATAGTATGAAGATCAATCACAGCCTGCTATTGTTTGGTATTTTCATAAAGCAGGAAGATCAGACTTTCACCTCCGATATTTTTCATCACATTTGGTGTTGTAATCTTCGAAATATGACTAGTTTTCTACAATCAAGAACAATCCATTTTTCGCACGCCTTCCCATGCCTATGTGTATAGGTTTCGCATAATGGCCATGAATTGCTCAATTTCGATTTGTTCCTTGTCGCACAAAATTTAGCATAACTTTTGTTTTACGAAAGCAATTTATACAGAACAAAGCGCATCAGCAAGGGAAATCTTTTGGCTTTATTTTGGTACCACATTATTTGAAAATATTTCACACCTAAAAAATTTTTTTCCGACTGTACCATTTTTTTTTACACAGACTTTATATTGTCTAGGTGTCATTGAGTACATGTATATGTGCTTGTAGACTCACTATATTTTTTCTGCACATGTAGGAGAAAATACATCATCTTTATTCTGAAAACATGTCCAACTGTTGACGAAAGACAGAAATTTAATTTAACAGTGGCCCAGATCCCTATAGCTATTAGAAACTATAGCGTAATGGCCCGGTTGGCCACCTAAAAATGTTCTTTGAGTTTTGACCAAATAAAGTTTCATTTAGATAAATTGATACAGCATCTTGGCCACCAGATCATTTGTATGCCTCATACTTAGGTGGCCTGGCTTACTACCTGAATAAATAAAATGATAAGGGCAATCATGAAGAGGCCTCTGTTTAATTAGCATTTATGATATGGCAATGAGTTATGGGTAACTGTCGGCTCTGTAGTTGATGGTTTACAGATAATTTGTACTGAAGTACAGTGTATGCACCTGAGTGGATGTAGCTTTCAGAATTTCCCTTTTGTTTGTTTTCATACTAAAACACTCAATCTTGCTACATGTACATGCACAATTTGAGTCAAAACATTGCAAGTTTTTATCAACTTAATGTTCTTTTTGTACATATTTTAGAATATCTTGCGACATGTCATTTAATCCCAAATGCTGTTTAAACTTGTATGCATAATCAATTCTTCAAGGTAGATATAGGCATAATTTATATTCAGCATAAGTTACATTAGTTTTAAATAGTGGTTGCCAAATAACACTCAAGCATTGTAGGCGAGTATAAACCAGCAAAAGAAGATGCTATCTGATTTATAGTGCATGCTTGTAGTCTTTAACCCCTTCAGTGCCATGGGTTCCAAATCTGCCATGCATTATTTGTTGGCCTACATGCTTGGACTAGCTACATTTGTCTTTCTTGGCTTGAAACAGATCACATCTTCCTGATGTTTTTATCCATGGGGAATGCATTTTGCTCCTCCAAACCAACTGCAAGTCAAAATTTAACTCTCCAAAGTCAACTCCTGACAGTGACTGTCCTTCAATAGTTGCTGCCCTTTATTTTTAAGTATCTATCAAAGTTATTATTGAATTTATTTTAAAAGAGTTCAAATTTTGATGTGTAAATTTACTGCATTCATGTTAATTTTTTTTTCTGTTAAAGTAGGCCTAAAAAATACATGTACATCAATATGTTGGTATGAACTTTACTGTATTCTACCTGTCACTGTTTAAGAAAGTTTTGTATTGAAAAAAAAAAATTGAAAAATGGGATAACAAAAGAAATACTTAATTTTGCCTTTATACAAAACAGCTATATGTATATGTACACGACGTTCAACACTTGGACTTAATGCCTACAGGCATGGAAGGGGTTAAGTTTTAAAGAGTACATGTATATTGGATTTTATACTATTGACTGGTCATATCACTGCACACTATGTAGCATTCAGAGTGTTCTCTGCACATTTACAATGTAGAGTATATTGGATGATCTTGAGTGGGATATGAGCTGAAGAAAAATGTTGGACAAGTCAAATATCTGTGATGAGTCTAAGGTTTTTCCTCAGCAACTAACAATATGTCACACGTCCCACGAAAATTGATTACCCAATAATATAAATATTTTTTAGTTAACCCCAAAAAAATTTAAATCATAATATTTTCATCTATTGTAGCAATCTTGTAAATGGCACTTAGGGCATGGCAGTTGGAGTTTTTTGGCGATTAGTTTTCCACATTTTGTCTGAAGCATTTACACATTGCAATTTAATTCTGATGTTACGTAAATGTACAGTGTAGCTACATATACCACATAATAATGGCAGAGCTACATGTAAATTACGCATTGCAAGTTCTCACTTCAGCTGCATGAGCACAATCATATATGGACTAATGATAATCTTGTGGGTGTGGTAATATGTTCATGAATACAATATTTTTATTATTAGAGAATGTACAATTTTTCAATTATTGTATTGTTTTAATAGACGTAGGTTGCAAATGAGATTGGGTGATTTTGCTCTGTGAGACGAACTCGAAGGGCATCCAAAAATATCTACACACACTGTATGCCTCGAAAACCTTATATAAAAAGGGAATCCAACCCAAGGAGAGAATCAACCTTACAGGAAAGAGGAAAATGAGAGGAGCAATCTATAAAAAGTTCCATCAAAATCAGTTATAAAATAAGAGAGTTATGGAAGTTTGAAAAGTCTAATTGTTCCTTCTATGGGGATCCTCAAATTGGCATCATCGGCTTCAAAATGGCCGATCTTATTGACAACTCTCCATTCATTTTGTACACAAATTTTCAGATTTTCCCCATTTTCTTTCAAAATATGTCTTCTTTACTTCTGAGCTCAAAATATGTCATGGGAAAATATATTTCACACAACATATGTTGAGCTCAGAAGGAGGTACGATATATTTCGAAAGAAAATGGGGAAAATCTGAAAATTTGTGTACAAAATGAATGGGAGTTGTCCATAAGATCGGCCATTTTGAAGCTGATGATGCCAATTTGAGGATCCCCATAGAACGAACAACTAGACTTTTCAAACTTCCATAACTCTCTTATTTTATAACCGATTTTGATGAAACTTTTTTTTAGATTGCTCCTCCCATATTCCTATTTCCTGTAAGGTTGATTCTCTCCTTGGGTTGGATTCCCCTTTAATAATTATTATCAGTATTTGCAAAATGAGATGATGTACTGTTCAAAATATGAATGGTGTGGTATGTGGAGGGTGCATGAATTTATCGATATGGAGCAGAAGCATGTGGGAATCTCCTTTTTCTTTTCTTGTTTCTTGTTTCTTTTTTCTTTTAAATTCATATTAAATTCAATAAAAAAAAAACACACTTCGCTGCTATGATCTATCACAATAGGCTGGTATACTATTTTACTCGTATGTTAAGAAATTTGTATCATGTTCCCAATGAGTACATGCATTAATTATGTTCAAGATTTGTTCCTTTTTAATTATCTGTTAAGTTTAAATGATTAGGGTTGGGTAGGAATGTAATGACAAATAAAAGCTATATCCTAGTGTTCAAAATACTTTGAATCATGCATCCTTCTCTCTTTCATTGGTAAATGTTTGATTCTCAAATTCCTTCCTACAATTGTTTGTGTAATTTATCAAACTCTTCCTTTTTGCATATCGATCTATTTACTATATTTTACATATTAAAATTAAATAACAATATTTTCTAAAAATGTTTAAACCATCTTGAAATTAAGCCCAATTTTATGTCCTAAAATTGTTGAAAAAAGAACGAAAATGGTTGGAATTCTATTCAACAATAATCATGCATCATCTTTAAAGAGTTATGATCGATATGAATCATTTGTATTAAGTCCAATTCTTTATCTCTAATATCAATGATGTATATTATTTTCTATTTTTATAGCTTATTTGTACCAAAGAGTGTCGGTGAAGAAGCTCTCCTTTTGCTGTTAATTAGTGAACTACAGGTAATTTTTTTTTTTTTTTTTTTTTTTTTTTTTTTTTTTTTTTTTTTTTTTTTTTTTTGTAACAATGTTTTCTTTAATTTTAAATTGTGCTTGTAGTTTTATTGTATATTTCTTATTTAGATATTGCCCTTTGATTTACTATGTTTTGTAAATCTATTACAAATGACGTGCATGGTAGTTTCTGATGCTTTGTTTAAATTATTAGTAATTTTTTTAAATTCTTTAGTTAAGCAGCGTATTATTTATTGCTTCTCCAATTGATTTGTTGTCCTTAAGTTTTCCTGAAATGAAGAAGAAAAGCTAAAAGACCTCTAGAAATCGCCTATCACGTCAATGTCATTTTGAACCAAAGATGCATTTCAAAACTTTTTGTTCTTGTGAATGACACAGATATTGGAATGTACTGCATGAAAATACACAAGCACATTTTGATACATATTTTTTATGTAAAGTAGCCTTTATTTTGAAAAATTTATTCTTCTCTTGTATTGTCTTCTTTCTTTTACTGTAGATGAGCCTACCCTCGGTATTGTAAAGTGTTTTCTCCTTTTTTTCTATTCACTGTATGTTTCTGTTTCCTAAAACATTTTTAGCGCACATACAAATATAATGACAAACATCATCATTCAGTATTTTTTTCTACAGTGTACACAATGTAGTGTGTAGTCATCACCAAAACGCTACTCATGCACATTTCCCCTTCCCTCTTTTTTTTCATTCTTCATGTTTCTCAAAATAGAAGCTAGATTTTGCTTTTGTATCGTGACATATATTGTTGTTGTATATATGTTAAAAGCTTTTGTGCACCCCACTTAATTTTATTACCGGTATGCGCCAGAACAATCGGAACAAGTGACTTGTCATCATTCTTTTAACAAAGGATTCCTTACATCAAAAGCAGCGGAGTAGTGTACAATCACACTGGCAACATCCACTATAACTTAGCTAAAAGGGCAATCCATCCCCGAGTACAAATGTACTTTATTCTGACAGTTTTATGGGTGTTTTTCTTTAAATACATGACTCCATGTAAGATATAGGAAAGTTTTGATTGATTGATAGTTTGTTTACATACTCTAATAAAGGAGAAGAAATAGTGCACTAGATCTCTATAGCATTATTTACTCTTATAAACAATTCAATTTTATTTCTACATAAATATTAATGTACATGCATCAATATTTGCATAATTGTATGGATTCATAGTGGTACACAATGTTTACATGTTTCACTTTAGCTGAATTCACTTTTAATGTTCATAGTTGGAAGATGATAGTTTTCTTAAATCTTTCAAAATTTTTGATGTCCTTCGACTCTTCCTCTAGAGATGTGACACATTTACCTGTCATCCATTCCCTGAATCAGACATAGTTGCACATTTTCAACCTTCTACCTTTAAATTTATAAATCAGTATGTGTACTTTTAAAATTCATGAACTGCACATTTTTTTTTCATTATTTCAAAACATTTTCATTCAACAAAGAATTTAAAATCTTGATGCTCTACATAACATTACATTCACATCAAAGAAGGGACATTGCCATGTTATCAATTACGTTTTAGAATTGGGATTATAATATAGAGAGCATACATTATAGATTAAAACCCTATCACAGTAAAAAGATAAATTTCATCTGAATTCAATAGAATTCAAAAGAATGCTTCCTGAGCTTTGTATTTAATATGAATAGTTAGTGTTAATGTTTTGATTATTAATCTTTGGGTTTTTGTGAGTTATGAATAGTAGTGTAAATGGTTTAAAAATATACTCGGGATTGGAAGGAATAAGTTATTTATTGACACTTCTGCATATTTATGACAACAGTTTCTATTAAATGTATTGGTACTACATTTGAATGATGCCTTGGTTGGATTAGTTACTCAACTTAGTTGAATAAGTTATTTATTGACACTTCTGCATATTTATGACAACAGTTTCTATTAAATGTATTGGTGCTACATTTGAATGATGGGTCATTCCATGCCAATTCACCCAATGGGTTACACCCTACCGTCTCAGAATTTGCTCAAATTTGGTACACATAAAGTTTAACATTACCTTCCAATGAAACAAAAAATTTTAGCGTAAACGGTCCGTTGGTTTCCGAGCTATGGCCCGCCCTTTTTGATTCGTTTTGGCAAAAATGGGTGTGACCTTCCATTTCAACGGCACATGGCGCCTGAACTGGTTGAACCAATTTTTGTGAAACTGGTACCATTCAAAAGAAATTCAAAAAGGAATTCAAAATTGGTATCAAAAATATTATTGGAGCAATTTAAAGTGCTATGACCTTTGACCTTTCCTTACCTGGATTTTGACCCCCAGACGAATAATATTTTACTTGATTTTTATGTATGTTAATTGTCAGTATAATATTAAACATAACATGTGAATACCTAGGATGATATTTTATGTCTTCACCTTTAAAAACTCTTTTAAATGTATTTACAAAGTTACTGTTACCCCCACATAGTGATATTTGTGTTGGTAATGTGTGTACAAGTCTCCATTATAGGCTTACTTGAATACTTCCAAACTGAAGTTAATTACATTCAATTAAAAGGAAACTAACAATTTCAGGTAATAAAAGGAACATTAAACACAATGATAATGTCATACATGTCCGTAGACTCCATTTGCCTATGAATAGAGACATTTGTTTAGTCCTTTTGATTGGGGTGCAATAGGTATACATACAAATGGGGTCATCCCACAATACCGACACCCACGAGACCGAAGGCACCATTAGTCCGACACTAGACAAAAAGGCATATTAGACCGACGCTGGCAAAATAAAGGCCCATTAGACGACACTAGAACAAACAGGCCCACGAGACCGCACACCACCAATAATATGACCCACGAGACTGAAAATTCGCAAATAAGGCCCACGAGACCGACGTCATATGAAGTATACCCACGAGTCAGTCGTTTCCTCAAATTAGGCCCTGAAAACGAAACAAACCGAATATCCCAGGCCATGCCCACCCCCCCCCCCGCCCCTTATCGGGTAGGGCAAAAAGTGACCGTTAAAAACCAAAAGTTGGGAAAAAGAGGGAGGGAGAGAAATACAAAGGGAAGTAAATAAAAAGGGTGGGGAAGGCAACAGAGACTAGAAGCAAAAGAACCATAATGAGGCATGTACGTAGCAGGAGGTTGTAAGACCCCCCCCCCCCCCTGGCGCTGATCAAGAGGTGGCCCAAGGGCCCGGACCCCCCCCCTAAAAAAAGGGGAGAAAAAGAAAGAAAGGGAAGTGAATAAGGGGCGATGCTTGTAGAATTTTCGCCCAATTATATTATATATACAATACGAAATGCGAAATAGGCCCAATTGGGTTCTAAAAGACCATAACGAAGGCCTTCAATGTATGTTTAATGAAAGTATCTTCTTTATGAGCATAGAGTTAAAAAAGGACTTAAAGTGTGTAGTTTTCAAGGTGATATTTAAAAAAGAAATCAGCTCGCGCTCGCGTTGTTTAATTAAAATATCTTCTTTTTGATTTGCCATGTCCCTCTTTTCCTCTTCCACCCCTTTCTCGCCTTTTAGACGTCCCTTTTCTGACTCGAGGGTATACTTCATGTAATGTCGGTCTCGTGGGCTGTTTTGCTCTACCGTAGGTGTCGTGGGCCTTAATTACGAATTTTCTGTCTCGTGGGTCATATCATTGTAGTGTCGGTCTCGTGGGCCTGTTTGATCTAGTGTCGGTCTAGTGGGCTGTCTGTCTAGTGGGCTGTCGGTCTCGTGGGCCTAAATTGTTTATAGTCGATCTCGTTGGCCTATTTACTTTACTGTCGTACTCGTGGGTCGTGGGTGTCAGTCTTGTGGGCTGTACCCCATACAAATCATCAGAAATCTGCGGTTTTGACAGAAACAAAATGCTTCCTACATGTAGTCAGCTCTACTGTCTCAAACTGGATACATCCT
>CALNVZ010000174.1:67642032-67709458 GCA_940671915.1 Paracentrotus lividus
TTTTTTTTTTTTTTTTTTTTTTTTTTTTTTAAATTATGTTTGGAAGTTGGAATACATTGCTTCATCTGACTTTTCATGACATTATTGTGAAAATGTAATTTAGATTAGTGCTCGTTAATGCTACAGTCACAAAGACACTTATGTTTAGTTACGCTTTTGTTGTTTAATCCTTCTATCATTTCTTTGTTTAATTGGGTGAATGAAATTATCATTATTTCCACTTCTGACTGTGACGGGAAGGCATCTGTGGGGATCTGGAGGAAAAAAAAAAAGGAATTTTTAGACGCAACATGGGACGTAACTCAATGTACCTGTCTGTGTGACTGAGGCATTACATTTTAAATCTCCCCTGATTGTACAGATAGCCAGGTTAGTCTAGCTAAATACAGGTCTAGTGTTATTGTCCAAACTCTAAACCATAGACATGAAGTTATATGTCATTCATTACGATTTTTATTTATTTTATAGACCCTGGACAGAACCATGAGATTTTCATTTGAGGAATTCCATCTGTGGATGCAGTTTGCTTTATCTCTTATGAGCAGTGAAAAGGTAAGTTTTAATTTGAAAAATTCTGTGCAGTTTGTTCTGTCTCTCATCTTGTGATTTTGTGACTGATCTGAATATTAAGAGATGATTTGAATATAAAGAAATTAATGGCTATGATATTTGGTCATTTTAGCTTTGATTTTTGCATACTTTCAATTAAAAGAAAAAAACCCAAGTTGATGATACTAAGATTTTATCGCTAGATGTAATCTTGATATTAATATATTTTTTGTTTTGTTAGAAGTTACAAGGAGTTGAATTATTCAGGTTAGGGGGGGGGGGCTCTTCTCTTGTTTGTTGAGCTTGCACCTCTCTCTCTCTCTTCAGGCACTGATGATGCCAAATAATGTCACAAATATATTCCTATTGAATTATTTACTCCTATTTCTCATTGTGATATAGTATGATAGAGCCCTCCAAGTACTACAAGGTTGCAGCAACATGCAGCCAGACAATGTGACTGTGTTGCTGCTGGCAGCTAAAGTGTGTCTACAACATCTCCAACAGGTTTGTATATGTATGGGTGATAGAAATCAACTCAAGTACATGTATGTCTATCAAGACTGCTCAATGGTATACATGTAGTGGTCTTTAGTGGCAGTTAATCTTTATGAAAAAGCTCTTATGATATCAGTTTCAATAGAAAACTGTTCATGAGATATAAAAATGTCATCAGTGTTATCTCCATTTCATGGTTTTATGGTTCATGGTTCTGAAAAGTCAATTGCTCTAAGTAACTGGTGTGCCTATTGTATAATTTGTTATTTTCATGAATTTTCCTGAGTTGGACATAAAAAAAAAGAATGTCTACTTCAATATTGAGCAATTTACAGTAGTGAAAACATATACAAATTTCCCACCTTGGTAAAAATTATGAAAATATCTTTTAAATGTTTATAAAAGTGTTGACTGTTAAAATGCACTTGACAGACACCATGTATGATAATACACCAGCAGTGAACTGTACCACATTGGTAAAAGAAGGGGAAGGAGGTTGATTTTACTTTTTTTGTTATTTCATTGATAGTTGGATGAAGGTTTGGAGTTTGCTAGCAAGGCTGTAGAAGTTGGCAAGCAACCACTAGCCCCAAGGTGTCACATGATGAAAGGGCTAGCGTATGGCATGATGGCGTTAGAAGGTATGGTGTACTTCAAGAGCAAAATTATTTTTCTCCCACTTCCCTTTTGTTATTAAGCTTACTATCAAGCTTTTATTCCATAGGCTGATTAAATCATATTTCACTTATTAATCCCTTTTAATTCATTAATAAATCATATATAAAAAAGAGGACCAAATCCTACTATTAACTTCTTTAACTCTTTCAATGCGTACTTCGCATTTCATGCTCAAACTGGTTTCATGGACCAGTGCACAAAGAAAATAATTCAGCACAGAAGGGGTTCATGGCCCATCGCACATTTCTTAAGAAATATGTCATTTTTGATTGATATGACTAAATATGTAAAGTTGGTACAATTTACCTTGACAGCCACCATACAAGACAAGAGATGTGAGCTACAACGTAAATCGTTGAGCTGCTTCAAACAAGCCACATCATTGGATCCTGATGATCACATGGCCCAATTTCAAATGGCTATGCAGTTAGCACTTTCAAGACAGGTATGGACCAACCTAAGGTTTCCACAAAACACAAATATTTTAAATGTTGAGTTAAAAGGAGATTTAAAGCAAGTTATGAAGTGACTAGAATGTCATTGTACTTGAATACCTTTTCCTCCTCTTTTAACAGACATTTTTGATCAAGAATGAATGTTTTACCCATCTTATTTCTGTTCGTGGGCAAGATAATTCCATATGTAAAGTGCACTGGTATTTTAAAACAAGCTCTGTGCAACTGAAGTGTTATATCAATAACAACTCTTAATTTGCAATTAATTGTAATAATATGAAATTAATTCAGGCTATCGCAAGCTTTAGAAAACACTGCTTTAGCTGTATGCAGTTTAGTTATTCCATTATGTGTTAATCTAACATACTCTTCATCTGATATATATTGGGCAATTTAAAAATTGTTATATATGCATGTTGAACCTGATATTTTGATACAGATAAGATTTCGCATTGTTTTCTTTTGTGAAATATCAATGTAATATTGCGTTTTTTGTTTGAAACTTAATCATGACCCGATGGGTTTGCATCAATACACATGTCGATAACTTTGCTTTGGTTTTTGTAGATACCTGAGGCATTGCAGAGAGTTCGTCTGGCTTTGAAGTTGTGTGCCGACAATCTTCAATCCTTACATCTCCTAGCCCTGTTGCTGTCATCTCAAAAGCAATACACTGAAGCCCTCTCAGTCTTAGATGCTGCAGTGCTTCAGTACCCAGATGACTTCAAGTGAGTAATACATTGGACGATTTTCCATGAATGATGCAGATTTTCGTCTTCAAGCATTTTTTTCAGCCTAAGATCAACGTCAAATGTGATTCCAGTCAAATGACATCATCTCCATTCCCATAGTGTACAACTTAGCTCAATCAATTGCATTGAGCTGTGGTATTGTTCTCAGACTGAACTGTATCTACCTTATTTTAATCATACACAAGTCAATGCTGAAATACGATTGAGATTTTAATACTAAAATTGATCCTAGATAGCTTAGTGAATCAGTGTCCAAAAATGATATCGTTCTAAGGGGTGATATTGAGCCCAAGATCATTTTATGGTACTTGAATCACCCCATTTGTGAGCTTCTTTGTAGTTACCTCCAATAATTTCTTAAGTTTGCTCAATTCTATCAGTCTCCAGTTCACAAAAGCCAAGTTGGAAGAGATCCATCTAGGGCCAGAAGAAGCCTTGGTGACATGTAAACAAATGCTGGAACACTGGAGGGTTGGCTATGATGCTGTACAACACAGGTAGGTACCAGTGGTAAATGCACTGTAATGGTAAGCTAGAAGAGATCCATCGAGGCCAGAGGAAGCATTGGTGAGATGTAAACAGATGCTAGAACATTGGAGGGTTGGCTATCCAACACAGGTATGTCATTCCACCACACTGACTCCAGATCAACAAAGTAGTATCCAATCAGGGTAACTGCTCTATCTTACTGGAGGAAACAATCAGTGTCAGGAGATGAGATACTGTAATCATGGAAATATTTGTGGTACATTAATTTTTGCGGATTTCGAGTGAAGATCGACAGGCGCGAATTTAAAAACGCGCAAATATATGAGCATGCTTTTTATATTCAATTGCGTGCTTACTAAAATGAAGCGCAAATTCAAGAACCGGTGAAAATTCTTTGAGGCCGCTCAGCACGAAAAATGAATCGCACGAAAATTACAGCGAATACAGTATAGCCAGGCTAATTTAAGATTTGATCCTGTTGTGATTCAGGTTTCAGAGGTCAGAAAGAAGGGGAGTAGGTTTTCATGAGAATGATAAAAAAAAGTTCCTCAACACATCCTTTGGCCCTGAGAGCTTATGGGATGCTTTTTAGTTATTCTTGATGTTCATACCATTCGAAAGCTCATGTATACCTCTTTATATGGATATCCTGTCTGTAATTGTGATGTCATGCTTTAATGCATAGACTATCTAAAATGTCCATTCGCAAAATGCATTCTTATTGCTCATATTTAAGTTCAGCAACAGGAGTAACTTTTAGTGCATGTTTTAATTATTCTTGACTTTCATACAATTGAAAAGTTCATTTAAACTGATAACCTATTTGTAATGGTGACATTATGCCTCAATGCACAGAACCCCTGAATACAAGGCAAAGCGAAAGATATAGCTCATATTTAAGTTCTATATTGTTGTTGTTCATTGCATGTGAGTACAGCAGTTCCAGTAGAGGGACTGGACTTATTGAGCGAGTCACATCAGATAGGAGAAGCTTGGTTCAGATGCATCTCGCAGAATACAGTGACAGAGATTCAGGTAAAAATTCTAACATAACAGTAGCATTTATATCTCTTTTATGGGGGTGTGACCTGAGCCTGAAAGTGTGATTGTGTCTTTTAAAGGAAAAGTCCATAGACATTCAAACCTGTCTATTAGGACCATCCAATGGAAATGAAAAAGTGACCACTGTAGACAGGTTGTATTTAAAGACACACATTTCATCCAGAGGGAGACAATAGAAATGACCGGCCCTTGTAGAATTCCTTTCGTTAGAAAAGATCAGAAAATCGGTAATATATATTTTTTTTCTTCATACAATGACATATCCAGGGGCATGCAATAGGCGTGCTCACCTCCACCCCCCCCCCCCCCATTTTCAAATTTTTAAGATTCGCTGTTTGCTCCATTTAAAAAAATTTTTTTAGATAATGGATATTTATGGTTGACTATTCCTTTATCACATGATCTTTTTGCCATAAAGATTTGATTTTAAAACTCTAAAATAGTGTTTTTCTGAAATGAAAAATATAAAAACAAAACATTATAACAAATTAAAGCAATTCATGCAGCATTCATGTCAGCCATTGTCCAAAAAAAAAAAAAAAATACGGAAAAAAATTCTTCACTCTTCTTTAAAATTTCTTTTCATTTTGAATGTAGATTTGTTTTTCTGAAAAAAAACAAGCCGCTTTCATTTTCCTTTTTCAAATAAATTCTTGTTGCTTTGGTTATGCTTCCAGCATGGCAGTATTATTTTTTTTTTCCTGGTTTCAGTAGAATCTTCCATTTTCAACATGGCTGGAGTACCATCCGTTCTTTCATTATGTAAGACCTTGCAGGGATTACAATTATCATCATATAGAACAAATTTTTAAAGAGACATTTGAGATTCCTAGTACATGAAAGAAGAGCTATGTATAAGTTGGATGTTTGTCTATTATTGCATGTTGATGCAGAAAATGATTTAATTGTAATTATGACCGGACATGATAGCGCAATCGGTTAGAGCGCCCGTAAAAAGGTAGCCTTTCTTTCATGAACGGGAGGTCGTGAGTTCGAAACCCGACCGAGTCATACCAAAGACCTACAAAAATGGTACCTAAAGTTGCCAGGAGCTTGGGGGTAATAATAACATCATGCAGGGCCCGCTGGGAGAACAGTTGTCAGAACTGAAGTGGCTACCCTGGGTAAATAAAACAATATTATTATTATTATTATTGACTGTGTAGAGCCCAATTTACCCTTACTATACTAACTGCCTCTCTATTACTTTGAAGAAATGGCTGAAACTGCTTATCCAATGAAAGAAATTTAGTGAAGTAAAATTAAGTCAAAATAAACCTGAGCTTTAGATCCTTACAGAATTTTTGCAGTGACAGAATGACTCACAGAACACTAAACAACAACTATGATAGAAAAAGAACACAGAAAGACAGGGAGGGGCTAGTGAAAGAGAAAAAAGAGATCAAAAGCGGTTAATAATTAGGTTCTTGTGATGGTGCAGTGTTTTTCAGTGTTTATATGTGTCTCTCTGTCTCTGACAAAGATTCTGACAGGATTAAAATGCTCATGCTAGCCTTATTTTTTCCTCAACATTTTAATATACAACTAATTTAAAGAGCAGTAGAACTAGAAGAAGTAGAATTATATGTATAATTCTGTAGTTTATATCCTCACTTCATGCTGTATACTATCCGTCTAACTCTCAAGAAATTATTGCGTATTGTCCCAAGATGAATTTATCAACATTTCAAAAGAATTTACGACTTTATGCGTTTTTCCATTGTTTCTGTCATTTGTATTCTTAATACAGTTTTGTTGAACATTGTATTGTGTACTTCTCTGTGTCACTGTCCTTTGTTTACATCATTTTTCCTCCTGTACGAATATATTATTTCATTGTGTAATGTGCACTTTCCAAACTGTTGAAATGTGCCATTTTCTAGAAATACCAAAAATGTAGCTATATAGTAACTTAATAAAATTCTTTTAAAAAATCAATCTTTTCCCAACATCTATTTTATTAAATTCATACATAATACATGAAATCATTTTGTGAATTGATGCACATCATGTTCTTTCGTTTTTAAGATAATAAAAATTCAAATTAATACAAAAAATCTTTTGATTATAATAGACTTGTTACTTGTTTGAATGATAATTTTAGCACAGTGTTGCATGAAATTAAGTTTAAACTATTAATTCTGTCCGTAACTTAAGCATTAAATTGACATTTCTAAAGATATCTCTTTGCAGAAGATAAATTCCATTTTAGAATCTTTCATTCTTTTGACTTTATTTCCATCTTCTCTTGTTCTGTCTCTCTCCCTCTTACACAATCTAATCATACACTTCTGTCATAAATAACCATATGTAAAGATGCTAGAAGCGAAAGAGGCAAAAGTAAGTATAGTTTTCCATTACATGGCATGCTAACTCTGTATACAAAAGTAGTCATGATCAACGATTTGTTTTGACATCATGTTCTTCATCATAGACAGTTTTATTTTTTTTTTCATTATCATTTAGCTCTCATCCACTCTTATTCATGCTTTTTGTTTCATTTTTTTTCCGTGTATATAATGATTTGCATTTGATTATTCTGTGTAGTAGCACTAGATCACTTTGAGGGTGTGAAGCAGATACTGAATTCTAAGCAATTCAGTTGTTCAAATACCATTTATCACAAGCAAATATGATATGTAATCAAGTTCTGTTTCTGTAATTATTTGAAGTGCATATTTAATCACTGTTTTATTTGGCTTATCTTATATAAGAGGATGTTGAGAATTTTAATCGTATTGAAGTTCAAATATATACATAGCATGGAACAATGAATTTCAATAGAAAGGGGAGATTTTTTATTTGTCAGATGTACTGTACAAGGGAGCCCGGTCTTAATAAAAATGTTAGATTTGTACCAAGTGTGAATACATAATACATGTACAATTTTCTTCTATTTTTAATCAAATCACATATCATTATATGCGATTCATAAAGCGTTATGCCATATCTGTCTTTATTAAGGTCCTGGGGGGTGTTTCAGAAAGAGTTACAAAGTAGGCTTAAAGTCGCACTTAACTTCTGAACGCATCTTGTTTTATAACGCGCAATTTAATTGATAGATTTCACAATGGTGCGCATCCCATGAGCATGCTCTGACCAATGAGGTGATGCGTAATATAACGAACGAAAATAATGATTTAAGTTCAATTTTGAAGTCTACTTATCTCTTTGTGAAACACCCCCCTGGTTATATTATTATCCCTTGAACACCCCAATGTATAAAGAATGTGATGTTATAGGAAAAGCAAGCACAAAATTAATACTGAACACTAGATCAGACATAAGAGGAATTTTGTGTGAGGTACATATATGTGGCCCTGTCCCTCTGATAGGAGCTCTATCAGATTTTTTTTTAAGAAAGAAGGAAAGATGCGTGTCATTTAGAATGGAAAGTCGCAGGCTTCTTCGATGAGTGGGCCAGTATTTTAGTAGCTGTGTAGTTACATTTTCTTGAGCGGCTATTTACTTCGAGTCCTGGAGAGTTCATTAAAAATGATAATGATTCAGTCAGCTCAGTATGCAAATGGAATTTGGTCATGTGCACGTGTTGTAGGACTTTTGTAGGAATATTTTGAGTTTTACAAACTATTTTATGAGCTTGTGAAAGATGGAACGGAATTTGTTCATTTCATAGTTCTCATTGTTATTTATAAATACTGGTGTCATGGTTATGAAAATCATAAGTCTTCTATTTTCATTTATTGGGGGCTTTTTCAAGAGCTTACAGGGTTTACTGGTTCCTTTGTTCTTTGACCCCTACTTCTGTTTTGCTTGACCAATATCATTAGTTCTCTTCATTGGTTACAATTCAGGGAGTTTTTTTAAATGAATTCTATTACCACAGCAACTTTGGGGAGTGAATTTATCATTTTAAGGGGGAAGGGCATTTTTAATGCTAAAATAACACACAACTTTTATGATATCAATATATGATTTAACTGTTATACTGCTGTCACTAGATCTCTACATTTTTTATGATTCAGGAAATAACTGATAAGGGTAATATTATTGTCTCATTCTTATGGATGTTTTTTTTTTTTTTAAGGGAGAGGTGTATCCCCAGCTTTATACACATATTTATTTTGCAGTGAAGCATGCCTACATGTTGAGATTTGTTTGCGCTCCAAATTGTGTTATTTATATATGTATGTATATTTTAAGAGATAAATGACATATCACAGATAGATGCCAGATTCAGGCATAATTAAGTGCATATTTTACAGTAAAGGAAATCAATCATTGTTACTAGCTTTCATGCAGGAGGCTATAGTTTGTATGGGAGTTTCTCTAACACCTCAAACCTGATCCAAAGTTGTTTGACATGACAACTTCAAATGCCAGCAATTTAAATACATCCACCCCTGTGAATGTTTGCATTAGGAATAGTACTGAAATATCATTGGTCACTGGTACTTTTGCAGGAAAAAAAAAAGAATATATTATTTAAAAAAGAATAGACTGAAAATTTATGTTTCTTGTATTTGTACGTTTAATTTTTGTGATACAAACAAAATTTTGTTGAAATTTATTGACCTATAACCCCAGCTGACATCGGTATCAATTGTGACTTTAATATTAGTTAGTTACACTGTGAAACTGATAATATATTTTCTGTGGGATAATGTAATTTTGTGTTCAATATGCTTTCTACCTGGGCCCTGAAAGGAGTTACAATCCTTACAATCTCACTTGAAACCAATCAGAATGGTTGTTTCAAATTGCAATTCATTTTAACAATGTTACAGGACACTGGCGTCATACCTGTTTATGTGAATTTGTTGTATTGGCAAACAGCTATTTATTTCAATGATGACATTCTGTCTTAACATACAGGTTCCATACACAACTCCCTGGCTGCCTCAAGGGTTGAGCATGCCTTATCAGAAGTGGCTTCATCCACCGGTAGTTTCATCCCTAAGACAGGATCTCAGCACCTATGGATGATACAGGCTCACATCTGGCTAGCTATCGGTAAGATGAGACTTCCTTCAGCCCAAAAAGGGCTTTAAAACCTGAAAGTTATTAATCACAAAATTCACATCAGTAGAAAAATTAAAAAATCACAGATAAATATCAGTTTATTTCTTGTGCAGCAAACCAAATGGTTCTTGAACAATTTGAATAAAAACAATCATTGAAATCTCTAAATTGGCAATGCAAAAGGACATGTAAAATTGGCAATTATTTTAATGCATTTTATAATTTTCATCAACAGAGAGTCGTTAAGTATCAATTTTATTCTTTTAAGGTTGTAGTAGTGAAAAAAATATGTAATTGGTGCCAGTTGAAGAATCTTGCAGATCATTGGAAATTTTGTGCGTCTCCTTTTAATAATTTATTTAGCTGAGCTGTACCTGAGTCTAGAAAGACCAGAGGAAGCTAAGGCTTGCGTCCATGAGGCATCATCCATCTTCCCACTCTCACATCAAGTTATGCATACGGTAAGACTAAACTATAATTTAAATTGTTTCATTGTGATATTGGCGTGTATTCATGAAAGATGCCTAACCTTTGGCTCTGCTTAAACCTCGCCTAATTTTCAAATTGCAGAGTTAGAACACGTTTTAACTTTAGGATAGGTTAAGCTGTGGATTAAAAGGCCTCATTTCTAGAAAACGTAATGACTCGGGTAGAGTTTAAAATTTAGGACATGGCTTAGGCAAGTGGGCATTATGCAGCTTTCATGAATATTGGTTATTGAGGAACATTTTCCTTATATTCAGTGGTCTCGTAAACGGAAATTTCATGAACCACCAGTCTTCAAAACCTAGGGTATGTTTACACTCTGTAAGGCAACCTTATTACTTTTTACCTTACTTTTTAACTTTTTTTCACCAGAGGGGGTGTATACATGAGCATAACAGTGAATGGAATGACGCTAAGCAGTGTTACGATAGCGCACTGGCCATCAACCCATCCCACATTACAAGCCTTCAGAACCTGGGGTGCGTTTACACTCAACAAGGCAACCTGCTCATGGCTGAAAGGATACTGAGGGAAGCCGTCAATATGGACCCCACTTCACACCAAGCTTGGTAAGTAAGAACAGGGCTCGTAAGCTCTGCCATTTGGTTGTAAACATTAATTGGATTGTACAAGTCTTGGCACAATTTCTTGGAATACAAGGAAAATGTGGGCAATGAAGAAGTTGTTGAAAATCAAAAAATTATTAATTAGTGACACAACTGTGAGCTCAAAGTCTACATGGAGAATTTGTTTACCTGTACATTTGCTACTGGTACTATTTTTATGCTCGAGTATATACTTTATGTTCATAATGTTCTCATTTTGCATGTACTTGAGAAAGTGGGAAACAATTATTGTTGCAATAAGTCATACCAATATTCTTGCCTTTTATCAATTAATCTCAAATAGTTATGTACTGTAATAATAAAATAATGTATCGTATAGTAATTAAACCAGCACTGAAGTTCTATAAATACTATAATTCAACCTTTTGTATTGTCTTGTGCTGGGTCTTCTATGGGATCTCAGTGACTTAGTTGTCTGAATTAAGTAGGTCAATATGTTATCTGTTTTGATGTCTTTGCAGGATCTCACTAGGTAATGTGTTACAAGCAGAGGGTCAGCTAGAAGCTTCGGGAGAGTGTATGTTGACTGGTCTAAGGCTAGAGTCTACAAACCCTATCTTACCATTCTCCACCATACCAAGATCTCTGTAGTGTGTTCCAGACTGGGATAGGGTCAGCTAGAAGCTTTGGGAGAGTGCATGTTGACTGGTCTAAGGCTAGAGTCTACAAACCCTATCTTACCATTCTCAACAATTCCAAGATCTCTGTAGTGTGTTCCAGACTGAGATAGGGTCAGCTAGAAGCTTCGGGAGAGTGCATGTTGACTGGTCTACGACTAGAGTCTACAAGCCCTATCTTACCATTCTCAACAATTCCAAGATCTCTGTAGTGTGTTCCAGACTGAGATAGGGTCAGCTAGAAGCTTCAGGAGAGTGCATGTTGACTGGTCTACGGCTAGAGTCTACAAGCCCTATCTTACCATTCTCAACCATACCAAGATCTCTTTAGTGCACTTCCAACTGGAAGGGGGTCAGTTAGAAGTCTCAGGAGAATGCATGTTGACTAGACTACGACTAGAGTCTAAAAGCCTGATCTTACCATGCTCAACAATTCCAAGATCACTCTAGAGACTTTCCTTACCAATACAGGATGACGGATCAAGCTTCATGAGCACATGGATCATGTAGTGTCTTCTGATTAGCTATTTAATTGAACTTGGCCATGACAGGTTGTAGGATCAATCTTTGTGATTGAATATTATAGTTCTTCAGGAGTACATGGATCTCGTGGAAGTGGGAAACATATCAGGGTACATTCAAGTTCTTGTTCATGCGCACAAATCGTTTCCATCATTTAAACTGTAAATCCTTTTCTGCATCAGGCCTTTGCATTTTCCAGATCCTGCCCAGAGGCTATTCCAACATTCTCAGATGGGCCATGCCTCAGTTGAACTTGATATAGGTAGAGATTCATTGGGATAATCTTGAAGTACAGTTCACTCCCATTATAGAGAACACTGATGCAACGAGATTTCATTTTCATTGGCGCAATTCTCATGGTCTCAATTTCATGTTGCCTATAGCTTCATATTAGGAGATTCCATTGTAATGAGGCAAATGGCTGGGTCCCTACCACCTTGTTAAAATGGGTGTGGACTGTATCTATCTGTGCATTCATTGGTCACATCTCATTTGATCTACACCCACTTCTTTTCCTATCCATTGGTTATTAGACCAAAAGGCTTCTTGCCCCAATGGGCATTGAACCAAACCATTAGATCTTAAGGTTAGTAGACAAAATGAGTGTGAACCAAATGGAAATAGACGAACGGTTTAAGACACAATTCTTATTAATCATCAATGAAATCACCATCACTTCTATGAAGTAGCCTGAGATCAATTTTTTTTGTGCAACCGACAGAAACATATTGCCTCTTTGTCGCTTGCGACACTTCGTGAACAGTGACAAAGTTTAGTTTGTATCTTGCTTTTTTTAAAGCATATACTAGGGTGTGGGTATTTCAATTGCTGGCATTTGCGAGGGGAGAATTACATGAGATAGTATGATATAAATGTGCAATAACCATATCTGTTGATATGTTTACATATATGTATAAGTGCATAGAAATGTGTTTGTGTGTATATCAGTATATTTCATTTACATTTGCAGTTTGATTTTACTTCTCTTTTCCTTTCACTTATAAGATGAAGTACATGTACATGTATAGCATATGAATGTACCATTCTGTGAAAACGACATAAAACAAAAATCAAAGATATTAAATTTTGTTAATAATATTTAATAAATCTTATTACAGTATATATATATTCTATGTTCAAGGCAAATTACATCATTGGTTCATTTTAATTTGAACTTTAAAAACAGATAGAAATTAGGGCAATTTCAGAATCTTATATTGCCTAGAGAAATAATTTTGTAAGGAGTATTATGTTTCAGGATTGCTGACTTTCTTAAAATATTTGCGATTGTGTTTACATTATTTATTTCTCTGCTACCATAATCTTCTCAATACTTACATGTACATCTGACAAACATCAAGAGACAATTTTTATACTCTATACAAAAATCATCACTTTCATAGAATAAATTAAAATGAATAACAAGAATACCTGATTTTACTGGCTAATACCATTATTGTGTTGTTACAATAAGGATAATACGTTTGTGATGTTTGACATATTTTGTGCTGAGGACGTAATTTATTAAAGATACCTCTTCAGATAATGATGAGAGATAGGATATACATAATAAGTTTGAATGATGAAGAGAGACAGAAGGAGACTGGAAGATGAGAAGAATGAGAAAGAGAGAGAGAGAGTGATGGAAAGAAGACAGAGAGGGAGTTGGAAAGAGAGAGATGTAAAGAAGACTGAGATAGATGGAAAGGAGAGAGAGAGATATTAAAAGAAGAGAGATTAAAAAAGAGAGAGATGGAAAGTAGAGAGAGAGAGAGATTGAAACAAGAAAGAAAGAGAAAGAGAACATGATTACAGATTACAGAATAAAGAAGGTAGGTTTGAAAGTATATACCGGTATAACATTTTACCTGGTGAATCTAACTGCTTATTGTTAACTAATATTGCCCAGCTAGGCTACCTGATAGGTGCATACTTTTCCATGTATATAGTACAAGAACATTATGACTCTCATTACAATGTATGGGCTTTAGAATATTACACGATTGTACATTATACTGGTAGCATCTTGAGCACAGCGGCAAAATCTACATGATTAAGTTACGGTAATACCCTATAACTCTCGCACACATGTACGTAAAATTTCATGAAACTTTAAATTGAGAAGGAACAAATTTGATAAATACAATGTATTTTAACTCAAATTTAACATACCCATTGCAGTTTGTTCCTTGAAATAGGTACTGTATGTTGTAATACCATCCCCTGCCTCCAAAAACTCAGCCACTTTGTGAGATTGAAAGGCAATGTCCTTCAGAAAATGAGTTCAAAGCATAACCAAGTACAGGTATGAACTTAAGGGTAAAAGCCTTGTAATGTACATCACAGTTCAATATATTCAATGTATACCCCAAAAAAAAAACAACAACAACAAACAAAAAACAAAACAAACAAATAATTACCAGAATTGAATATTGCCAGAAAAACATGAACCATTCAAACATTAGTTTATATGACTTTGACATCGGGAAAAGGGTCATATAAGTAGTCAAATCACATTCTCTTATCACAATCACATCACATCAAAGGTTAATGTTGCATAATTAAATGATCTTGGTGAATTAATATGCCATGCAATGTTTTCTATATCTAAAAGGCACATTGAAAGAACAAACTATAAATAATGGAAGACAATACTGCAGATTGATGAATCGGTATCCAAAATGCTTCTATATCTCCAAATTTGATGAGCACCTGAGAAGTGTTTGTGCTGAAATATATCTCCACTTTTGATTTTTAGCCCATGGAATATTAATAATTTAAATATGACCTTTATTTGTGGAAATACATTCACATAGTAACAGAGACTTTCAAAAAATGCATCACTGCTCTAATGATGCATTAAAGATATGTAGATAAATAAAAACTCTATAAAGTAGCACTATTATAAATCTTTGTGCATAAGAATGTTTTTTAAATATAACTATCATCTGCGAAAATACATTATATCAAAGGTATAAAAAAATAATGAGAATATCACAGAGCTCCAGATACAGCAAAAATATATGAACATATGAAATCTCTAGAAAGAAGTTGAGCACCATCATACAAATTTGTGTTTTTCAAGTACTTATAATTTATCTCTGGTTATGCATTCACATACATATAAAGTAACATCAAAACTGGGGGGTGTAACACAAAGACTTACGATTGATTAAAAGTTACGATTGATTTTTTTCTCTGGAGGCTCATCATGGACAGAATGCTCCAAAGTTGATGATCTTAATCCTAACCCTAGCCCTAACCCTACTTTTAATCATATCCAAATCCTAATCCATGACTGTACATGGTTTTCAAATGAGGTTACCAAGAAAAAAATCAATCGTAACTTTTAATCAATCGTAAGTCTTTGTGTTACACCCCACTAGAGAGACAACATTATTATGCATATCACACACAGTTCTACTTGTGCAGTAATACATGCATTTACCATTCTTGCATAACAATGCATTGTGGGAAAGAATTCAAGTACAATCAGCCGATTGTTGCAAGTCATGATATTGTAACACTATGAAATAAAATCATTTTTGTGTTCATTGTGTGGGTTAGCTTGAAACAAAAGTACATTCATTCAATCATTCAATCTAAAAGTTATCTATACAGTAAGAAGGGATGTGTGTATAAATTGTGGGACATCTGCGTGAGCCCTGCAATCGGCTGACTGTACCAGCTATCTATCCCATCATGCATTGCGATCAAAGAATCGTAAATGCACATACTGTTCATGATCAGCCTATCGCCACGGCAAGTTGTTGACATCCACGTTGCCACCACACAAAACTACTGCTACATTCTTCATGCTTGGATCAAGGGCTTTCATCTGGTCCGATAACACAGCTGCTACTGGAGCCACCCCTGCTGCTTCTACTACAAGCTAAATAACAAAAAACGTTGAGAGACAATACAAACGGACTTGAGTTAAAAACTGTATGATGACTGCGACATGATACAAAACACTCATATATTTGTCACAAAAACTTTCACTGATTCCTAAGTTATTGATTTGACTTGAGATCTTCAATAAATGTTTAACACAGCAAATAACTGAAAATGTGCAAAGACCCAATATTCACGGTTATCTACATGCTACATCAGAACCAAATTGGGTCATCAGGCAATCAAATTAAAACATTTAGATGGTTAATATTAGGAACAAATTTTAAATGCTCTGTATTTCCAGGCAAGTATATTGGTCTACCAGCAACCAAAATGAAGGGAAAAGTCAGTCAATTGTGGATATGTTCCAGCTCGTAGCAAACCCTGTAGATGAGAAACTGCACTGCAAAAGAATAAATGGATGCCTATCAAAACCTCTATTTTGCAAAAAGCAAGGCAGGGAAACACCACAAAAGACTGGAAATGCATAATAATTAGAATCAGCAGAAGAAATATCTTCATTGTTGCAGCTAGGGTGGTGGGACATCACCATGAAGTGCTAGCATATCACCATGGCAACTTATCAATATTCACGTTCCCACCACACATCAGAACAGCGATATTTCTTGTTTTGGGATCTACCGCCCTCATCTTGTCCGACAAGATGGCTGCTACAGGGCCGGCACTTGCTGCTTCTACTACCAGCTGTAAAGGAGAACGGATATGGAGTGAACTTGGCTAGCCAAGCTGCAATAGGCAGGTTTCATAATATATGCACAAATCTTAAAATTTGGCATGGTAATGAGGCATTCAAACAACCTGACATAGCAACAACTAATGTATGCAAACTGGATTCCAAATATTGTAGATCATTTTTTTAGACAAGTTGTTTGAATACCTCATTACTATGTCTTCAGGAAAGAAACATCTATTGTGGCAGAATCGGTATAAATTAAATCTGGAGGAGATTCCATTTTATGTATTTCATAATTTCTTTATTCTTAGTTTATAATTTGGAGATGCAGTAGGGGTGTAACACATGTTTATATACAAGAGAGCTATTAAATGCAAGCTAAAGTAGGAAAACTTGTAAGGGAACCAAATGATACATTACCAGGATATTGGCTTGAGCGAGGGCAGAAAAATAGAGAAATATATGACAACAACTTTGATAAAGAGAGAGAGACAAGGAATATCAAATGTTCAGAGTTGCTGAAGGTCATAGATTCTACATGGAATTGGGAGTCTCCCGGAATGTCTTATGTATTAAGATAGTAATATCTTTATTATGCTTTGAAAATGCTCTGTCTGGAATTCATAAAGTACATGTAGGTAAAACCATTATAAAACCATGGTTAAATCTTCAATAAATGATTATAATGAGTCTATATTTCATTGGACCAGGGGCCAAAATGTAGGGGTCACACTGTAGTGCCCTTGAATAATCAAAAACAGATTTTGAATTCTCATCAACATTAGCTAAGATATCTCAATGAAATACTAGTACATGATGTTTTCTGTAAACTTGCCTTTAATCTTGTCCATGTGAATTTCATGGCTTCTATGATTTCATCATCTGTCTGCAAATTCAAATGAAAATAAGTTTCACTCGCTTGTTAAGTTTTGCCCAAATTATTGTACAGCCGTAAATTTCAAAAGTGGTGAGATTGTACATATTATTCATACCATAATTCAGATGGAACAAAAATCCACATTCATAACATAAGAATATGTTTCAAGCAATTGAAAAGTTGTTCCAAAACTTCATTCTGACCATTTATCAAAATAAAAGAAGAGTATTGCATGTATTTAAGGCTATAAGGTACATGAAGACAGTTTTGCAATTGGGCGAGCCACCAAAGGATTAACCAAAATACCCCCTGATATGTTACCAAAGTCGGAGATAGATCCCACAGTTGCTTTTGCATTTTGTGGTGTCACTGGTGTGAATACAATTTGGTTTGTTACTCTGTGCCTCCCCATTTCTTGCCCAACGCCAAAACAATTTTGCCTATGCATCCCACAATTAGAAACATCATATACAGTCTACACCCATTGTACTTTGAACCAGCCCAAGCCATTTACCTCATTGTAATGAAATGTTTTACTGAATGCATCTAGGCAAGTAGACACAAGTGCAAATGTTAAAAATCAGAAGCAGAAAAATAGCCTCATTCTAACAAAGACTTGTGGTATCCTTACTCGTAATAACAGAGAAAACAATTAATTTCATGGAGAATTTTGCAAGAATCTTATATAGATGAGAGAACCCAACAAGGATGTCATTACACGTACCACAGTAAAGACTTGTTTCTCAACAAGGTCCCTGACGATAGGCCAGGTAAGCTGACCGACCTGCTGGGTAGGGGTTGCATCAGCTACGGTGTCAAGATTCCTTTGTGGACCAACCCACATTCTCTCACCTGGTCAACCAAGAACAAAATACAAAACTTATTTATTTTTCATTGCATTGATATAATTTTAGAATGTAAATATGTAGATTCTTTATGGGTAACAAATCCCCATATTTAGAAAATGATAACCAAATTTTTAAAGTGAACAGAATAAACAGCAGACGATCCTGCCCAACCCTACCCCTTCCAAAAAAAGCACACTCACAGCTTAGAAAGCCTAATCCTAAAATTGAGGAGCCAGCATTATTGGCCCTTTACTTTTAAAGAAAATGATAATGGCTTATTTTTGTTTGGAAAGAATTATTCAGATTCATTTATTTAGATTCATTCACTCAGATTCAATTCATAAGGTGGCAGCGGTGGGATATGATAGGGCAGTCACACTACAGTGACCGATAATATAAAACGACCAAATTACTACATTAGTGTGAATGGCATTTAGTATTTGGTCTGGAATTAATCTGTTGGTATGACTGCAGAAATATAACTAGGTGACTACATCATGAATATGAATGTTACCATTTTATTAGTTACCATATTCTATTTCTGGATATTTTTGGAAATCTTACCAGATTCTAGAGACCTCTGGAGATCTTTCCCCTCCGGTTCAACAGCAAACACTAAAATCAAAACATGAGAGAAACATATATCATGTCTATTTAAAGCGGTATGGCATCAGTAAAACACATTGATTTATTTCTTTCTTGTGCCCTGTAATGTAAGATACAACAAATCAATTGAAAATCTATGGAAAATGGTGGAGTTAGAATCAATATTAAGATGGATTTTTTTTTCTTCTGTCTTTTATGTTACAGGGCATAGGTTATATGTAGTATAACTACTTTATTGGGAATATACACATTAGCTCTTCTACAACTGCTCAAAATCTTGATGAAGATTTCAATCAATATGATTTTACGAAATATTAGAATAAAGAGAGAATTTCAAAATAAAAGAAGGAAAGAATATTTATTTACCTTTGACATTAGGTTTAATACCCTTGACAGCTGTAGCTATACCAGAAATGAGACCACCACCACTGGTCATAACAAGGACTGCATCTAGATCTGGGATCTGATCACACAGCTCTACACCAATGGTACCCTAGCATATAAAAAAATTAGAGACATGAAAAAGATTAGCCATCCTTGTTTGGTATGCATAAACAAATCTACCCCAGATTTATTTGGCTTAAACATTTTTGTTTTGTTTTCTTCCAATAGGTAAAGCAAACAAACTAGTTAAATTGTCAAAATGAATTTAAATATAATGTAGTTTAAATATGATGTGGCAAATAACAACACATTTTTCCAATTAATGATAATAAGTAAATAGATAAATAAGTAAGAGCTTTGCATCCCTCTTCATCGGTTACTATCACAATCAATGGCAGGGTTCCCAGTATTTCAAGAAAACAAAATTCCCTGATTTTTCCCTGATATTTCCCTGATGAAATCTAATTATTATCAAATTCCCTGAACTTTTAGCAAAAGTAAAATAAAAGTAAATAAGAATAATGGTTGTGACTGAAAGCTTTTCAGTCGAGATTGACTTTGACAAGAAATACCCCGCAGCCTATGATATATATCAGTAAAAAGAGCAACAATTTATGTACATAATGAAATCCTTTTTGTAAATGTTACCACTTACAGTTTAGTTTCAGGAATAAAAAGAAGGAAATCAAGCATAAAATCTGACATAATAAAATCAGTGAAGTTTCCATAAATATTGGCAATCCTAATTTAAAAAAAAGTAACTTATTGCTTAATCCATTAATAAGCACTACCAGTATATAAAAATACCAGAATAGCCAATTTCATAGGAAGAAAGCTGATCTAAATGATCCTGTCATGATGGGATAGGACTGACACTGACCAGCCATGACATCATAGTCATCATAGGCAGGAACAAATGACAGGTTCTTTTCTGCTCCCACACGTTCACATCTCCTTCCTATTCCAGATAAAAAACGGATGAAATATATCAGACCAAACATATCATATATCTACAACACCAATCAAAGTAACAAATGGATGCTGTTTTCAAATTCAAGAGACAAAAAGTACATTTGAAGAAGGCATTTACAAATGCATGGATAGATTTTATAATCTAGCTACCCTGTGTGTATGAGAATAGCACAGCCACTGTAATTTCCATGCCTTAATTGTGTTTGTTTATTTTTTTAAACATTTATTTCACTTGTTAACATGAGCAATTTTGGTGTGATTGACTACAGCTTATCATACTTATCATTTATATGTCATTCTGTTCAGTTCCATCAGTCGTTTTAATTCAATTCACTTCTAAATGTACAGTTGTACTTGACAAAACATAATATTATTTGCAAACATTGAATCAATATAATAGTTTTACAAAAGCCTATTTACAAGATAAGAAAATGAATTTGGGAAACTTTAAAAAAAGCCAAGATGGCCTTGTAAACAAAAGTCCCCATTTAATTGAAAATGAGCTGGAGGCTCTATATAATAGTCTAAATAATTCGAGGAATTAAGAAAAACATTCAATATACAGGGCAAATACATGAAATACATAGATATATAACTGAAAAATCATTAAAGACCCCCCCCCAAGAAAAAAAAAACAAAACAAAACCTAATTACCATCCTTTACAATGGATTTTTACAAAGTATTACAGAGTTCCAACTAAGCATATTTTGAAATGAAATACTGTTTCAATTTTCTTTTAAAGAGAAAGAGAGAAAGAAGTGCATGAACAATATATATAGGTATGGAGTTCCAGATAAGTTGGAAAACTATAACGAACAGACACGTTGTACAAATGTTTCCCGACTTCCACAGATGAAATAAACCTTGTTTCTTGTAATGATTGTCTTGTACACATATATTGAATATATATGATATAATGATCAGTATTGTTATCAGACGGATCCAGGAAAAGTCGAGCAGAGGACGCACATCCATTAATTGGATGTACATGTTAAAAATCAGAAAATATTTGGCCCCGGCCCCTTCCCTATTTTCAAAGCCTGGATCCACAACTGCTAGAACATAACTCCTTTTGGTACAAACTGATGTTGATTTTTTTTTTTTTACAAATTAATTAAATTATATCAAGAATGAAGTTTGATGTTTTGGTATAAATTGACAAATCAATTAGTTTAAAGTCATACTGTGATTCCATATCGATCAAACAGATTGGAATCATACCTAGATTGCTGGGTCGATTCACAGAAAACTACATCGGCTCCATACCACCTGATAGCATCTATCTTAACAGAGGGGGTAGTATGGGGCACCACCACTGTGCAAGGTACCCCAACCATCTGAGCAGCACAGGCCAGGCCAGAACCATGGTTACCGGTGCTATGGGTCACCTGGTCAGAAACATAAAATTGCCACTGATAATTATTTGTGATTCCATACTTCTATCAATTCTGTCAGAAGACCTAGTATTCTTTTCATGGGTGAACATATTATACAGGTTTCACGATCATGGACACGAGTCTGTACTCCCACTAGAACAAAGAAAAAGAAATATTTTTGATATATATATTTTGACCACATAAAGTTAGAAATGATTATCTTGGCCTCATTGACAGTGTAAGGTTCTCCATAGCATAGCAATCTCAACATTCAAATTCTCATAACATTTTTTCCCCTACAAACTTTCATTAATCTGTTTCTTTGATTTTTCTATTTATAGAACATAACTGGTTCTGAGTGTTTCATTCTCCTTTAACTTTATAAATCCAATATTGATTCATAATTAAACTTTATACCTCCATCAAGAAGAGTAATTGTGTCTAAATTGCATTTTATCAGCATATCAAATAGATATTGATCTATAATGTGTGTTTGTTTTGGTTGGGACGGGGAAAAATGTCCAGATGATTGCACATGTATTTCTTACTTTGTCTTTGCTGACAAAAACTTGAGAGAGGATACCAACACATTGATATTCAGAAGTTTTTATTTATTATATATATATATCATACTATCTGAGTACTGGGTAGGCCTCAATTTATATGATCATGTGTATTTGTTAATCATTGCACAAACTGTATGCATTATACAATTAAGAAACAATGACCAGTTTTAATTAATAAAAGATTCCTTATGTATTGAAGTTGTCTTGAAGTTGTCTTGTTTGAAGCATGAACCTTTAATCATGGGTTTCATGCTATGTCTTAGTGGTGTCATCCACACAATCTTCAGAAGACTGCAAAATATGAATTGGGCCAAGTGGACTGATAAAGATTAAAAAAAATGTTGAAAGAATATGTGTACAAAAGTACACAATCACTCTCTCACCACACACACACACACACACACACACACACACACACACACACACACACCTATCCTCCCTCACACACCCACCCACAAACAAAGTAAACAATTATTCATAATAACATTTCCTCTTTTCTGAGTCCATTGAATGTTTGGGACACAGTAATTTCCCAACAACTGTTTTAGTGTGAGTGGGTGTGTTTGTTGAGGGTATGGGTATGTATGTGTGTTTGTGTGCTGGTGTGGATGAGATAGGGTATGTGTGTGTGTTGTGTGTGTGTGTGTGTGTGTGGGAGGTGTGTGTGGGTGTGTGCAGTGAGGGTGTGGGTGTACTGTACATGGTGTGAGCATGTGTGTGTGTGTGTGTGTGTGTGTGTGTGTGAGTAAATGAGGGTATGTGTGGGTGAACATGTCTGTGTGTGCACATAATAAATTCTCAATTTGTATATTGTTCAACAAGCCACTTGGCGCAAGTGAGATTTTGCTGTCTTCTGAAGATTGTCTGTTTACACTAATGTGTGCAAAGATCCAAATGAAAGGGTGTACCAACAGATGCTAGGATAATGACTCTACCAAGACATCATGAAACTACTGATTAAACGTGCATACTTTTCACAGGACAACTTTAAAATGATGGGACATTTTTTCCGACTCACTCTGTATAGATCATTAAATAAACTTACCACACCATTTGTCTTCACCTGATTCTCTTTCAGTAACAGAATCTATAAATTAAATAAAGATTAAGATTGCTTTTTTTTTTAAATACATTCTTTAAAATTTATATTCTGTTTTTACAACATCCATCTCATGGAAACATAATGAATGCGTAATCTGCTTTATCATGGGGAGAGTACAACCTATCAAATTGCATTGATAAGATGGCAAATCAACTTTCTATTATTGTGTTTTGCTACACAGTGTTTTGCTACTTGTATGTATTGCAACCTTTCCATTTGAAATGAAACTTTTTTATTTCAGACCTAATCTATGGTAGGGGCCTGAAGGGGAGGCCCCATGTATCTCTATAACAGTGTAATAATAGAGATTAGTGGGAGGCCCCCAAAGCTTTGGAAAAGTAAAGTGATATTGGATATTAATTCAATCAATACACATAAAGATTTATTGCATTGTTTCCTTATTTGCTGCGTTATGGACTACATCACTATATCATATAAACATTTATATATCAGTCTTGTATCTTTTATATGAATATCTTCTGCCTTGCTGTGTATTAGATATAGCAATGTTATTGAGTGGTGGGTAATCTTCTACAACCAATTGGTAAAAAAAATGTGAGATATACAATTTGTAAATACAAATCCTTATTTGTATATACACTTTGTAAATACAAATCATTGGCCATGATTGATAATTTCAGCCGATATCATATAGACATATAAAGTGTGTTTCAAATAAAAGGTAATCCATTTTTGGAGGAGCCACCAGCTAATCCATTTTGGATATTTATTTCTATCATATAATTAAAGACGAATTGTTGAGCTTTACAATGACACCTTTCTTGAATCATAAATCTAATGCATAATTGAATAAACTGCAAATGAAGGTGTCAGGTACAAAATCAAATTTTTCCAAGTTTTTTGCAAAGGATGACAGACTGAGTGGATGTTTTCAAAGTAGTCACACATCATCGCATGCAGTCCTATTCATTGCTCTGGGACAGCAGGGATAGCATTCACTCAGTCTTCATTCATTTTCTTAAAACTTTGAGAAATTGGACTCTGTACCTACCAATCTCATTTGAAATTTATTCAATTAGGCCTATGCGTTAGATTTGTGATTCAAGAAAGGTAAAGCTGAAGAGTTTGTCTTTTAATTATATGATAGAAATAAATATCTAAAATGGATTAGCTGGGAATATGGCCCCTCCAAAAATGGATTACCTTTTATTTGAAACACACTGCGCTAATGGTACAATTTGTTTTGTTTTTTGTTTTTTTCTTCTACCAAATTTGTGACTAATATCCTGTGGTTAATAATCTATAGCTTTCATTAACATATCTCATAATAGTGAAGTACACCTGGCTATCTTACCTCCTCACCATGTTTACAAATCTTTTATGGAGATAAGAACTTAACATTTCCTCCTAAAAATAAGAATCTAATCAACTGAACATAAAATATGATGATTGGTGAAAAATAGCAGCTGGTACGTTAAACACATATATTAACTGAATATTAGCTGAATAACTATTAATTAATGCAAATAATTATATTTTATTATAAGGGGAATTAATGATAAAACTGGTATATTACGACATCAATAAAGATGCATGAATCAATAAAAGGTGCATACAAACATCAGTATAATTAATACATATATAGTTGTCTGTCACAAAAATCATTATGTGATATTGTGAACATATGATCTAGCTATGGATCCAGGATTTGAAAACAGGGGAAGGGGGGGGGGGTAATATAGATACTGTATTTAAGCTAATATTTTCGCATCCAGATATTTTCGCAATTTTGGACTAATTGGGGAAATTCGCGAGTGCAAAATTTCACGATTTTCGTGGTGATTTCATTACTATAAATAGCCTTATATACTGCAGTGGAAATTTTCACGAAAATAAAGTCACCGTGAAAATAACCACTTATAGGGGCCTACAGTATAGAGTGGGCATACAACAATTTTCTTATAGGGTGTGCATCTGTTTTAAGACATGTGAAGTTGTGGCACCTGCCAACACTGTAATCAACATCATTTTTGCATCACATTTGTTTTTGGTCGCTAGCTATTCACCATGGACACTACTATCACTCTCTAATTGATCTCTCATCCATTCAAGGGATCACATTTAACTCACAGCATTTAGAGCTCCTCTGATCTTGAAGGAGCCTGTCTTCTGAAGATTTTCAGCCTTGAAAAACACATTCCTTCCAGTCAGTTTGTCAACTGTTCCGCTTGTGAAAACAGGAGTTGGCTGAATATAGTTTGCTACTCTCTTTGAAGCGCTCAGTATCCTTTCAAATAACATTTTGTGTGTTCCATCAGCAACTTTATGCTTCAAACATGTCTCAGTATACTATATTAACAGACACACATATAGTTCAATATATTCAGTATGTTTGTCATGTAATTGAACCCTACTGTATAGGTTAGTTATGTCCACTATGCCAATGGTGGGCATATCAAAGTGTATGCCTGTGTCAAACAGCTGGTGTTGGCCAACAATACGCCAGCGCAGCGCCAGAGCTAGCCCACAACAAGCCAGCCTACCATGCATGGCCAGCGCAGCCGGTATATCGAAACAAGAGTGTATCTCAAAATACGTCTGAAGCACCAGCTCCATAGACTACCGTACTCCCGACGAGCAGCGGCGAGCGATCTCACCGATGCGATGGCCCTAATATTGGAGAACTAGACTGACTCAAATTAGCAGGTTTTTAATTGAATTTTAGTAAGGTTTTGTGGTTTTGTTTGGTAGTTGACAACTGAATCGAATGCCTATTAAATAGATATATTTTTGGTCTAATACCACCTCAAACTTTAGCTCTGGTCGTCGTGGCATATATGTGACCCACATATTGAATTTGGTGTGGGGAAAGTATTATCCTACTTTTATATCTAAGTTACAACACCAACAATTACTTTCAAGATACAATATAGTATAAAGTAATTGCAGTAATGTTGAACTTCTCGGCTTACCTATAGAATACCCTTCTCAGCCTTATAATGGAGGGGTGTACCAATGACCAACATCCAACGACCCACGACCAACTTTCCCATCGCCATCGGCATCCAATTCCAATTCAATTGGCATGATTGGCTTGCTTTCAAGTTTCACCTTCAGAATTGGAAGATGTCCCGTTCTTAAGACTTAAACGTAGGTCGTTGGTAGTTGGTTGGAACTAGAATATGAGAAGATATAATAATCATTGGTTGGTGGTTGGTCATTGGTCGTTGGCTTTCAGAAGGATAAGATTTCTTGCTCTAAATATTGTACTAATAAAAGGACGTTGGTCGGTGGTTTCTAATGTTACAATCTATTTCTAGAACATGACTCGTTGTTATCTCCCCATTTTGTTACGTAATCATACGTTGGACATTGGTCGTTTGTTTTCAGAATCAGAAGATATCTTTAACATTTTTTTTTACATATCTCGACACATAATTTAATACAGTTATTAGGCAGTGGTTGTTGGTCGTTGATCATGTTTGGTTCGACAATAATAATTGTACAGGGGTATGGTATTGACTGCGTCTGCACGCTTATATGCATGCACGTAGGTATTATTTTGCATATTTTGCGTGAGTTGAGATCATATCTGAGTAGCTGCAAAGTGTTAATTATTTCTTTGTCCTACATTTGTAATTGCCATCTTATGTTTTTTTAAAACATGAATAGGGTATTCTATAGTTATTCCAACTTCTCTTAATCATTTATTGGTGAAAGGTTTCTTGATAATAATAGATTAGAATAATCATAACTCAATTAAAGAGTAAAATTTTTATTTACTATAATCCCAAATTCCAAAAGAAGGTGGAGGGATATAAATATGCAGATTAAAAAAGTCTGGAATGAAATCGTCGCTGTTTTTACGAACCGTCATAAACCGAATTTTTGGTCAAATTTTCGAAATTGAGTTTTTTTGATATTCTTAAAGCCTGTATTCAACTCTATCGAATGACCAAATTTCAGGTCGAAATCTTAATTATTTTCAAAATAAGAGAAGATTCAAATTTCGTTCAAAACGTCACATCGCTTCCAGTGATTTTACGAAGCGTCCTAAACCATTTTTTCTACAATATAGCAGACTCCAGAATGACGCGCAACCCGACCTACATATGGGTGAGCGGTGCGCGTATGCATTGAATGATTTTACGAACCGTTCTATCTCGTGGTTTAGGACGCTAAAAAACATGCGCGTGATACGCATGATTTTACGAAGTGACCTTAACCCCCTGTTTGTCGTAAAAAAAAGCAGTTTCTAAAAAATTACCTTGCATTTTATTCTAAATATTTAGAATTCAAACCCCGATTGCAAATAATTTCTTTCATATTGTAAAATTATAGAATTTATGCTGTACATTGATGTAATTAATTGCCCTGGTTTCCTTCAAAGCGCGAAGTTATGAGCGTCAGAAGAACATCCAAACTTTGAACGCGATTATCTCAAAAGCTGGTTTTGGGAACTCGGCGAGGTGTAGGATGGTTCGTAAAATCACTGACGAAATGAGTACAAGACTATTGCATAATTATTAAAGGAGAATGAAACCCTAGGATTCAGTTGAATTGTTTGAAACAAAAAAATCAAAGAAACAGATTAAAGAAAGTGTGAGAACAATTGAATAAATAATAAGAAAGTTATGTGCATTTGAATGTTGCGATCACTAATGCTATGGAGATCCTCACACTGGCAACAGGCCCAAGATGTGTGATGTCACACATGAACAACTCTCCCATATGACATACAAAAAAATACCCAAAATTCTTCTTTTTCCTCATTCTAATGGTAGTACAGACTCTTCACACATGATTATATTTTGTGAACTTGTATTACATGTCCTCCCATGAAAAGAATCCCAGATCTTTTAACGGAATTAATTAAAAAAAAGACAATTTGAGTGAAATATGTACAAAAGTAATGGGGAAGTTGTTCATGTATGACATCTCACATCTTGGGCCCGTTGCCAATTTGAGGATCCCCATAGCAGTAGTGATCACAACATTCAAGTGCTCATAACTTTCTTATTATTCATTCATTTTTTCTCAAATTTTCATTGATCAGCTTCTTTGATATTCCTGTATTTGTACAATTTAATGAATTCCTAGGGTTTCCTTCCCCTTTAAGCACTTAACATTGCATTATTATATAAATTATTACTAATAACCCCAGGGGTATGTAAATGTTTTTATTTGATTATTCTACTTAAAATAAATTTGTCTTTTTCTCACAGATCTCCTAAATTGCAATGATCTGCTCAGGGTTTCATTCCATCATCCATGACTCAAGATGCGTTGCACGCTCCTACAATACACAATCTGTGCCCTTGTGGTGATACTGGCACTCCTACAACTCTTACAACTGACTATGATATCATGGCTGGATAACAGAAATCCCAACCACATCCAAAATGGGGCAAGGAAATCATTACCTATGTCTGACAAGCAGCAGAACCATAATGAGACGCATCATCAAAAGGACCAACTCGTGCATATTACCTTGCCTCCACCTAAGCTCAACACCTATGGTTCATACAAGATATTCTATGATGTTGCAAAGACTCGAAGCAGACTGAAGACAATCAAGAAGAGAGACATCACCCTCATTACACATTGCTCCATGAATCACTTACATCACTTGCCAGAGTTAGTCGACAGATGGAAAGGATCTATTTCCTTAGCTATCTTTGGCAGTTTATCTGATGTAAAAAGCATCTTAAGTTACATCGTGTCACTCAAAGAGTGTTTTTTAGGAGTGAAAAATAATGTTACTTTCCATTTAGTTCATCCAGTGAGCTCACTTTCAGAAGAGGCTGAAGTTTTTGGTGTGGGCCGATCTAAAGGTTCCATCACAGCACCGCTAATACGCTGCAGCGAAGTTATGGATGCGATCAAGGCATCGGACAAAAACGTGAAAAACTATGCCCAGGATGGCATCTTGTACCCTAACAATTTGTTGAGGAATGTTGGTCGTACAAATGTGTTAACTGAGTATCATTTTGTGCTTGACATTGATATGCTTCCAAATATGGGCCTGCGAGAGATGTTCTTGGACTTTGTTCAGGGGTCCTCGTCACTGTGGTTAGATGAAGATATGGTGCAGCAGATGGTTTTTGTATTGCCAGCTTTTGAGATGGATGATGCTGCAGTGTCCAAGGTGCCTAGGGATAAGACAGAACTGTTGGGTTACATTGAGAAAGAAAGAATCAGACCGTTTTATGTGAAGGCCTGCCCACATTGCCAGAATCACACAGACTTTGCACAATGGACCAGTCTTCAGGTAGGACTGTTTATCATGATATTCATGTGTATAGTAATGAGTTTAGTTGGGTAACTTAGCCTTACCAAGCTCCACTTCTAAAATGGTAGCTCTTACTGTTACAAGTTATTTTTCCAAATTGAATGCACATTGCATACATTACGTGTTGCTTGTCTGACCAACATCAATGTTTGCAGTATACCGGAAATGACTCATAACTGTACTCAGCAAAAAAAAAGGTGGTTTTAAATTTATATGAATGTATATTTTCCTTTTAGTCCAAACTAATAAATGCCAAGGTAGAATCCAAACTCTTACCCTGACAGCTCTCATTTATAGCACCAATAAGGATTTGATTTCCTTCCAGGGATTTTTATGGAATTATCTAAAAAACGTTATTTATTTAAGGTTCTTCCCAATGTCTGGACACATGTGTTGAAGACAAGTGAAACTTTAATGAATTTTCAAACATTATTCTACAAAAAGTTCATTTTGCGATATGACCAAAACACACACAAAATAATAAAACTATGCAATTCAACAAACCAAGTTCTGTAACATTTGTTCTATGATTTTGTTCTACCATAGAGTTTAACAGGGCAGCTAGGAGTGGCCTTTACTGTGGAATGGAAACCTATGTGGGAGCCATTCTATATCAGCAGGAGTGATGTCCCTCTGTACGATGAACGATTCAGACAGTATGGTTATAATCGCATCAGTCAGGTGAGAATCACTGAGAGACAATGATCATTGGGGCAAATGCAATTTTTGTTATGAGAATTAAAACCATTCTGTAATATATTTAGGTTTTTAGCAATTGCTAATCATTTCTGGTTAGTCTATGTCGTTTATTATCTTTATAAGACCAAGATCTTAATATTTACTCAATATGGATTTAGCATTCATATTTTACTGTCAAATAAAACAATCAATCGAAGACTCGTCAAGATGAAGGGTATGTAAAAAAAAAAAAAAAAAAAACTGTCTCAACTCAAGATAGTATTTATGCATTGCAAGTCCAAGCAAGTCGGTAACAGCTCTTCAATGTAATACATGAACTGTCATTTCCATCATATTGAATATGAATTATTATTATTCATATTTTTTATTTATTATCTAAAACATCCATTGAGAGTCATAAAAATAAATACTACAGTACATTATTTTCTTGTTATTATTATTATTTTTTTTAATGTTATTTATTTATTTAGTTATTTTATTTTATTTATTTTTTTTATTTATTTATTATTATTATTTTTTTTTTTTTTTGGGGGGTGGGGGGGCGGGGCATACTTCAGAGTGAAACCAAGATGTTCTTTTTGTATTTCTATCCACCTCTTATAAATCTCAATGTATTGTACATTGTTTCTATTTTGTTTGAGTAGGTATGTGAGCTGTACATGGCAGGGTTCAACTTTGCAGTGCTTGACAAGGCCTTTGTCGTTCACAAGGGCTTCAAGGAGAGAACAGAGTTCCATCAGCAGAAGGATGAGGAGAACAGGAATAACTACTACCTCTTCCTTCAGTTTCACACAGCACTAGAATATAAGTATCCAGAGACTAAAAGAAGATGTGTTGTGTAAAGCCCCTTTACTTGACCCAAATTCACAAATGTGGTACAACTTAACCCCTGGCTAACATTGTCCTCTGTTTCCATAGACACTTTAGAATGATAGACAATCTTAACTCGCGGATCCAACACACTACCAGTTTATTAGGGGGTACAATTGTTTGTTCACGATGGAATGTCCCTCCAAGTACTTTGTCTTATCCGGCCAGATTCAACACTAATCTTTGTCAAAGCAATTCACAAAGATTGTCCACTGTTTTACACTAAAGTCCATGTAAACGGTGGACAATGTTAGCCTGGGCTTAAGTTGTAACACGTTTGTGAATTTGGACCTTTACGTCTATCAAAGACCCTACATGTAAGCGTTATCAGAATCTGGTATTTCATTCAGTTGTTTATGATTTTCAATGATGAATCCTTGTTAGTTGGTGAAGATCTGATATGATGTTGACTTTTCACATGGCCACTCCTTTGCAATACCTGATGCCTTTATATATGACAACAGCTTTTCAATCCCCATCAAATTTGCTTTTCCATTTTATGAATACCTGACTTCAACATCACTTAACAATTTTCAGCCAAATAATACACATTTAAAGTTCCATAAATTTGCATTAGCTAAGATACAACATTTATGGTATTATTCATCTTCTGGTGGCCAGGACGAAAAACACAATTATACACGTGTAACGGACATTGAGAAAAGCCTTGATACAATTCAGAGTCGTGTATTATCGACATACCATGCTCATATGTGTTTCTTGTTTGCAAAATTAAAAGAAAAAATACAAAAACAAAGAAAAGCTTCTAATTTAACAATATTATTTAGAAGAAAATAAGAACCTTTCATTATTGCAAATTTTGAAACAATATGGACAATCATATTCATTTAATTTTAATATATTTCTAGCATATCATGTTTATTTTGTTGTTTGGAATGGCTCTTACATTTCCAATTTGATATGTTTCTTGCAACAACGACAAAAAAAGAAAATTTCAAGAAAATAAGTCATTTGTTTCATATTTATTTCTTCTTTGTTTTCATGCTGTTAATAAAAAATATTTTGAGTTATATATTGACTTATCATAATCCAGAAACTACTGCACAGTACTTTGAATCCCTACTTTCAGGAAATCGTTCTTTTGAATGTGATTTTAATCATCAGTGATGTTTATTGATATATCTATTTATTATCATTCTATGTAATCTTGTTTAGATTTCAAAAATTGGTGCCAAATGTTAGTCTTAATTCAAGGACAGATAATCAGTGTAGGAGTCTCAAATTGCTCTATGTAACATGTAATCAATGCATATTAATTGAATATTACTTGCTTATTAACCTATATAAAGCTGAGCTGTTAATTTTGATTGCAAAGTTCAGTACTAACATTATTCACCAAAGTCACCTTAGACCCTCTTAATATTGGATTTTTAGAAGTAGATTTTTTAAAAATTTCTTGTACATTAAATACAAAAGAGATATACTGCTACTCAGATGAGTATGCATATATGTGCATAATAAGACTTGTTTCTTCCACTCTATCAAAACTATACACTTTTGAAATGACTACCAAATAAAGAATATATGGTTTTTGGGGTAAAGATTTATACCAGTATGTAGAAAAAGCTCATTTCCTCAACTCATTATGACACACACAAAAATAAGGCTGCGCAGGAATTTTCTATACATTCGTCATCTGCTTATGGGCAGCTATGGGGCACAAATGGTCTTTAAAAAAAAATATTTTAAATAAACTAAAAGTAAAAAAAACAAAACATCAATAATATGAAAACAAAAATGTTAATCATTACATTTAGCATATTGATGTTGATGTTTATTTCTGACTTTTGGTTTTTTGTTAGCTGATTTATTCCATTACTAATTTGACCCTTATGGCCACCCATAAGCAGATGATAAATGAATAGTGAATTTCTACACAGCCTCATTTTTGTGCCATGAACAAAGGTGGGCATTGCTTACTAAAGCATGCATTTTTTTCTGACTTTTTGGTTTCATAACGATAGTTGAGGCTATAAGCTTTCTATACATATAAACCTTTCCCCCAAGAACCATTTATTTTTTATTTGGTAGCCGTTTCAAAAAGTGTCTTTTTTTATTGGGGTGCACTGAATTCTATTTTCAAGGATATTTTTTGAAATTCTGCCTTTTGAATAGATTAAAATGACATGAAAGAAAGGTATTCCATAAACAATTTTATGCCTCCGCCACCTGATGGTGCCAGAAGCATTATGTTTTTGTGTTTTTTATCTGTCGTACTTTGGGTTAGGGTTAGGGTTGTTTTAAACCTCATAGAATCTATAAAAAAAAAGTATTTCAAATTTTCAGTCCTATCTGGTAAAGTCTTGAGGTTAGCCATATTTAGGAGGATTGGTTGTCCAGGTTAATACACATAGACCATCTAATCATTCTTTATATTTAATTGATAATTAATGTGCACATCTGTATTAATGTCATTAAAAGATATATTACAAAGAGTATCGAAGAGGCAGGGCAATGGAGGAGTGATCAATATTGATGTTCCAATGATTATTGACCAATTAGATTAAAAAGCAATATAAACAACATTCATTTTATTAATCGCTTTCAAATTAGCAATATAGTAATTTGTTGCAGTGGGTTAAGATGTTATTTTTGTATGTGGAATGTGCTGACGGCTATTTCATATGATATGGCAGTGGAAATGTTCCTGAATTATAGCTAGATAATATATGAAAGCTAATATTATTTTTATAAGAAATGTAGAATTTTTTTATGTGATAATAATTTTTGTAAATGTGTTTGACACAATTCAGTAACCAAGGGTAAAAACGTGTTGTTTAAGATTCCCTTTTTTTTTTTTTTTTTTTTTTTTTTTTTTTTTTTTTTTTGGGGGGGGGGGTTGTTGATGAAACATGTCATTGATGTAATCTTATTGCAAAAAAATGCATACTATATACTTATTGTTTAAGTTTAAAACTTAATTTTACCATTTTAGTTTTGTAACGATTTCCTTTACTTCTTAGTATTCAGCATAGCAGGTCTTTTTGTCTTTCATTTTTAGTTTAATTAATGAAGTTAAGTTTTCAAAGGTCACCATGGCAACTCATTGTAAAGTGCTTAGAAACAGCATCTATTTAAACCCTATATTACAAGGTATTGATAATATATGTGGGATTTTCTATTAGTGCAATCAGACATGCTTCTAGTAGTCTAGTTGTTTTACATGTATGTATTTGATCTGCTTCTGTATGTTAAATTTTGATACATGTATTTGCAAGGTATACGATATTTGTATTCTATTCTATGAAAACTGGAATAAAGTTTGCTGTAAATTGCCAATTTTATATCATATAATACTTATGGTGTGTTGCCTGTTTTGTTTTGGGTTATTATGTCAGCTCAAGATATGTGCATCCAATTAATTTTACTCTCTATATAAACCTAAAGATTCGTACTGTATCCGATAAGTATGAAATAAGATTCATTTTTCCATGTATTTTTTCAACATTGAAAATGACTGTGAGCTGTCAAAAAGAAAGTAATACTTGGTTAGGTTTCTCGGCCCATGGATATGAGGATATATAGGAACGAAAAAGTTAATTGAAATAATTTTTAGGATGTTTTCTGGAGAGGCGATTATTAAAGAGAGAGAGAGAAACAGACTGATATAAGGGATGAACATAAGTGTCTATAGGCGCTGATTTTTTGTTGTTGAAAGAATGAGCTACAGAGAGGAGAGACTGTTTAATTATGGTCATAATTAATGGGAGCCTAGAGCTAAATAAAATAACGGCATGGCGCAGAAAGGAGAGACAGGGATATTATATAAAGAAAATGACGATTAGAAAGAGATGATCAATAACTATGCAGATCAATCAAATTATTAGATTAAATAGTAAATCGATCAACCAATTATTATTTGAATTTTAAAGAATTAGAACAACAGAGCTTTCATCTGGATTTGAGATAATGTCCAGTAGCGCCCTCTAGTCTCGCAGCAGTCAAGATTAAATATTTAAAAATAAATAAATAAAAATAAACAAAAATGTGTGACGCCGAGGCCAAGCGCGGATCCAGGGGGGGGGGGGGGGGGTGGCTGAAGGTGCTTTTTTTGGGGGGGGGGGGCTTGTCAATTGTTCGGGACGGAATGGTGACCTGACCCTACCCCTATATGAACTATGTTTGAAATTTTATAAGGGCCGAAAGCCGAAACTTTTTCAACACCGTACCCCCCCCCCTATTTATTGTCATTCTCTGTAATCTTGTTTAGTATTCTAAAGTTATTCTAATGTTAGCCTCAATTCAAGGACAGATAATCAATGTAAGAGTCTCAAATTGCGTTGCTCAAGGGAAGGCTCAATGAAAATGCATTTTCTAAGATGTAAAATTTTGTTGCACTATATAATTTTAAAAAAAGCAACGGATTAATGGAGTTACCAATTATTATTATTATCATTATTATTAAAGCAATTCTCCTCACGATTGTTAAGGGTGGTTGCTGAGATCCTTTTACTTTTTAAACAATGATTGGGGCTCAATTTCCCCCGGGCATCTTGCGTATAAAACATTAAGAAGAAGTCTATCAATCATGTTACACTTGCTTAATTCCATTCAGTTGGTTTCAACTTTTAGGCATACATCAGATCGATGATGCACCCTTATACTGAAAGACGTGTCTTGATAAAATCAATAAAGTTTGTTAAGCTATTCCGCTACCCTGGACCCTAAACTCATCTCCCTTGCCTGGACAGCTGTCATGTTAGGTTTCATCGGATGTAAAAATTTCAGACTCAAGAAGGCTTTAACGTAGTACGTAATTTACAGAATTTTCACCAAGGAACAAAAATTCTCCTCCGGTTTGTAATTTTTCTCTTTTCTCCAAGGTGATATATGATGCATAATGGTTCAGGAGAAAATGGGCGTGGTCGAAGTGTACTCCATTCAGCTAGACCCCATGACTAGTCATGTCTCTTGACTTTACTTAAAACAAAACCCAAAATATTTATTGTGATGAGAAGATTGTTCATTAAAATTCCATCAGTTGACACAGACTTGATGAAGCATAATTCATCAGTGCAAAGGAATGTTGGATACCACGCGCCGTTATGAATTCCGGTTTTGCGGTTTTGGAGTGTACACAGACATACATGTACCCCCCCCCCCGACAATGAAACTTTTGTGCCTTACTTTTTAGAGTAAGGTACCCACATACTGTTTTGAAACAGTTAATATAATGCAGATATTATCTAATCTAATGAATTAAAGAACTCCCCACATCTTTACATACATAAGCATTGTTAATTATAGAGATAACACATATGTATTTATCAAATGTAAAGAAATATAAGTGGAATAATTACTTTAAAAAGTTATGATAACAGAGGGGGTGTGTAACATGTATGGCACGGTACGTACAGTTAAATGATTGAGGTCAGAGGTCAAGATGCGGCCATGTTTACTACTAACATTATAAGTTTGACGTGTGTGAGATCGCTTTGGAGTTCCACAAACTTCATCGTTATTGTAACCTTTCCTGGTTTATACAATCATCTTATTATTTTCGGAGTAAGTATGATAATTATTCATTGATTTATGTGCAAATTTCTGATTTAATTGAATTGTTGTCAATGTTCTTATTTACTGTTTAACTTGAGTGGCGCTGCAAATTTTGTCCAATTTCAAAATTGCTGCGCTACCCGCTCCATGCATTGTCGAAACTCTGCGGAGCTTCCCCGGAGCTTGTCGTGAGATTTGAGGATCGGTCCGGTTAGTCGGTGCTCGGACATTAGTGTTTGTAGTAACTTTGTCTGCTGCGCACCTAGAATTTTACCTAATTTTCTATAGATCTCAATGTCATGCTATTCTTCATGATAAGATTCTAGATATATTCTAGAGAGTAGATCTAGAGTTATTGTCTGATCTGCACAATGAAAATTTGACCTCAATTTTTGAATGAATGAATTTTAATTTATTCATTCAAAATTCATTCATTCACTGATTCAGTGAGTGATTCATTCAATATCAAGACAATAGTCTATAGACAATAGTAAATACAAACTAAGTAAAATATTAATTTTTTTTTTTCTTTTTTCTCTTTTCTTTCATACTTTTCAGCCCCTGGCCTTATCCTCCACTCTAAATCCCTTCTTTGTTTAGACTTCTACTCTCTCCTCCCTCTCCCAGCTAATCATCTCCCTTTTGTTCCAGTTTGCTGTTTGATCACACCTCCTCTTGCTTTTTGATTGGGTGGCTTCTTCACACCTTTTACATCCCCCTTTTTGTTCTCTCCCTCCTAGCTTGCCACTGACTTAGGTGTAGCTTTTCTCTGTCTTTCCCTATAATATATCCATGTTTGTTCCTACTTTTCTGTGTCATTTTGTCTCTGACGAAGATTCTGCTAGGATCGAAAGCTCAGGCTCCTTTTGACTTCATTTTACACCATTAGCTCTCCTTTATAGGATAAGCAGTTTCAGCAGTTCTCTTATTTTGTAAAATATTAATTGAAATAAAAGTATGGTAATAGGGCATAAGTCAGCGCAGTGCCTATGTCTGCGCACCCACATAAATGCGTGAATTTGATATGATAGAACAAAACCCTTAACGTTAGACTTAACTTACTTGAGTAGGCCCCCTATCGATCTTAACATCAACAATCCTACTAGTACTAGGGCCTAACCATGCTAACAAATAGATCTAGATCTAAACTGAAGATAATTGATTAACAATGATTTCCGGCAATTTTCATTTGCTACCCTGAAAATTTCAACCATTCTCAAAAAGTGAAAGTCAAAACTTGTGTGCGCTTGATTCGCATGCAAAATAAGTTGATGCGCAGACATGGGCACTGGATTCTATCCAATTTTGCTACACAAAATGACAAGCCTGTCAAAAATTCGTAAAAAAAACCATTGTTCTTGTAGACCTCTATTTGATTTCTTGAAATTTTTCACTTCATTGATCATTAGAATATGAAGAAATCAAGAATGGAATAACATTGATGGATCTTAAAATTATACTTTAGAGTCTACTTTTTATTGAAATTGAGGTCAAATTTTAAGTGCGCAGACTTCGGCACTTCCTTCATAAATATTAATAAGATCTAGATCTAATGTTAATTAATTTAAGATTCAGACATCTTAGACATTCCATTTTTGTATTCTAACGATGTTAATGATCAATTACTTAGACCCCTTAAAACAAAAAACAAAAAATCAAGGAATTAGGGAGAGATTCGGTGATATGCCACTTTCAGAAATTGTATAAAATTTGCAAGCATGTAAAACAAGTAGGCCTAGATCTAGTCTATGTGAAAATGCATGCGTTTGTTAAGTTGTTGGCAAGAAGTTACTTGTTCTTTTCATGGCCAATGCCACAGAATTTCAAAACCTAATTTTTCCTAATAAAGATCCTTGGAAAGTTGTCATGAAATGAATTAAAATATGATTATTATTATTATTTGGCAAATAAAATTACAAAGAACAATACATTTCAGTATACAAAATAAGAAATATCAACCATTGGAACACCAGGGACAGAAAAAAGTTAACTAAATTACTGTGGCATATACCGTAGCCTCCTGTCCCAATTCCAATGGTTGATTTACAATACATATTAATATCCCCTCTGATAACCTCTGAAAATTAAATGAAAAGCAGCAAGAACAGTAAAAGGACCGAACTCGTAGGACGATGCGATGTCAATACGATGTCAATACATTAGTATTGACCTCATAGTGAAAGTGGGACTATGGGTGGCAGGTTTTGCAACTTGGTCCATTGGTTTTACTCAAATACAATTTTTAGAAAGGGTAAAACAGAGAAAAGTAGAGATTGTAGAGGGGTTATCACATATCTAAACTAGATCATGTAGAAATCCTATGGGCAGACCTAAAAAATGGTATTCACCCAAGGAAACCTGCAAATGGGACTGAATTGATGCAATCTTGCTGGAGGAATGGAGAATACTAGTATCAGGACATGTATGCAGAAAACTTGTTAACGGTTTCAACAATTGAAAAAATGAAAAATAATGTAAAATACAGGCAGCACCATCAGTAATTTTGGTTCGAGTATGTAAACTTTTGACTAATTGAATTTATCAATCATATATTTAAATATCTTATTTATGAAAACATGACTTTCATGATATAAAAAATTACATTCATCAAAAAAAGTATGCATAAAATTTGAATCAATTTTTAAAGAGGGCTACTCTCTGCTTTTCTCTGGATTAATTTTTGCTATCCCCTCCAAACTATGGTATCTTCTGAGAAACTTGTTTTCTCAGGATACATTGTATCTGGAGAATTATGATTTTAAAACGGTTCGAGTTTCAAAAATGCCTAAAATCAAAACTTTTTCATCACAAATTGACCAGGTTATTTGATTTTCTCTTATCTTTGCAGATATCAGCATGGAATTTTGAATGTCCATGACTTTGGTGAAAAATCCTCAACGTTAATCAGCCAGAATAAGTTGGATTGGATACACAACTACCAGCCTTGTAAGGAAAATGAAGTCAATATAACAAGGTCTGACATTGATAGAAGGAAAAGATGGCAGTCAAAGCTGGACCAAGATTCACTACAGATGAGGAATTAAAGACATTGAGTTGGGAGGATGTAGTAAGACGGTTAAGATGGTGTGAAAATGAACGAATGAAGCTCCTGTCATCAGACCAAGGAGGTAACGCCGCGAAGGACCTCAAACATCAGTTGATGCTTAAAACAAATGAGATACAAACTCTCAAGGCTGAAAATCAGAAACTCCATTCAGATAATGTGGAGCTGCGTGAGCTATGTTGCTTTCTGGACGATGACAGGCAGAAAGGCAGAAAGATGTCCAATGAGTGGCAGCGCTTTGGTCAATACACAACAAATGTGATGCGTAACGGAGTGTCGACGTATCAGGACAAATTACGAGATTTGGCAGAACGACAAGAAAAATTATTTCAAGAGAACATTGAATTGAGAGAGCTGTGCTTTCTCTTGGACCAGGAAAGGACTGGTAATCAGAGTACTCTCCTTAGCATGGGCAATGGAATAGACTTGAGAGAAAAGACAAATATGAGTAATGGACCTTCCTCGGTGTTAAACGATGGACATTTATCTAAAGAAGGGTCTTCCAAGATGTGGGGGAATGGAGGTGATATTTCAGCATTGCAAATCAATGGTAAGTAAATTTACATTGTTGTACTATGTATCATGTCTAAAATCCATTGTTTACAAATATGCCTGCCAAATTTTTTTTTTGTGTACACATACCAATATCCTGTTTTGGTGTGCGATGACCAAGAATGTTGGTGCTTAAATTTGGTTGTGGCATGCATGTTTTATAAACAATATTATATTTATCTGAACTACTGTAAATATGTAGCTCAGATTTACAATCAACCCAAATGTACTTCCATAGTACATGTAGGCCTGCATGCTGCATTTTTTGGAGGGCAACTTTTCAAACAATAAAACACTTTAATTTTAAAATACAGTTTTGTAGAGTGTTGTGTATGTTGTGAGTTTGTGACATACTTTCAACATCCAATTTATGTGCAACATTCCCAATGTACATCAACTGTATTGCGAATTTTGCATCCTGAAAATATTGCCTACATGTAGGCTACATGAAAATATTGGCTTTTATAGTATTCTGCAACGTGTTTGCAGTGTTATTGCAGAACTTAATACACAAATTTAAGATTATTTTGGTGGTACATGTACATTCAAAATCAGTAGACAGTAGACTTTGCCCTGACAATTAAATCACCAATGCACTCTTTGCTGTATTTGATGCTTGACCAAATACTTAGCCGAGATTGACTATTGCTATGCTGGAATGATTTACAACAAACAGATAATTGATACAGTCTCAAGCTTGTTTACTCTCTACCATTCCAGAATAATCATAGGTTGTCAGGTTTCTCTATTGGTATTTTGTATTATAGTTCTTAATTTGGTAGGACCACTTTTGTAGAACCATTCTATATTATGCCTACCTGTAGTTTGGTGTTGAAGGTTTTTCTTTCCTGGTGTTTATTTTGTAAAGTACTTTTTAGATATTTTTTTAAAAAGATAAATTGATGTAAATTGCCTAAATGGATATTTACATGTATTGTCAGGCAGAAAGCAGGATTTACTAAAAACCATCTATACCCCCCAAAAGAGAAGAGTTTTGGGGTAAACCTGTGGAGTTATAAAATATGACAAGACCCATAGATGTATATTTTTTTGAGAGTCTTGTTGAAAATATTTTCATGGATTGACATCGTACATGTGTACATTGTTTTTTATGATAACCCGTCTTGATTGAAACACTGTTCCATTGATTTTTTTTTTCACTTTTGTGGATGTCCGTCACTTTATACCTGGAGGTTAAAACCTTCTTGGTACATGTACATATGAACATGTAGCTGCCATAGTATCAAAATTCAACAATCTTACTACCACTATAAACCAGCAGTTTGAACTCTTTTATAGAAATGTGTTTTCTTTTGTAATATTGATTGTGCGTTGGATGTCATCTTAGGGTTAATATTTCCATTTGACTTGTTTTACATAAAATTTCAGGATGCACAGGTACATGTACAGTTTGTTCATTGACCTACATTTGTAAACATGATTCTGTGTCTTGCCTTCCAAATGACCTTTTTTGTAATGTTTATAGAGTAAGTTGCTGCATTCCAAGGATTAAAAAAAAAAAATTAATGTTGTTTTTTGTTTTGTTTTGTTCCTTCACTTTGAGAGAGATGTCTTTGATTGTTTTCTCAGATTGTATTCTTTAAACAACCTTACATTTTGGTTCATTTGAGGTTTGCCTGAATTTGCGTACATGTATACCTGGTAGGCCTATAACTTTTCTACCAAAGAGACTTCCCAATTTACCTTTGCCAAGATGAAAAACTCATACAAGTAGTAGCCTACATGTACATGTTACACAGTCTGACATGTCAGGGATGTGTTGATGTAAAGGATGGATTGAATTGATGTAATACTGACCTTTGACCTGATGTCATGCTGTGTGATGACATTGAACATCACTCTCTTGGTTGGGAGTATCTTTCTCCAAACTCATGCCATATTTAGTCTTGACATCAGGCAATGTAAAATGTTTACACTAAATTTTAACAAATTTCAGTCCCCAAAATAATAAAAAAAATTATTTAAACAGAATGATTACATGTATATATTGTGTTCAATGAATTTAACTATTAAAGATATTCCAAACGATAGATTAGATTTAATACGATACATGTGCACAATTCAGATGAATTTACAGCCAAGTAAAGTCATGTTTAAAATAATAAAAGCTGAACCTTTTGCTTCACAATGTATCATATAGACCCTACTCATTTACAAACAAATGTATGTGATAAGCACACAGGTACATGTACGTCAATTTTTAATTTCAAAATTGAACTTTTGGTATTAATTTTAACGTGTAGACCTACAGTGTACATGTCAATTCAACTAAAAATCTGATTTTGTTTTTCTGTAGTAATAATAATAATATTGTTTTATTTACCGAGGGTAGCCACTTCAGTTATTAACAACTGAAAGCGGGCTCTACATAATCTGCACCAATTTGTATCAACATTTTTAGGGCAAATCCACCAAAAGTCAATATGAGAGCAGTACTTTGAGTGGTATTGAGTTACATGTACCTTAGATTTATGTGTGTTCATCTGTTTGGGTAATGGTCCCAGCCAACCCCAAGTGGTAGAGAACATGACCAAATATGGCATGGGACTCTGCAGATCATCTTCATCCATTGCTTCTGGGGGATCTCAAAACATGTTCATTACAGTACATTACATAGGCATGTACATGTACATGTATTTACACCGTGTATTGTGTAGGCCTATCCATGTTTCATGTAGATAATTGTGTCAATTTGACAGAAAATTGCATTTGCAAATTTAAATTTAAAATGGACATTACATATGTAGGTCTAGATAGTGTTTGTGCATCATACTGTATATTTTTTAACACTGTATGTACAACTACATGTACATGTAGGCCTGCTTATTGGAAGGACATGTACAATGTGTTTTCAACAAGAATACTATTTGAATTTAATTACTCTCTGCTAAAATACATCTCAAATTGTGATATCCATGACTGAATGCTGATAAGCCTAATATTATTTGTTAGAGGAACACACCTTCAATATCTGACAGCTGCTACATGTATACAGATCTGCCATTAATACAAAAACAGGGAGAAGTCAAGCCTACTTTAATCGGATTTATTGTCAAATGTACATGCAGTCCGTAGCATTCCATTCCTCACTTTTGTTTCCTTCTTGCTAAACAAAATGAGCAAGAATGCAAAATTTATCACAAATTACATCAATTTTTTCTTTATCAGAAGAAAGATTTTCTTTAAAATTCAAGAAGGCTTGACAAATTTAGTAGCATCAAATTACCAGCTAGAAGAGTAGTAAATTGCAAAAGTGATAAAACTGTGTCAAACATTATAATGTACACTAAAAGTAATATCTTTCCAAAGGGCCTTATTTCCATCAATTTAGTTTTGTGTGAATTATATAAAAAGCACAAAATTAACATGTAGTTAAACTTTTCATGGTTTTGGGGCATTGTATTTTAAAGTTTTGTAGAACTATGTGAACATTACACTTACCTGTATTTTTGTCAGTAGATGTACATGTACTTGTATCTTACTCAACTGAACTGTGTTTTAGAATTTATGTATTATTTTTTGTCTCTAATCAGTAGGGTTTTGAAAACTTTCTGTTTTGGGGAATCTACTATTTGTGATATTCACTGTTGTCACTTTGTCAAAATCATTCAATTAATTTGTTCTTGTTTTGTTTTATGATGCACACATTTTTCTTATCATATGTACATGTATGTACACACTAGCAATTGAGTCATGTCATTATTTAAATGATTTCTTGGAGTTTGTACTTTGCACACTCAGAACTTCAAATATGGCTTCAACGTATCATGTACAATGTAATACCAGTATATATCATTTAATTGTAGCTTCCTACAAAGTCACAAGACTTCATGGTTTCATGTATAAACATGAATAATTTGTAAATCTTTTTATTATGATTGTAGATGGTCGTGTGTCATGAGTTGGGGGCAAAATGCGTTACGTGAACATTCAAAAAGTTGGAGAAATACGCATTGTCACAATCAAATGTCTCTAGTTGCTTTATAGTGAATCAGACCTGTATAAAAGTATATATATTTTGAAAGCTTAGATTGTAAGGAAGAAGATTAACATTCTTTTTTAACTGTACAGGGTGTGTATTAAAAGCTATACAGGGTGATGCAAGAAAAAATGGTTTAAAAAGTGCCACCATTTCTATGGTCAGTAATTTCTTATTCCTTGCACCAATTGAAATGAATCAACTTGGACTGTGTTAATAAGACCCTATGCTTTAAAAAAATATAAACATGTAACACAAAATTATTTTGTCCAACCGCGCTACAAGGTGTCCAAAAAAAGGAAGACAAATGTAGTGAAAAAGTGATGTAAACCCTTTCTTCTACATATGTTTTATTATTTAAACAATGTTTATTGCAAGAAAAATGTTTCAACTCAACTGTCTATACATACATGCAAAGAAAAGGAAAAAACACATAAAATTGCATGTACAGGGTGTTAAAAAAAAAGGTATTACCATTTTAATGCAATGCCATTCAACTACTAAATGGGCATTCCATGCCCAATCACCCAAAATACCATTTCAGATTTTGCTCAAATTTGTTGTACTTCTTGAGAGTCATCCCACAACACCAAATTTTAAATTTCAAGTCAATCGGGTGAGGGGTTCAGGAGATACGGTCCACAAAATTTCGAGATTTTCTGCAAAAAGGGGCGTGGTCGCCTACCTTTTAACCCCTATATCTCGGGAACCACTGGGTCATTCTTCACACAATGGGTATTTTTGGAAAGAAGATTCATCAACGATTTCAAATCTGCCATCATTTTGTCCTTTCATTTGAGATTACCACGTACCAGTATTTTTAAGGGATATTTTGTTGCAATATTTGGTACCTGCAATGCATTGTGTATGAGGGTGCATGCATGATGTATGTTTTAATTGATTAATTAATTAATTAAAATTAATTAGCAGAATTTTCAAATAATTTGCTTCTTGTTTATTTAAAGCCAGCTAAATTCTGAAAAGAATGATATATCAACCAACCTATAAGACTGATTGTAAGCAAAAATATAAGGCAAGAAAGAATAAGAAAGTTACAAAAATGCAAAATCCCTATGCTTTAACACATGCCTCCACCGTAGGCTCCTCCACCGTAGGCTCCTCCGCCCCCTACCCTACTCCACTCAAATTATATTTGTACTAAAACTATTAGCAGGACAAAAATGAAACTTCACAGACATGTAGCCTAATTAATTATCTACAATATGAGACATTGCACAGCTCATGACTGTACATGGCTTTCATGCTATGTCAAAAAATGTGGCATTTTTTCCTAAAAAATGTAACGCCTCCGCCCTTTTACTATACCCCAATATGTGACACACGACCAGATGGAAACTACTATTCAATGTTTTCTTTCAATTCTTATCCCAGTAAGAGCACCTACAATGTAGGCCTATACTTGTTTTGTGTTCTGTACGTTTGAAGTTCATATACATACAGTTCCTGTGATTAAAAGAGTATCTCCCTATTTAAAAAATCTTTATTTCTATTCTTTCATGTAGATCACGCGCCCTTCACGGAGGATAGAATCTGCTCTTTTGATGAGAAGAGGCAATTTTCTCAACCAGAGGTAACTTACATACATTTGACCCTATCCATCTTGATTTCTTATTTTTATTCATCATCCATACACACTGTCACTCATAGAAAGCTAGTAACAAACAATTCTCAAAATTTAGTACTTGTGAAAAGCAAGTTTGTTCTTTTTTAATTTCTTTTGCACCCAGTAAGGCAGATAAAAAACATTATAATAATAATTATTGTCATGTACAGATTTACCATTCATTTTGGAATATTTTGAAAACAATTACTTGAGTTAGTGGTCTACATGGCACTAGTATATCATGAGAGCAAACTAGCTGGTAATATGTTTCAATGAACTTGATATGTCTACAATGTATTACTCGGATACTGCCTCAGAATATCATAGGAAACTATTACGGACAAAAAAATATTAATGGGAGGGGGGGGAATTTAAGAAAATAAATTTGTGTGCTATTATCTTAATAATATTTTTTTTAAGAGAGTTTTAAAATCCTGCCCAGTATCTGATTGAGTTACATGTAGATACAATCATTTAGTTTATGAAATCTGAATTTCTGAGACCCTCTTTATCTATTTCCATCAGCCTACATTATATGATTCTTGTCTTTTGCAACATTTTGCTTCATATACAGTCTGTGTCAAATAAAATGGTACAAGTGGAAAACATTTTTTTATAGTATGAAGTTTAATCACAGCCTGCTATTGTTTGGTATTTTCCTAAAGCAGGAAGATCAGACTTTCACCCGCAATTTTTTTTCATCACTTCTGGAGTTGAAATTTTTGAAATATGACTAGTTTTCTACAATCAAGAAAAATCCATTTTTCGCACGCCGTCCCATGCTTTTGTGTATAGGTTTCGCATAATGGCCATTGTTCCTCGTCGCACAAAATTTAACATAAATTTTGTTTTACGAAAGCAAATTATACAGAACAAAGCGCATCAGCAAGGAAAATCTTTTGGCTTTATTTTGGTACCTCATACACACATTATCTAAAAATATTTCACACCTAAATAATTTTTTTCCGACTGTTCCATTTTTTTTTACACAGACTGTATTTTAGAGAATAGCAAGTTCAACCTGTTCTCCAAAGTTATTGAAGAATTTGGAATAAAGGATTCCAATTCATCATTGCAGTGTGGACAAAAATACAGAGTTTTTGGAATGCCATCTGACAATCACTACCTAAACCCATTAGCAATATTGAAAAACAGACAAATTTAACTGTTTACAAAAAACTCATGGGATATAATGCACAGTGAATGCTCATTCAACTTTCATTGTATAATGCCCTTGATTTAACCTTTCTAATGAAGCCTCTGATACCCCAAATGACTTCTTCTTTTCATTCAAACTATTGTTCATGTCATTGTCATTTAGTTCTGCTTCATGTGTGCTTGCATTCTTTTGATCATACTCTTCCTTTTATGTCTCTTTTCCAGACGAGAAGAAATGGGTCGGAAGAGAAGGTAGATGGCCCTACACCCAATCATGTCACAAGCGCTTCCAATCCAAATGTAAATTCATCTTTTTTTTTTATATATCATTCATTGAATTTCAACTTCTGCAATCTCAATTATGCTCTGCCTTTTTTCTGTCTCAAACATATTTTCTACCATTTCTATCATGATTCTAATTTGCCTTGGTGGCTGCTTTGAACATTTAATGCCTTAATTTGTAAGAGTAATATAGATTACATTTTCAATTACAAAATTACATGTACATGTATATGTACATAGACAAAAATTTGTAGTGACGATTGGAAAAAAAGACATTTAAAATATGTACATGTATCTGTCAACTGGCTATTATACAATTTTGGACAAAACGTCACTGATTTCTTTATTTTATTAAATGTTATTCTTAGTTATCTGAATATGCCAAAATTATTAGGTAAAATATAGATTGTACTTTTAGCTTTAGTTTATACAGTATATTAATTTTTAAACAAGATGAAATAACTCAAGGAGTGAAATTTGCTTCAGAAGCTTATGTTTTTTTTTTTTTTTTTTTTTTTTTTTTTTGTCTTGTCTTGTCTTTTTGCCACATTTGCAGTCATCATACTCATCACGGAATTATGGTTCAAGCATAGAGAATGGTAACATGGCTCCTAACTCACCTAAAGCCATAGTCAATGCACTCAAGGTATGTTTACATTCAGCTATTCATATCATCCTTTGCTTCATACAGGATAATGCTGCTTTGTCTCAGTTCCATATTTGTGATGCATCACATCAAAATGAGAGACAAGTCGCCAGAAAAGAGTCAAAGATATTGGCAAACTAATCCCTTTTTTATTACTTTTACTTTATATTTTTTGCTCATTTTTTTATAGAGCACACATGAAACATGTAAGATTCAGAAAATAAAAAAATACTTTCCCCAAAATTAGACATTTATTGTTATTTTACTGATTTCCTTTACCCTTTGCTGAATTTGCTCTGCGACTTGTCTCTCATTTTGATGTGATGCATCCCATTTAAAGAACTTTGTTCTTGCGTCTTATAGGCGAACTGTTACAAATTTACATCATTCATGGGGTTTATTCACACTCTTCTGGATGGCGTGCTTTGCATGGTTTTTCAATTAAGTACTACCCATTAAGAAATCATTTCCAAATGGGTATAAAAATTTGGTGCTAATTCCTTTAAAAATAAAAAATTTGTATTGAATATTTTATGTTTGTAAATTTTGGCAAAACAACTTGAATGCCAGTATGTAGGCCTAAATTCATAAAGGAATTCAAGTTTCTAATCATTGTCTTTAGAATGTGCACATGTGCAGTGGACGCAAGCAGAATAATATTTAGATGTATTTTGCTCTTTCATTTATAGATGCCAAGCTGGCATATGGTTTTTTTTTTAACCCCTTAGTTGCTTTACTGCTCTGCATTAATTCTTTAAAAAAAAGAACAAAAAGAAGAAAAATCATTATTTTAGAAATCGTTTTCATTCCTGACAATTCCACATGCATAACCATGTACTGCATCTATAGGTTTCATATTAATCTTGTGATTGTGGCTTGCGGCCTAATTGACAAGATCGTTTTACAAGTACATGTCTCTACAAGATCAAGTGTGTCTTTCCTCTACTTTAATTAGAGAGCAATCTGTTCTACTATCAGACTAATCTAATTACTCTATTCATAACATGCCTCAAGATGCGCTATACATCTATGATTAAGATGACTCACTGCGTAGCTGCAATAATACATGAATCTTAGGTGTGATCGTGATGATGAATGGCTGTCTTTGGAGCGATGTGGAATGTGAATTATGTCTTAATGACATGGTATCGATGGACATTTTACATGTAGGAAGGTGTGAAAAGCACTGCTTTGGGGGAATATTTGTAGCATTCATCTTTTACACCTAGATATGAGGCAGTACATGTATGTAGACTGTGTATAACAGAACTGAAAATGTATTACGTTCATGGTTAAATACGACGTTGCACTCTCTACATGTACATAATATACTACATGTATGTCAGTGAGGATCATATTAAAAATTTGTGTAAATATTTGAGCATTTTGAGCATGGATGCATGAAAACTATTTTATTCTAAATTGTGTCAAAACAATGTATTCTGACCACAATATTTTAATCAAACACCAAAAGTTGGTGTTTACAATGCACACAACTTAACAACAAAATATTTGTATTGACACTTCTGTCACTATTCGCATGCATTTTATATTGAAAGAGAATGAGGATGCATGAAAACTATTTTATTCTAAATTGTATCAAAACAATGTATTCTGACCACAATATTTGAATCAAACACCAAAAATTGGTGTTTACAAGGTACACAACTTGACAACAAAATATTTGTATTGACACTTCTGTCACTATTCACATACATTTTATATTGAAAGAGAATGAGTGGCACACTGCAGGGTTTTGTGGTCCACAAGGAAATGTCTATGGCATAACACACTATCCTAGTAATAAAATACCTAATGGATTTAAGTTGTAATCTTGTACTAAGTACATGTATTACGTACATAGGTATGTTTGACTTAAACCTAGCTTAAAATACCATAGTACAATGGTTATTTTGTAAGTGACAAACCACAGAGATACTAGGCATACTGTTAAACAAAACAAAACAAAAAACATTGACATGTTATAGCCTTGTTAGAGGAATGTTGCTTTGGCATATAGTGTTAAGTAAACATATCAGAGAGGGAGAGCTCTATTTGAGATAAAAGATTTGTATACATTTCTACACTATCTCTCAGATACATTAAATAATCTTTCTCCTGTGACAGTAGTTGTAGATATGGGTCCCTGTAGATATTAGACCCTGCTGCACCAGCTCAAACTAAAAACTAGTGCGCTAATTGATGGATCGCAAAAAAAAGAAAAGAAAAAAGAAACTGGTCCTGCACTAGCTCAAGCTCTTTTAAAATTTCGCTTTAACGACTTACATGACCTTGAACAAACAAGCCCGATGTGTATTGCGCAACTAGTAACTACCGCTATCGTATTTAAAATTACGCACAGGTGCACGATTTCGGATTTAGCTCGAGCTAGTGCAGCACCGCGCCAAAAAGAGCGCTATTTTGTGCTAAAACCGCTAACCAGCTCGAGTTTTTCAAAAAAACCTAAGATGACTCGGGCTTGGATTTCCTCCAAATTAGCGTGCTATTTGACCACAAAGTCGTATCTGCTCTGATCGAGCTAATTCATCGGATCACAAATAGCGAGCCATTTGAAAAAGCTCAAGCTAGTGCAGCACCGCCTATTGATAATCATCCTACACCTGTCTCATAAAACAATGATAAGAAACAACCATCTCCCTGATGAAATAGGCTACGTTGTACATTTCAGTAAATGTCAGGCATGATTGATTGTTTTTTAATCAGGATTTCATACTCAAAATAATCCTCATTAACATAATGAAATTGGAAGTCTGTAATGTCCTTCATGTAATTTTTGGGTGAATGAAGAAAAGATAACAAATCCCACTGTTATTTAAAATATATGCTTGGACTCTAAAAAATTGGTGATTCATACAAATATTATTATGCAATGCTCCCAAACATGTCCAACAGTTGAATGTTTCAGGCTACATTTGTAGTTTCAAGATATTAATGTGCTGTTAACTACAGATATTCTTTATACCCATTTAATGCAGCAAACTGATTGATTACCTTGTTGAATATATTGTCAAACCACTATAAATTTATTTTTATGTGCATCCATCTAAAACAAATTTACTGGGAGAAAATTTCTGTAAATGGTGATTTTGTTGTTCACCATACATGTAGGAGGTCAGGTGTGGCATTGTGTTTTCTTTGTACAGTCAATTTTATGTATTTTTACTATCAGATCAGAACAAACTTTCCAAAGCAGGCTGATCTATATATTTGAACAATCATAGAGTCAGACAATAGACTCCCCCCCAAAAAAAAATTAAAAAAAAATTAAAAAAATATAATAAAAATAAAAAGAAAAGAGAAAATGATGAATAAAAAACTCACTAAATAGATTGGTTTAGTTGTGGTGTATTTATTAAATTTAGAGAATACATGAAGGCCTATGCTTTCTAGCCCCCCCCCCCCCAGACATATCTTGAAACTCCTTTGACATCCAAAGAGAGGTTGAGCCTTTGGATTTTTGTTGGCATCAAAAGCATGCCATTGCCAGTCCAAACCAAACCCCACATGTACAGTAATACTAGTCATAGCTTGGAATTTTTATTTGGATAAAAAAATCTGGTGTTAGATTATTATCGCTACACGCCACATAATTGCCTGATTGGCATTATTAAACTCCAATTACACTGCAAAGTAGGGTCAAGGTACTGTCATGCTATTTAGGACCATAACATTTCAATATCCATGTAGGTCAACATGTATGCCGCGCCAAATATACATGAATATATGATACATTTATATGAAATTCATGACATATGTTTTGCTTACATGTACATGAATTTTCTTCAACACATAATATTTTAACACTTCAGTAAATTGTGGCTAAATGCATGTATATTAAACTATTAAAAGTTAGCCTACCCTGGTATATAACATGGTACACTTGAAAACGGTCTTATAAAAATGTACCATAGTGCTTGCTTGAGTACTGTGAATTTAAAAAAAAAGTAATATTAATTGTACAAAAAAACAAAACAACAAACAATGCATTGCTCCACTCTTCTTTAAAACAGCATTTTAATTTTTTTCCCCTTGTATGCTTGAATTGCATTATTCTTGTGAATGATTGTTTGATTATTTCTGTTTCTTGTGTTAACTTGTCAACACGTGCATGTATTCAATTTGTTGTTACTGTATTAAGTTAAAGGTGAGCATTACAGTGATGTTATAACATTTACAAGTACTCTCTCAATAAATATGAATTTAAATGATGTTCCTGATTAACTTATTCAATATAAATATTTGCTGTTTTGTATTTGCAGGTATTGGAAGTTCATGACATGTTGGAGCGTGACACACCCCCAAACCACCTTGAGAATGATCATATGAACACGAATGAGAAGGCTATTGTCAGAGAGATGTGTAATGTAAGTTTCAACAACCAGTCGTAATTGACAAACTTGTCTCATTTTACCAAACAAATTCCACAACAATTTTATCAGCATACCACTTGATCTACTCAAATGCAAGACACTCACCTTTGAGAACGTTTTAGACTGTCAAATACTAGTTTCACTTGGTCTTCTAACAATTTGGTCTAATTGCCGATTCATCTAATAGCTAAATGGTCTAATTACCCTTTTGACTACTGGGTAATTCCCAAATGAATATTTGGTCCAATACCAGTTTGTTACAGAAATTGATGAAATGATATGGGACCAAGTGGACATTAGATGGAATGAGAATTAGACATAATGGTTAATAGGCAAAATGGAAATTAGACCAAAGGGTAATTATACGAACTTGTTGTAGATGAAATGGAATTAGACCATGTGGGATGAGACCAAACGGGCATCTGTCAAAGTGGGTTTAGACCAAATGCCATTACAGTCATTTTCACATTACAGTCCTTTCCCATTGTAAAGAGGCACTCAGGACCAAGCCAATTACGTTGTTATACTTATTAGCAAATCTCAAGATACTGAAGACATTACCACATGTAGGTTGATAATTGACTGTTTAAAATTTGGACTGGGAGTATTGGTTTTTTATAACAAAATCTGGCTGTATCTTTGCTTGTTATATCTGGAGTTGGATATATTAATATGGATGGCCGAAACCTTTGTCCTGCAACATAAAACAGATACGGTCGATCTTATGATCGATTGTAACTTTTTATCAGTCATAAGAGCAATCGTATCTTTTATGTTACTGATCATTGATTATTGAATTGGTATATGAAGGAAATAAATCTTGCACCACACATTGTGCCTGATTTTAATTTTGAGAATATAAAGCATACATTATATCAAAGTTTCAATTTACTTTGGGGGTACTTGTTATCCTTGTTTTAAAAAGATCTTTCAAATTAAGGGTATCTTTGCCTCATGCTAGTGTACTTAAATGCTCAGAATTGTGACGCAATATTGTTAATTTTCAAAATATTTACATTGTAGGTTGTGTGGCGTAAGCTAGGAGACAACCCAGGCAATCCCAATGGAAACACCAATGGTAGTAGTAACAGTAGCGTCAGTAACCAATCACAGCGTCCCACTGCTCCACCGAGGTACAGCAGTACAGGAAATCCTCCAGTCAGACCAGCCGGTTACAGTACGCCTCCTTACAGTGGCGGTAGTACAGGCAGTCTGGAAAGAAAAGGAATCTAAGTGACAGCGTAGCTCTAGCCCAACTCTGGCGCTCAAACCAAGTCAGACCGGCAGGTTACAATATGCCCCCTTCCAGTAGCGGCAGTACAAGCAGTCTGGAAAGAAATGGAATCTACATGTAAGAGACAGTATACCCCGTGCCCAACTCAAATACTCAAACTAAGTCTAGCTGGTTACAGTATGCCTCTTTAAAGTACTAGCAGTACGAAAGGCAGTATGGAAAGAAGAAGAATCTAGTCGTAGCATACCCCCTTGCCCAACTCTGGAACTCTGGTACCTTATGTTAGATCTGCTGTTATAACTGGTACGCTTCTTTACGATAGCGATGGTGCAGTGAGACCTCACCCCAGACCAACTGTTTGATATATACCCGTGATACAGTAGGCTACATGTACATGTAGTAACTGGATCTTAAGTGTAGCATTTATTTGGTTTAACTGAACTCACAAAAGAAAATCTTACATCTTTATAGCATCTACTGTATATGGCATATTTTTCCTGGACATCAATTCTCGCAAATGGGATTAGTCCGACCATTTGGCATGTGATTAAATTCGGGATCCAAATTTTCCAGAATCAATGACAATCCCAAATGATAGTTTTTAAGAGTTGCGCATGGTGACTCTGTAATCATTCTCGTGTACAAGTATATATTTATCTGTGAGCTACTGAATTTGGCAATATTTCAGCGTGTTGTTGGATTCGTCACCGATATTGCCGATTTGTGAAATTTGCGAAAAATAAAAACCTCCGCGAAATGTGTGGTGTATACAGTATTCAAACTAGTGGAAATAATTTCAGATGTATACATGTGGCATAAATTGACACTACAATCATGCATACAATGAATGAGCTTACAATCATCTTTTGTAATGATCAGAGTTTTGTTTCAGAGATATTTGTTCGTGTCATTATTTCTTTTAAAAACATGGGTTGGAATTGGAATGTACGTTTAGTCTATTAAGGAATTATCACAAAAGCATTATTATGAAACCATATTTAAGAGGATATTCTTTGAAGGTTTCACTGGTGGTAGAACGATTAGGAAGGTTTCATGGTGCACCCAGTATTCTTTCTTGAGGTTATGAATACTTGGTGCACCTTGCAGCCTTCCATATTTAAGAGGCTTTGAACAGGAATTTATGTAGGTTACTTTGCTATGTATTATCTATTAATCATACCATCTTACATTGGGATGTTGATAACCGTGTGAAGCATCATATCAAAATGAGACACAAGTTGCCCAACAAAGAGTTGAGGAAATTGGCAAAATAATAAATTTTTAGATACTTCCCTATTATATTGTTTGTAATCATTTTTTATTTATCTATTTTTTTTTTACAGAGCACACATGAAACATTAAAGATTCAGAAAATCGAAAGTATTTACCCTAAAAATTTGACATTTTAAATTACTTTGCCGATTTCCATGACTCTTTTCAAATCCTCAGATATAAATGGTGGATTAAAGTGATATCATGTGTGTTTATACTGGATTATCTGAAGATGCCCGTGAAGTATTATTTAAAAGTGAGTGGTTTTATGCCTTGTGCTTGATCCATAACACTGTACAGTATATCGTGTTTATGTCCAGATTTCTTCACACTTTTTGTTCAATGGAAGGCTATAATCTCTTCTTTGTTGAGAACCTTCAGACCTAAATGCTATTGTTGTGTTGTCAGGGTCATCTCCCTATTCAAAAGCTCATTACATTTTTTGGCAGTTCAGATGGTATTTTCAACCAGAAAAAATGCATGATACTGGACAGAAGGCAAAGCTGTTCTCTTGAGTGATCATGGTAGCATCGATTGGGGTAGCACTGATTACCCATATTCCTTAAAGTTTGAAGGTACATGTATTTTACAATGTACAGTGTAGTTTGTGACCCTGATACATAAGTATTCACCGTATGCTATTTGGTATATATCATTGTGTATGAAAACAGAAGTAGAATTCAAATGTGCAACTTGGTTATTTCAGTGTAGTTTTTTAAACCTTGAACGATGTGTTAATGTATTTTTATTATTTAAAAACAATAAGCAAAGAAACTTGAGAAAGCATAAATCTCTCTACAATTAAAAGTACAAACAAGGCTTGCTGCACACTGCAACTATGAAATTTATGTTATCGATCATTATATGTCCCTGTATATACATACATTTATAAAACTTGTGTACATACATATTGCATTTTACATTATTGATTTCAATATTTGTGTACATAGATATTTACATTTTGAAGTCTTAAAGGAGGAGTCCGGGTTGAAATGAAAAAGTTTTGTAAAATTAAGTAAAATTCATCAAGCACAACACAGAAAATTTCATCAAAATCGGATGAAAAATAACAAAGTTATGCATTTTTAGGTCGTGATTTTTTTTTGGTAAAACAGTTCTTGGCAATTGCCTCATTGTCTCATTTGAATATTTGAATATTCAAATGAGCAAACTGATGATGTCACAGTCCCCCTACTTCTTGTGTATTTTATTATATGAAATCCTATTTATCTCATTTTTTCATATATTGCGTATACAGAAAATCTGTCCCTCATACTGAAATGAGTAAAAGCAATTGTGACCTTGAACATTCCACAAGGATTAATCCGTGTTTTTATGTCCTTGGGGCAGAAAATCTTGATAATTGGTATTTCATACAATAAAAAACAAAGAAAGTAGGGGGACTGAAACATCATCAGTTTGCCAATTTGAAGAACTGTTTCCTAAAAAATTCAAAACCTAAGAAAATTCATAACTTTGCTATTTCTTATCCGATTTTGATGAAATTTTCAGTGGTGTGCTTTTTCGATTTTACTTTATTTTTCTTATAATGAAAACTCCAGCCTGGATGAGTCCTTTAAAGGAGAAAAAAATGTAACATAATACAAAAGTGTAGTTTCAGAAAATGTAATTTCTTCAATCTAAATCGTTTTTGTATCATTAATGTACATTCACTGTATCAGATTTTTTAGTGTAAATAAATTTTGTACCATTGTAAATAGTTTGTAACTTATACTCTGAAGTTTAATATTTGTATTTTTAAGTTGACCATGATTGTGTAGGTCATATTGTAAGAGCCTTTTTGCTATCTATCATGATATTAAGATAACAAAATAATGTTTAAATGGAAGCAATTATAATATCCTGGCCATTTATTTGTTGATATATATTCATATTTTTTTTATTTTGAACAAGGTTATATTCTAGCCCATTTGAAAACTGAATAAAATGTTTGTAACTTGTGCAAGTGCAAATGATGATTTGACACATTTTATGTTCTGAAAACAAGATTCTGTTTGATTTTGTGACAAATTGTGGCCTTTTCATTTAGGCTTGAAAACAAAAAAAAGTGGAAAAACATAGAAGTTTTGTAAAATGAAAAGAGTGTATTGCAGCTGTATGGCTAAGAGTGTTAATTAATTCAAATTTATCCCTGTCAAGATATTTATAACTGCTTCCAGTTCATTAGTAAAATGTGATTGCATCCTATTTTTTTTTATTATTAATAACATTTCCTCTTTTTGAAGTCAACTCATGTGAATAGATTAATTATACATTTTTAAGAAGAAAAAAAAATCTTTATCACATTTTGCTATTTCCTTTTCTAAACTGCACATGTAATCAAGATAGATAACTGCATTTATGCGCATACATGTACAACTGTCTATTATTCTGAGTTCTCATGATAAGAACTAATCAACAAAAATACTGATGGGGAAATAGTTTGTTCAAATTCATTCTTCTTCCAATGAATACCGGTATGCAGAAAAGAGCTATGCAGGATTTACTGATACCAGTAAATGAATGTAATTAAATCATGTTAACCTTAACTGGATATCTGGAAGTCACCTGAAACTGAAATCAAATCTGTGTTTCAATTTGCAGATATTTGTTGGCAACTGGTAAACAGACTTTTATCCCAGTTGAATTCAATATCTTAAAAAATTATCACATAGAGGTCTTAAATATCATTATCTATTACCAAAGATTGTCAGAGTCTATGATGTATACAGAAGTTTTGTCTGTTTTAAGGTTCACTGTACAAATGTAAGTTCAATTCTACTTGTATTTTCTGTTGATTTTATTTCCTTGATTTAAAATTACATGTATGTTTAGTGTATATTGATTTATTCTGTGAAATAAGTGTTTGTCAGCAGATTTCTGTCAGAAACAGTGAGGACAATGTAGAATATCTGAGCTTATTTTTATGAAGAAATGATTTGGGAGCACCCACTACACATTACAATCAGTATTCAGAAATTGTTCGATATCTTCACCATGTCCACAATGCAAGTCTATATTTCTTTACTTTTGTGTATGATGTCATGGTAAAATTCTGGAAGAATCAAGACTTTATCTCAATTGGGATGTGAATGCTTCTGTACCATCTGTCTCTGAGACAAAATACAATTGTTATAGATGATAATTCATCTTTAAAAGATTATTCATCCATTAGATCGGCGGTGAGCTTCAATTTATATGTTAATTGTATACAATATAATTGGAATTTTTATTATTCTGATTCAGTTATGACGTGGAATCGCATTAGAAATTCAAAATATAATTCTATCCTAATTCTCTCTGCAACAGTAGTATAACTCAGCCCCAGCAAAGTAAATTAGGAGCTTACTGTTATTGCTACTTACATGTAAATGGAAAATGATAGATTTCTCTTTACACAAGTTTAAAAAAAAAGAAGTTCTAATTGAAAATTCTGTTTATAGTATATGATATACTTAACAATTGTACCCACTTCTTTGATAATGTACTGTAATTTGAATCTTATTATCTTGTATTCATCAATTTTTGAAATATTCAAAGAGAAATGTCTTTTGTATTCTCGTGTATTTTTACAATCATTTCAGAGCAAATACCTCAATATATTTAAAACTGCTCAGCTTGCTTCAAAAATTGTAATATGTATTCACCCAAAATAGAGCATATTAATTATTGGATTGCATTTAGGGATGTTTCTATTTATTTTCTCTTACCATTAAGTGACCAAAAGTAAAGAAACCTTAAAGGTACATTCCTATATATTCTAGTGATTGTGTGTCTATCAAAATCATTGTCTCTTGCAGCAATACAAATTGTAACATCAATTATGTCACTTATCCTACTTTTCATTTCAATTCTATTGTATTGTTGCATTGTTCAAACCATGAGATTAACTTTGAATTTGATTCTTGTGTTCAAGTATATGAATCACATCCTTTTTCATCCTTCCAACTTACGTACTTTGTATTACTTAAGAGGAGGTGATTTTGGAATTATTTAATCATAGATATTGGGACGCACTGAGAGCGGGTGTATGACGGTGGTGATTTTATTTAAGCAGCCTTTGTATAGCTTCATGTATCTTATGTCACTGTACTAAAATGTAAGGGTTCATGCAGTTGTACTGGTTAACTTCATTTAACTTGCATTAAATAGTAAAAGGAAATGATAACATCAGTTTTCTGTGGTGTATTTGTATATTAGTTGATCTCTAAAGTACATCGTTTGGTATATGTTGTTAAATGAATAAGTGGGTTACATGTACATGTAAGTTACAAAAGTGAAATGAGAGAGTATGTACGGTTAAGGCCAGAAGTTTACATACACCCAGGAAATTCAATGAAAATTGTACACTTGCAAAACTTCATAAAATTTACTGTATCTTATAAAATATCTGTGCTATCATGACAAGTTTGGTATTAAACAAATGAGTACGTCATGCTCTTTTATCACATTAGTTTTTCATCAGGAGCTGAAGAATATTTAGGTGTCATTTTCCCCATCTTAATATCTTAATATTTTAGACAAATTAAAAAAAAACTTGATCAAAACATTTCATATTTGTGCTCGTTACTTCTCAACGCAAACATTTCAGATGACACTTTTTTGTTCAGTGGTGACATATAATGATATAAAATATAATATCAATCATAGATTTGACATCTATACATGTCTATGAAACAATGTTTGATAATATAATGACTAACAATAAAATACATATGGCACAAATATTACTTTGTTTCTACAGAGAAGATTCGACTTGATATATTTTAGTCCCATTGGCATCCCAAACATGTGAAAGAGCTTAATACACTCTTTTATTTGATACCAAATTTCTCATGGTAGTATTAATATTTCTGAAGTTCCAATAAGTTTTATGATGTTTGGCAAGTTAACAAGTTTCATCGAGTTCCCTGAGGTGTATGTAAACTTCTGGCCTCAACTGTAGGTAAAACAGTGACGAGTGTAAAGAGATGAGATCAAGGAATAGGGACGAAAGATTAGGAAGGAAAGAATAGTATTTTCATTAAAGTTGAACTAACACTTATCATGAAATAAAGAATTGAAGAAAGAAGTAGATAACTCAGAATTATTTTGTGGTTAATAGGACAAATACCCCTAGACAATTTTACCCCCGGACAACTATACCCGCCAAAAATCTGCCACATAACCCTATCCCTATTTCTGGGGGTAGTTGTCCAACAAATTTGTGAGTTACCCATGCGGGATATCACACATCTCGACTGTCGTCAATGGAAATCCCCCATATTTTTATTGATTTAAAGTTGAGTCATTTTGGGTTATTTCTTTATTCACATTTGCTAATGAGTCACAGACATGGAAATTTGAAGAGGAAGTTTGAAAACTAAACATGGATTTAAAAAAAGCACTGTAGCATATATTTATGCAAACATACCACCATTAATGTAAGTAGACTTTGAAATGTGTCAAATTAAAAATTTAGAATAATTCATCCATGAAAACCTGTAAATCCAGCCGGTGATGTCAGTATCAGTTTCACCTAAAAACTTGATATGTCAAGCTTGATTTTAGCAGTCCAAGGACTAACTATTAATGAATGAAATTCTAGTTAGGAAGTCTAGGACAATAGCTGAATGTGAATGTGGCTTTTATCAGTACTATTCTATTTGAACTACCGGGTACCGGTTAAATACGGCACACAGCTATATTCTATACGGCAAAAGAGAAACTTTGAGCCAGCTGTAATGATGGTGTTTAGATATACCGTGTTAATAATTATACATGTAATTCTTTCACTGTTCACGGCAAAGTATGGCAAAGTTCTCAGAATTTAAAAATCCAACAGGAACTAGGGTCTTGTCATAAATGCCAGTCATCCATCATGTACATCATTTAATCACATTTACGATACAGTGACATGATATTTGCTAGTGCGACAATTTCTTTGGGCTATATTTCGTCTAAGATGTAGGGTAGGATTTTATGATAGGTTTAGGGCTTGGTGGTGAGGTATAGTGTGAAGTCCAGGGTTGAAGTTGATCATTCAATTAGTGTACATGGAATTTACAAAGAAGCAATTGAAGATGCTAGTACTAGAAGTTTGTATGTTACATTTTGGCCCTCTGTTACATTTATGTAACAATGTGTCGTGTTCATCCAAGCGTAAAGACATACCACACAAAAATTGTACCAAAAGATGCGGGAGGAGTTACTCTTTCGGAATATGTAAAATAAGTGAAGATGCTAGTACTAGATGTTCGTATGTTACATTTTTACCCTCTGTTTCTCAAAACTGATTTGATGTAACATAGGTACATCTAGTACTAGCATCTTCAATTGTTGCTGGACCAAATGTCATGGAATGATACGATACATGCTCCAGCAATAATTGCCCAACTGTCAATTCTGTTCACTTTGGGTGCTATCTCACTTCGCGGAGACGTCTCCGCGACAATCCATTTTCAAAAATCCGTCTCCAAAATTTCGGAGACATCTCGGAGACGTCTCTAATACTTTTTATCCGTCGCGGAGACGATTTTTCTATTCTGTCGCGGAGACGTCTCCGCGAAGTGAGATAGCACCCTAACTTTCTACTTTCACACAAGGCCTACTCCTAACCCTTCAAGGGAAGGTTCACCCTGGAATTTTATTGAAGAAAATCAACCAAAAATGAGCGAAGTCATGAATATCTAAAATTTTGATTCTGTGACGTCAGTGCAAGCTGCTATCCCATGTGTTGTGTATGTAAATTCCATAAATTTGTCTTTTTTCATGGTTCTTGATAAAGGAATGGATTTATTTCATAAAGGCATGTATATGGACATAGGTTTGATGATACATGTATATCGTCCGTACAGGTGAAAAAATTCATATTCTTCTGAAAAAAATGACACAATACATAACACATGGGACAGCAGCTCACACGTGACATCACAGAATCAAAACTTTAAATAATCATATAACTTTGTTATTTTTGGTTGATTTTCTTCAAACCTTCGCTCATATTTTTCTTTTATTTTTCTGCATTTTTAAAAACTAAATTAAATCCGGGGTGAACTTTCCCTTTAACCTACTAATATGAAACCTAATCACAGCCCAATGCCTTAGACAAAATAAAGCCAAGAGCACACATCTAACTTACATGCATGGCCCTCCCTCAACATCTATCTTGAGATGGCCTGCAGAGCCATTTGAGAATTCATTCCATATGGTTGAATGGAGTTGATGCTTTATGATTTCAGGTGGCCTGATAAAGTTTCTGATGGCCATTGGCCCCGGGCCTCTACTTCATCCGAGCCCTTTCATGTCACTGTCTAATCACTCTCTCACTCGCCCACATTACTCCCTTCTTTTACATTCTCCTTTTCTTGTCTTGCTATATCATCACAGGGCTTGAATTTAGCATTAGCCTGGGGCCGATAGCCATCTGAAACAAACCCAAAACTCAATTCAATCATGTGGATTGCATACGTGCCAGGGGCCAATGGCCACTTGAAGAAAAATGTTAAGCATAAGCCCTGTATAATCTGTCTATTTCCTAGATATACAGTCCACTCCCCTTAAAAGAAGCATGGATACATTGTTCAAATTTCATAATAATGATGTAATTCTCTTAGTCCCAATTTCAAACATGCAAACTGATGTGTTTTGTACATACAAGATTGACTAGGTACTAGTTATTAGCTTGGTCTTGAACACTTTCATTTACAGGGAGTGGACTGTATGAATAATTCACACTAGATTAAAATTCTTTGAAACAAGGAATTTTTAAACAAAATTAAAGAAACACTCTAAATTTCAAGATTCCTGATAACAGGTATTATTTTCAAGTCATACAAAACAATACTCAAGCAGTATACATGTACCTTGACCTCTCCATGAATAATGTTCACTCTTCATTATCACATCTTCAAGAAATTATATCTGTACATCATGGCTAGCAGTGAATATCAAAGGAATAAATATAGTTCACCTTTACACTAACTGCTCTTCATAATACAATGTCATAGAATATCTATGGAGAGCCAGAAGGGGATAAACATATAATTTACAAAGAGTGAACACCCATTTATGACTGAGCAAGAGCTATATTAGGATTAGGATACTATATAATTTCTTTTTAATTCCAATGCTCTTTTTGAGGAGAAACATAAAATTGTCTAGCAAATGGACTCTTCCTATCAAAATGGTACCATGGCGATTCTGGAAAATTTCCAGTCAATATCCTCCACAAAGAACATTTCCAAATCATTTGTTCAAAAGGATTACCATATGGATTTTTTTTTTAGAGATGACCACAAATTATTTTTTATCAGTAGTCTCTGGTTTCACAAGTTTTTATGTACTAACCTGATGCATTACATATATCACAGTTAATTTAAAAAAAAAAAAAAAAAAAAAAAAAAAAATTGTAACTCTATCTTCAAATTCTGGAAATTTAAGTTGTTGTTCAAAGTATACATGTACATATATATATATTCCATGTTCATCCACACAAATTATTTTATCTTCTCAGAGACCATACAAAGATTATGCGTAAATACAATAGAAAACTTTTGACACCTACATGTATGTGTACACACTCTCCATTGGTCAGTATATATAATAGATCACTATCTTGCAGTGTTTTCCCTTTTCTATGTACATGTATGGCAGACTTCTTGTGACATGAAAAGGAAAGCTATGAGGCACACCAACACCTTTATTTGCTTGATGGCATTGATGTTGTGTTAATATATCATCTCATCAAGTATACTGGTACTCTCTCTAAAGGTAGATTCTATTTCATATAGATATCACTGATGCTGAATTAAGAGGGATATGTGAAAATGTGCAACAGAATGTTTTTCTATGAACCCCCAAAATTTAGAAATTAAAACAGGGTGCATATGAAATTTTAATCCAGATATACATGAAAAAGAGCCCTGAATAACATATTGTATATATACCCAAGATCCAGGTTTAGCATAGAAATTTGATGCCATAATAAGATACATACAGTCTACTCCTGTTATAATGGGCAGATACAAGAATTTGTTATAAGAAAGTTCTCCCAGTCCTGATTTTAATCATGAGCACACATGTACTTATGTGTCAGATATGTTCAGTAAAAACAAAATAATTTGCTTGGTCCTGAGTAGGTCTACCTCATTATAGTGGGAGTGGACTGTGTATTTTTTTAAAATTAAGTTAGGAGCATTTAACTAAATTTTGAGGAACATTTTTAAAAAGTTCATGAACAAAAATCAATGTTTCATAACCATAGTTCATTACAATGTCATTTCTTTCCGACTTAACGATTCTCCAGCATCTTTCCTATATATCAGGCAGGCTGGAAATGAAAATCAAGGCTGTTTGAAGGGTAGTCAAAAGAGCTCTTCTTGCAACTTGCAACTCTCCTTCCAGAGATGGGATTTATATAGCAACAGTTCAGTGGTTTTATCCAAAGGTTTACCACTCTCTTATTACGAGTAGAAATGAAACTCATTCCAATTCGTCCAATTCCTGTATTGTAGCCCCTGAACTTCTTGCTTCACTCAAAGCAGCAATTTTCTGTATGGGGAAAGAAAAGAAGCATAAGGAACAAACAAATTCAATGAATGCCTATTCGCTGATAGTAAAATTCACAGTATTTATGTTATGAATGTGACAAACTTGCATTTTGACACATTACATGTCTAAACCAAATTTCTCTTTAGTTAAAGACCGTGGACGGAGTAAATACGACCTTACATCGATTGAAAGCTAAGTAGGCGTATAACATAAATACCCCCAAAATAAATTCAATTTTCATAACACTATTCATAAAAAGGTGATCGAACCTCAACCAGGCCATCCCTCCCAAATACTCGAAACGTTACCCCTATTTTAATGGTGCGGTTGATGACGTCAAAGAATGTTAAGGGAATGCTACGGCCAGGCATGATTTGGTTTAGCCTTTAGAAAACATGTTTGTATTGCTATGTCACAACAAAAGACCCCACGTGTGCTAGAATTCTATTGTTATGGAATGAAAGGGCAAATTCATTCAACATCTAGCATGTAGCCGCGCCGATAAAATAGGGGTACTTTTTCGAGTATTTGGGAGGGATGGCCTGGTCAGGGTTCGATCACCTTTTTAATGAAATACTTTCTAGATGGACAATAAAAATGCTTAAATTGGGAATTGTTGTATTATGAAAAATTATTAGCTTTCGTTTTATATGTAATTTGGGTTTTCCTTTCTCGGTCCGGTCCGGGACTTTAATTTACACAATGTAGTTTGTCATCAATTGTACTTTTATTTCTCAAACTCTGTTTTCTATCATGTGCCAAAGAGATTAAAAGAAAAAGCAAAAATATAAAAGAGCAGCCATACTTTAAACAAAGGAAATTTGCCTGACAGATGACAAATTACCAAGAAGTTGCAAATATGGCAAATGAGGGGAGAGGGAAAGGGGTCAGCACATTTTCTGACTACATTATCATGATTGATCTTAATAGAGCAATCAATATTTAAGTGGCTTTTACGTGAGTAAATTGCAATTGTTTACACAACATCTAGTAAGAGAAATAAGACAAAAAAACAAACTATGGTGACTAATCATTATTATTTTATCTGACTATTCACTTGCTTGGGAGACATACCTTGCTGGTTGCAGGTAGTTTCTGGACCAGAAGTTGGAAGACTGGTGTGGGTAGGGTCTGATGAAGAACCTGTAACAGCTGCTGGGGTTGACCACATACAGCTACAGCATTGCTCAGATGCTCTACACCATTCTCAAAATCACCTACATGGTCAAAGGAAGATCAAATATATAGAGAAACATTTAATGGATGATTTTTCAGATTTAGAGATTGGGGTAGTAGTCTGAATACCTCACAGAAAAGACCAAAAAAAAAAAAAAAAGGACAACAAATCAATTTCAGAAAAATACCTTATCCCTTGTTTCATCATGTAAACAAAATAAAATGTCACATGCATATGATTTAATTTCTAATTAGTTTATTTATCAAAATCTTGGAGTTTTAAAGAAAATATCTTAGCACAGAAAAATAGGATAGGAATAGAGGAATTTTATAGTTTTATGTGACCTTCTTTAACATATGGAGGTTACATGTCCAGCCCAGATCAACATTGCACAAGAAGAAATTGCAATTTTGTTTAAGATAAATTTGAGTTGAGGTAATAAATGACGTAAATAATATCCCACAGAATCCAAAGATGCTTACACTGAATGAATATAATTGAAAATAAATGATAAATGCCAAATGTTTTTTTTTTTTTTTTTTGGTAAAAAGGGAGCAATATGTGGACATATTCACAGATTGCTTTCAAAGTTTACTTTTGTTTACAACAAACTAACTGTTTTGTAATGATACTAAACTGCTGCAAGTAACTCCTCTCCACGCTGTACCTGAGCTAAGAAGAACCTTGTGTACAGCTTCAGCATCCTTCAAATCTGGAATCTAAACATAGAAAAAGTTTTCATTGTATATTTGGTTGATTTATTTTCGTTGTACATATATTATATATACTGTGCAATAAATACATTGTCTTGAGTTACACACCAGTCTTCCTTCTCTATGGGGGGGGGGGGAAGGGGAGGGGATTAATGTAGAACTGGTTGATGGAATAGGAGCTACAATTTTCAAATTTTGTTTTGTAATTGATGTTTCTAAGTCAAATGGCCACATCAAGCAGAAGATACAAACTAACTTTCCCAATATACCAAACAAGTTTCATTCACTAGCAAAACCCTAGCCACGTCACGTTCTGAGTGATGCTCCTTTGGAGCTTTTCAGAGTACTATATCCAGATCCAGACCCACTCCCCCTCAAAACAACAACAACAACAAAAAAAGAAGAAAAAAAAGAAGGAAAAAAAGGCAACTCATCTCCAATTAAGGATGAGGCACAAGCAGGCTATACATGTAGGTACATACAAGCAACAAAAAAAAATCAACCTTGTAATAATTTACACAAATATATACATTTGTCCATTTCAATTGTTGTTTGAAAGATTTAGTTCTGAAAGCAACCCTTGAAAGGCATCGAGTACAGTCTTGCGGGCTAAAGGCCACAGCACACTCTATGACTTTTGGTCACATGATACGATAAGTTGTATAATTAATGTGTGCCGGCCTAAGTCCCACTCCTTGTAAATACAGTCTTACAGACCACAACTATTGAAATGAAACATACCTGTAGTGTTTGTCCGCCTCCTGCTCCTCCACTGCCTGGCTTTGGATTTTGAGATCTTCTCTGCTTTCTTCCTGCAATATAAAAAAAATCCCAATCGGCCTACAAAAGTTAGTTTGTGGACATAGATTCTAGATCTAGAGTAGATTTTGATAAATATGATACATCATATCAAAATGAGACATAAGTCGTTGAGGGACAAGTCGATTCTTTTAAATTCTTTCCCTGCATTGAAGAATCAGAAGAAAAAAAAGAAAAAAATTTGACATCTATTATCATTTTGCTGATTTCTGTAACTCAAAGTGATCGTTGCTTGGTCACTTTATAATTCTGTATCTTTTAAATATGATCAAAATGGGTCATAAATAAAATTTAGAAGTCTAGATCTAGACCTACAAGTAACGATAGATCTAACTGTTAGATCTAACTATTAAGTTAGTTTCACACAACGATTGAGATGTTTATTTGAAAAAATTATTACAGGGTTGAAATGTTGGGCCTTGGGGGCTGTAGAGTCTAAGTTGTATCTGTATCCGGGGCGCTAGTGCAGTTTTGTATCCACTACACACCACCCTACTTACCCTAACCCTAGTGCGTGGGGGTCGCCGTCAACCCTAATCCTATCCCTTCACGTAGCAGCAGGCCTCGCGGCGGGATGCTTAACTGCA
>CALNVZ010000174.1:67715404-67779324 GCA_940671915.1 Paracentrotus lividus
GGATCGCTGAATGGACTCCTAGGAGTACACGGGTCGCGATGACCCTAGGACACCGGATCGCAATGCCTAAGACTGAGTTGTAATATATGCCCTACACTGACCCTAACACTAACCTGGCACGGATCGCGATGACCCTAGGACACCGGATCCGAATAGACCCTAGGACACCGGAATCGCGATGACCCTAGGACACCGGATCGCCGATGACGCCTAGGACAACCGGGTGCGATGAACCCTAGGTCATCTAGGTTTTGAATAACCTGAACACTGATCTGTAATATGTCTGACCATAGATTATATTTGGAAAAAAAATTATTTTAAAAAATATTATTGAAAAAAATTATGAAAAAAAAAAATAATAAAAAAATAATAATCTCAGAATTGTTTTAAACCCTCCAAAAATTTTTGTTTTTTTATTCGAAAAAAAAAAAAAAAAAACTGAAAAAAAAAATATTAAAAAAATTAAATTATATTAAAAAAAATTCTACATTCCTAAAAATGATTTATTTGTGCTTAAAAATCAATTATACATCATAATCATATACTTTTTTTTTTCACTTTTAAGTGGCTGGTACAAAAGACAAGTCTAGCCGCGGAAAATAAAGACTTAATACGTACCGTTTTTCTTAATGTGTGGGTTCTTTGTTATCTCCATTAACTTGCCTCCATATTCACTCATCTGAATTTCCTTGAAAAAGTAGTTGAATTCACAATTAAAAATGTGAATTCGAAGATACGACACGCACGTCTAGGTAATAGCTAGGCAACTAACATGCTGTTTTTCAAAAGAACGTAGAGGGCGAAAACACAAATAGCCCTAGCCCCTAGTATCGACCTCGTAGTAATGAGTGCAGAAAAGCATGGATGGGACTACACAATAATATTGGCCCTAGATCTTATATTATTAAACAGTAACATTTGACCCTAGATTCTTTGATTTCCTTTTATTAATTATGTTGGGTGATTCTGAGTGTGCCCATGTTTTTTTGCATCTTGCTTCGTTTTTTTTTTCTGATGATGACATGTAATTTTAATTTCAACTTGGTTTCAATACTACATTTTGTCACGTTTGTCCACTCCTCCCCCCTCGGCCCCCCCCCCCCCCAAAAAAAAAGGAAAAGAAAGAAAGAGAAAAGTTGAGTTCATCTCCAACTCCAAGCATGAGCACTCACAGCATACGGCGCTAGTGTGCAGTTAAGCTCCCGCCGCGAGGCCTGCTGCTACGTGAAGGGATAGGATTAGGGTTGACGGCGACCCCACGCACTAGGTTAGGGTAAAGTTAGGGTGGTGTGTAGTGGATACAAAACTGCAACTAGCCCCCGGATACAGATACAACTTAGACTCTACAGCCCCCAAGGCCCAAACATTTCAACCCTGTAATAATTTTTTTCAAATATAAAACATCTCAATCGTTGTGTGAAACTAACTTAATAGTTAGATCTAACAGTTAGATCTATCGTACTTGTAGGTCTAGATCGTAGACTTCTAAATTTATTTATGAACCATTTTGATCATATTAAAAAGATACAGATATTATAAAGTGACCAAGCAACGATCACTTTGAAGTTACAGAAATCAGCAAAATGATAATAGATGTCAAATTTTTTTCTTTTTTTCTTCTGATTCTTCAATGCAGGGAAGAATTTAAAAGAATCGACCTTGTCCCTCAACGACTTATGTCTCATTTTTGATATGATGTATCTATATTTATCAAAAATCTACTCTAGATCTAGAATCTATGTCCACAAACTAACTTTGTAGGCCGATTGGGATTTTTTTTATATTGCAGGAAGAAAGCAGAGAAGATCTCAAAATCCAAAGCCAGGCAGTGGAGGAGCAGGAGGCGGACAAACACTACGGTATGTTTCATTTCAATAGTTGTGGTCTGTAAGACTGTATTTTCAAGGAGTGGACTTAGGCCGGCACACATTAATTATACAACTTATCGTATCATGTGACCAAAAAGTCATAAGAGTGTGCTGTGGCCCTTTAGCCCGCAAGACTGTACTCGATGCCTTTCAAGGGTTGCTTTCAGAACTAAATCTCTTTCAAACAACAATTGAAAATGGACAAATTGTATATATTTGTGTAAATATTACAAGTGATTTTTTTTTGTTGCTGTGTATGTACCTACATGTATAGCCTGCTTGTGCCTCATCCTTAATTGGAGATGAGTTGCCTTTTTTCCTTCTTTTTTTCTTCTTTTTTTGTTGTTGTTGTTGTTTGAGGGGGAGTGGGTCTGGATCTGGATATAGGTACTCTGAAAAGCTCCAGGAGCATCACTCAGAACGTGACGGGTAGGGTTATTTGCTAGTGAATGAAACTTGTTTGGTATATGGGAAAGTTAGTTTGTAATCTTCTGCTGATGGGGCCATTTGACTTTAGAACATCAATTAACAAAAATTTGAAAAATTGTAGCTCTATTCCATCAACCAGGTTCTACATTAATCCCCCCTCCCTTCCCCCCCCCCCCATAGAGAAGGAAGACTGGTGTGTAACTCAAAGCAATGTATTTTTATTGCACAGTTATATAATATATGTACAACGAAGATAAAATCTCAAATCAAATATAACAATGAAAACTTTTCTATGTTTAGATTCCAGATTTTGAAGGATGCTGAAGCTGTACCAAGGTTCTTCCTTAGCTCAGGTACAGCGTGGAGAGGAGTTACTTGCAGCAGTTTAGTATCAATTCAAAGAACAGTTAAGTTTGTTGTACAAAAGTAAACTTGAAGGCAATCTTGTGAATATGTCCACATATTGCTCCCTTTTTACCAAAAAAAAAAAAAAAAACATTTGGCATTTATCATTTATTTTCAAATTAATATTCATTCAGTGTAGTCATCTTTGGATTCGTGTGGATATTTATTTACGTCATTTATTACCTCAACTCAAATTTATCTTAAACAAAATTGCAATTTCTTCTTGTGCAATGTTGATCTGGGCTGAGCATGTAAACCTCCATATGTTATAGAAGGGTCACATAAAACTATAAAATTCCTCTATTCCTATCCTATTTTTCTGTGCTAAGATATTTTCTTTAAAACTCAAGATTTTGATAATAAACTAATTAGAAATTAAATCATATGCATGTGACATTTTATTTTGTTTACATGATGAACAAGGGATAAGGTATTTTTCTGAAATTGATTTGTTGTCCTTTTTTTTTTTTTTTGGTCTTTTCTGTGAGGTATTCAGACTACTACCCCAATCTCTAAATCTGGAAAAATCATCCATTAAATGTTTCTATATATTTGATGCTCCTTTGACCATGTTAGGTGATTTTGAGAATGGTGTAGAGCATCTAAGCAATGCTGTAGCTGTATGTGGTCAACCCCAGCAGCCTGTTACAGGTTCTTCATCAGACCCTACCCACACCAGTCTTCCAACTTCTGGTCCAGAAACTACTGCAACCAGCAAGGTATGTCTCCCAAGCAAGTGAATAGTCAGATAAAATAATAATGATTAGTCCACCATAGTTTGTTTTTTTGTCTTATTTCTCTCTTACTAGATGTTGTGTAACAATTGCAATTTACTCACGGTAAAAGCCACTTAAATATTGATTGCTCTATTAAGATCAATCATGATAATGTAGTCAGAAAAGTGTGCTGACCCTTTCCCTCTCCCCCTCATTTGCCATATTTGCACTTCTTGGTAATTTGTCATCTGTCAGGCAATTTCCTTTGTTTAAAGTATGGCTGCTCTTTTAAATATTTTTGCTTTTCTTTTAATCTCATTTGCACATGATAGAAAACAGAGTTGGAGAATAAAGTACAATTGATGACAAACTACATTGTGTAAATTAAAAGTCGGACCGGAACGCGAGAAAGGAAAAACCCAAATTACATATAAAACGAAAGCTATAATTTTTTCATAATACAACAATTCCAATTTAAGCATTTTTATTGTCATCTAGAGTATTTCATTAAAAAGTGATCGAACCCTGACCAGGCCATCCCATCCCAAATACTCGAAAAAAGTACCCCTATTTTATCGGCGCGGCTACATGCTAGATGTTGAATGAATTTGCCCCTTTCATTCCATAACAATAGAATTCTAGCACACGTGGGGTCTTTTGTTGTGACATAGCAATACAAACATGTTTTCTAAAGGCTAAACCAAATCATGCCTGGCCGTAGCATTCCTTAACATTTTTGACGTCATCACCCGCACCCATTAAAATAGGGTAACGTTTCGAGTATTTGGGAGGATGGCCGGTTGAGGTTCGATCACCTTTTATGAATAGTGTTATGAAATGAATTTATTTTGGGGGTATTTTATGTTATACGCCTACTTAGCTTTCATCGATGTAAGGTCGTATTTACTCCGTCCACGGTCTTTAACTAAAAAGAAATTTTGGTTTAGACATGTAATGTGTCAAAATGCAGAGTTTGTCACATTCAATACATAATACTGTGAATTTTACTATCAGCGAATAGGCATTCATTGAAATTTGTTGTTCCTTATGCTTCTTTTCTTCCCCATACAGAAAATGCTGCTTGAGTGAAGCAAGAAGTTTCAGGGCTACAATACAGGAATTGGACGAATTGGAATGAGTTTCATTTCTACTCGTATAAGAGAGTGGTAAACCTTGGATAAAACCACTGAACTGTTGCTATATAATCCCATCTCTGGAAGGAGAGTTGCAAGTTGCAAGATGAGCTACCCTTTCAAACAGCCTTGATTTCATTTCCAGCCTGCCTGATATATAGGAAGATGCTGGAGAATGTTAAGTCGGAAAGAAATGACATTGTATTGAACTATGGTTATGAAACATTGATTTTTGTTCATGGACTTTTTAAAATGTTCCTCAAATTTAGTTAAATGCTCCTAACTTAATTTTAAAATACATCGTCCACTCCCACTAAATGAGGTAGACCTTACTCAGGAACCAAGCAATTATTTTGTTTTTACTGAACATATCTGACACATAAGTACATGTGTGCTCATGATTAAAATCAGGACTGGGAGAACTTTCTTATAACAAATTCTTGTATCTGCCCATTATAACAGGAGTAGACTGTATGTATCTTATTATGGCTCATCATAATTTTCTATGGCTAAACCTGGATCGTTGGGTTAATATACAATATGTTATTCAGTGGCTTCTTTTTCATGGTGGCCTAGGGTTAGTGTTAGGGTCAGTGTAGGGCATATATTACAACTCAGTCTTAGGCATCGCGATCCGGTGTCCTAGGGTCATCGCGACCCGGTGTCCTAGGGTCATCGCGATCCGGTGTCCTAGGGTCATCAATCTGGCTGAGTATAGAGCTACTAGCTACATGTACACATGTGTCTGTATCTGTAAATGTAATGCAACACTGCTGTGTATGTTAGCATAATTTATGTCAAAGTAATTATAGCGCCAACTTGTGGCAGGATGATTATAGTTGTACTAGCCTACTTAATTCAACTAAGACCTCTTCCATCATCTCATCATCTGTGGGTACATCGGTAGAGCGCTCGACTGTCATACTCAAGGACCCTGGTTCAAATCCTGCTGAGAACATTGCATGTAAGTACAAAAATTGTGTCTTTTGAATTTGTTGTGCATTGTGATGTTAATTAGATTCTATGGAATGTTACAATAAAGATTGCCAGGTGTGTAGGACAAAGACTGAGAATGGAGAGAGAGAGAAAGAGAAAGAGAGAAAGAGGGAGGGGAAGAGAGACAAACATTTTGAAAAAATAAAAAATAAAAAATAAAAAAATCGTCTAGACTTCCTTTTGTACCAGCCACTAAAATTGAAAAAAAAAAGTATGGATATGATGTATAATTGATTTTTAAGCACAAATACATCGTTTTTAGGAATGTAGAATTTTGAAAAAAAAAAAAAAAAATAGATTTCTCTAACGTTAGATCTAACGTTAACTGTTATTTCTTTTAGAATTTTCCCAAAAAAATACCAAGCCCAATTTTTTACTCACGCCCCATCAAAAAATCGCCCTCTTTTAGAATGTTGGCAAAGAGCGAGCAAAAAAAAGTGGCTGGTACAAAACTTAAAGGAAGTCTTTCCAAAAAATCTTTTAGAATTTCCCCCAACAAATACCAAGCCCCATTTTTTACTCACGCCCCATAAAGAATCGTGACACGACATTTGCTCCTGCGACAATTGCTCCGGGCTTTATTTCGTCTAAGATATAGGGTTAGGGTTAGGGTTGTAATAGGGTTTTATATTAGGTTTAGGGTTAGGTTTAGGGTAGGGTATAGTGTAAAGTCCCTGGTTGAAGTTAGTCATTCGATTAGTGTATGGAATTTATAGCGGAGCAATTGTCGCGGGAGCAAATGTCATGGAATCAAAAAAAATCGCCCTCTTTTAGAATGTTGGCAAAGAGCAAGCAAAAAAAAAGTGGCTGGTACAAAAGGAAGTCTTTCCATTTTCCGATTTAGAACCTAATTCATAAAACGCAATCGCGATTCTGTAGTGTGGGTTGTGGGCTCAGAATGGAACGGTGGTAGCGTGCTTTTCTGTGAAATGCATGTGACGCTCAGACTCTGCAGAATCAAGTTTAATTTCTGATGAATAGGCTAACGTACATAGGTCAAGTAGTAGATCTATATTTTTGGCTTAACCATGGAAGAAAACAAACACAAAACAAGGCTTCATTGTCGGCATACAGTGACAAGACACTCAACACAAGCTAACAATAACATTAGCAGGAAATCGACACAAGTCACAGTCACACGATCGCGCTCGCGCTCGCCGATGCGACAGCTGACCAGAAACACCATCACATATATTCCTCATACCACACGTGGATAAATCATTGATGTCCCACCGATCCACTTACGTTCTTTCAGCTTTTGACGAAACAATGGGTCACTCCTCCTCTTCCTATCGAAGTAAATACAATACCCAATAAATAGGGTGCCAGCTACACCAGCCACAACGCCTGCAGTAGCTCTTGATATCATTTTACAATATATTTTAACTTTCCTTTTCTTGAAAAGTGGATCTTCGGAGGACGACAAATTGACCTGCTGCAATACTCATGCTGCGCATGCGTAGCAACCCTTGGGGTCATAGCAACATTGTAAACGAAGGTCCGTGAATCCGCATATTTCTGCAACTCTGTGTCTCACAATCCTAATGATTTTGCCGAAAATGATTGAAACTGTGTCCTAAAGCTGGCGACGGAGAATATTTGGAGCAATTCGACACTCATTCCGGTAAGAAAAGTGTTTATTTTATATGCAATTTCGTGGTTAAACATTGTCATTGCGATTATCTGAGAGTCGAGTCGAGACTAAAAAAAATTGAGTCATGACGACATGAATGAGTGATTTCACGTTCGGTGTTATAATCGGTGTTAGTGTTTATTTTGGAGCAGAAGTCTGATCTAACACCGAACGTGAAATGGAAATAAAATCAGTCGGTGTTAGGTGTTGACCCTAAATTTTTGACGTGATGGTTTCCGTTGCTGGTGTTTCATTTTGTGTCGAATGTCGTCTGCTGAAACCGAGCCTCTGGCAGCCTGTGTAAATTTCACGTGCCAAATTTCCATTGACCTAACACTAAACCCCTAGGGATTAAGAAAAAGTTCATTTCACATCGGGTTAGTGATTGGTGTTGGCACAACGTTTGGTTTGATCTGTGAAAATAAGGCAGTGGAGGGGTCCAGTGGCCAGAGAAACTATACTTTATTACAGAATAATTAATCAATTAATATATTATTATTAGACAAAGAGGGTACTTCAAAGACTACGAATTGGTTACTTTTTGGGTTAACGAGATGGATTCAGCAAATTGGCTACTTACTATTCAGCCTAACAAGGGTCAAAGAAATTTCATCTAAATTCATTGAGAAAAATTATTAGAAAAAATTATAAAATAAGGATTCCGTAGTAAATCGTATAAGGAATAATATCACCAACATGGATGTCTTCTCAATCTATATTTAGGAACAAAGGCATGATCATCACTGGTAATACTGAACCGATGTACGAAATTATAGGGTCGGGGCTACGCGCTGCGCGCGCCGGCCTGGCTTTGAAGTGAACTAGGTAACGCTCCATTTTCCTGCTGCTTGCAAAAAACTGCCGAGATTGAACTATAAACTTAACTGTTTCGTCAAAATAATCCATCATAGGTAAATTGTTATCAAAGAAGGTTTGAAGAAGGATAATTTTCGATTTACTGGTATGATTCTAAACTTTTAGTGCCTTCTTCAGGTATATTTCGAACAGTTTTTAAACAACAAAACCGGTACTTCGCTACGAATTGCGTCGACGCCATTTTTCTTCAGACGACGGTGTTAGGCTATCGATCCGCGCGTTGGAATATCGGTATCGACTCTCATGATCTGAGCTCGGTGTTTGAGCTCGATTTTAGCAGAATTTCACTCTGGTAACACTAACACCAACACTAACACCGAACGTGAAATCACTCAGTGTCTCTCATGTTGTGTTCGGTGCCTGTGGATGTGGAAGAAGGTGTGTTTGAGTGTGTAGATCTGGATCCCCTAACAGTTAGATCTAACTTAGACCTAGAATCTAATTACTAATTGTAACGTTAAGCTTGGGAATGTGTTGTTGTGTATTGAATATTGAATATGGCTAGAATCTATGCTAAGTAATATTAAGCAAAGCGGCGCGTAGGATGGGGGTCCGTTGTCAGGACACTTGACTTAAAGGTAGTATCAGCCTTTTTCACAAATTGCGAAAACTAATGCAACTTGGCATAACTGTAGAATTGACCTTGAACCTATACTGTCTATTCAATCTTACTGTCATAGGTTGCCTAGATCAGTAATACGAAACGAAAATCTGACTCCAATCTTGACCAGCTCTCCATCAACATCGTTGATATTACAGCGCGTGCGGCACGGACCGCACACAGCAATATACACACGGCGCATCAGCGTTGCTATTCTCTGCGCTAACGGTCAGCGGTTCGCACCGTACGGTATATTTTTCGAGGTTCGAAAAATAGGAATGAATTTTGATAATCGCTATATAATGACAAACATACACATTTGAACTTAATCATGTTGTGGGATGATAAGTCATTGGTATACTACTATATCCTCTCAAAAACTAGAAATTTAATATTTTTGCCTGCAAAAGGCTGACACTACCTTTAAACAGATAAAAACATATTTTGCTCTTGATTTTCGCAAAATTTGTGCAGTAAATAGCAAAAATATTTGTGAATATTTGTGCTTTGTTACATTGTCTGATATTATTTTCAATCAATCAATGAAATATGATCACCTGATCACAAAGCTCGTTAAATTGCCGTCTTTGTCCGGACAAACAACCCGTCCGGACATACAACAGCCGGGTATACCAAAAATCTTGAACCAGAGGCAGAAAAAATGGTGCTGAACTAAAATGCAGTTTTGACTTTACCCTACCCAACTCTAACCCCAACCCCGCATGGGTCGCCGTCAACCCTATTACCTTCATTTTGCTGAACGGGATATGGGACACAATTTAATAGTATGAAGGGGGTTCATAAAGCTAAGCACTTAGTTTTTGACGATTTAGAAGCCATAGAATTGAATAATTCATATTACTATTTTTATACCATCTTTTGCTACATTTTGTGAGGATTAACTTGGTGTAAAAAACATGGAATAAAACTAACAGCAATTACGAAAATCGCGGCGAGATCGAAACCCTCTCATCCGTTGCCGTCAGAAAAGAACGGTTCATAAGTCTACGCACTCACTTTGAAGTTTGATTTAACACTTTTAATTATGTGTTTTCTTCCAAATTTTCATGATTTATTATGAAATAGTAATCACAATTCAATAATTTTTACCTTTTTAGCACCTTGCTTCTATGTTTGGCCGTAAAAGGTGGAATTTTGAACTTTGAAATGAAACACTATTTTGCTATGACGGCGCCTGTATTATGCGAGTGCATATTTTGGCCCCATTCACTTAGCGCGTATTTTGCAGTGCGTAGCTTTATGAACCGCGTAGCTTTATGAACCCCTACCATACAACGAAAAGATGACCTCAATTTATTTTGCAAAATTTTTGTTGTTAATGCTTTATTTTTGTAATAGAAAATAGAATCTAAGTTAGGGCCTACCTTACTCCACGCAATTTTGCAATACTAGTTAACGCATCCCTAACTCACGCACGATGTAACACGATACTTGCGCTCAACAGAAGAAAAAATGACAAGCCCATCAAGATATTACAAAAACTTTTAGGGAAAACAATTTGTTTCTTTTATGATTTCATAAAATCTTTGAAAATACATTCTAGAATCTAGGCCCCTACATTGAAACAGAAAATTAAATTTTTTTTTACTGTATGGAGACTGGTGTGTGGAGTAATGTATAGATCCTACCCAGTTGTGTGTCCAGATGGGTTTATAGGTGTCCGGACAGACAATCTTGGCCAGCCATTTGAAAAGGTTTACAAGCAATTTCTGTGTTTTTAAAAAAAAAATTTAGCAGTAAATGTTAGGAAATATTATAAAGAACAAAGATTTATGAAGATAAGCACTGTTTAGAGATCTGCTGAGACAAAAACAGAGAGAATAATATGTGATAAAAAATTGTATTATTTGACTTTTTAACAGTTGAAAACAAAGTCTGTGGACTATACCCCATCAAGGTATCATACATGCAGTTGGGGACCATAATCAAACCTTGGATGTACACCGTACAGGTGACACCGTAGATCTATTACAAAATACATTTGTAGGCCTACAAAGGTATAGAAACTTATTTGGGCTCTTGACCTGGCCATGATATCCACTGATAGACACTGTCAATCGAATATTAAATGTTTGTCTTAAATTTATCTAGTGATTTGTTCAGTGTCCCATTGCGTTAAGAATTAGTATTATAATAATAACTTTGCCATCAATGATAACTTTCGTGAAATACTGCATTTTGATCTTTGGCTGTTGGGTAATGTTACCATGGTTATCATGGTAGTTACCATTGATAGCAAAGTTATTATAATAGTAACTCTTTATAAGTGGGCCCTGATTTGATAATGGTAGATATATATATTGAAAGCTGTATTATTGAGCATTGTCATGGAAGGTAATCTATGTATTGCATGGAGGTAATCGAAAGCTTACTGCCTAATTTATACTATTTTCTCAAACTTTTTTTTCCCCTAAATTGTCAATTTTAAAAAGTAGGCTGCAGTACACACATCCAAATGTGCTATTGACTGTAATCTTCAAATAAAAGAATATACTGTACATTCTGGGGGGTGTTTCACGAAGAGTTAAGTAGACTTAAAGTCGCACTTAACTTCAACGCGCATCTTGTTTTATAACGCGCAATTTAATTGATAGATTTCACAATGGCGCGCATCCCATGAGCATGGTCAATCCAATGAGGTGATGCGTAATATAACGCACAAAACTAACGATTTAAGTGCGATTTTTAAGTCTACTCAACTCTTTGTGAAACACCCCCCTGGATCTAGAACATATTTTGAAGTTTATAGTGCTATTGCTATAGGGTCTAATTCTTCCTTTGTATCGTATTAAAATACAGGTGGAATCAAAATGAGCTCGATACGACACAGTGACTTGGTCGAGGTGGCTGAAGATGGGGCAATTGTTAGAATAAAAGACTTATTGGACGGCTGGGATCATGTAGTCTATGCTCAACATAATAAATCACCACTTACTAACAATCATCCAGCATTCAGGGTTAAAGTTGTGCAATTGGGTAAGTTTAAGAATTAAATATGTGCATGGAAGCTAACTTTTCATTCATAAAAGTGCTAGAGGTCTACGAAAGAAGACTTTTAGATGGTTTTCTTTCTTACAGCACATAACTGTTTTTGTTTTATTGACAAATGAAGCTGTAAAAGTGCATGCATTTGTATCTTCTAATAAATATGGGGTTGATGATACAATAATTATGTGATATTTTCATATTGTGCTCCAAGGTTCTCAAAGCAAAATTTATTTTTAAAAATTGTTTGTTTCAACATTCATTTTATACAGTAGGACCTTAACAAGTAGGAGAAAATTTAAGTTGTACATAGTATGTATTTTTTACCATGTCTGAAATAAACCATCTTCATTTCAGGTGAAGGTGCGTCAATTGGCATAGGGATCAGTTCTGTTCCCATCGTTCAAGAAATAGAAAATGACGAAGTAGAATTGAAATCATCGGACAGAGTTCGTGATGCTTTCATGTACCATAGTGATAATGGAGCTGTATCAGGACCTACTCGAGATGGATGTGAAGCCTCTTCGTATAAAGAAGGTTAGTCAATGATGTCAAAATAAGAATGTAATAAAAGTGAATAACATGACACAGAAGTAAGTAAAGTGACTTGGTGGCTGACATATAGACATTCAATCTTCCATTCATATTTATTTGTGAGGAGAAGTCCCATCGGTAATAGATTATAATGTGTGGTTACATCTATATTGTTTATGTTCAAGATTTATTCTCCCCCCTCCCCCCAAGTAAGAGAAATTGATTTAGCCTGTTCGTCCACCCTCCCCCCCCCCCTCCCCACCAATGCTGTGTCATTGCAATAACATTATGAAACCAGTCTGTATTTTTTGGTTATGGTCTCGACCCAAAAAGGATTGTACAAAGAAGCTTCTCAAAAGTTCATACCCCGGTCTTGGTCTTTGTCCTAGTCCTTAACTACATCACTTGTTCCGATGTGTGCAGATTAAGTGCATTTCATATCTTATAAAGCTCCATATTATTTATCCAGATAATATACATAAACACAAGATCGTATAAATTCCATAGGAGTTTCTTAAATGAATGTTTTAACAACCTTGGACATTTAATTGTGATTTAGATTTAAGGTTAAATTTAATTTTGTTCACGAGAAGCACATCCTTGTACAAATGCATCAAGGAAACTTACGTTTATCTTGTTTATGTTTCATGTTTACAGGAGACGTCATAACGTTCGTAGTAGAACAACTCAATGCATATAAATCCTTGGTTTGCGTGTGGAAGAATGATGTAATCCAAGGTCGTCAATGGGTCACAATAAAAGCTGAAGACCTTTATCCTACAATCAATGCATGGTGGGGACCAGCAGAGTTACATGTGGAATGGCTTAGTTCAACTGTTCCTGTCTTGTCTATGGTAAGAAAGAGACCTGGGCTCCGTAACACAAAGATTTGCAATCAATCGCAAAATGGCAGTAGCCAATCAAAATCGTTGTTTCACATGCTCTTTGCTCGAAAGGCTGACCAGCCACCAATCATAGTTCTCCCAAATTTGCAATTGATCGCAAACCTTTATGTTACGGGGCCCAGGTGTTTCACAAAGAGTTACCCATGAGTTAAAGTCGCTCTTTGATTCCAAGCGTTTGTGTAAACACATAATCTCATTGCGCGTAATATTTTGCATGAGGCTGGGAATTTAAGTGGGACATGCATATGTCTTTGTGAAACAGGCCCCATATGAATTCTGTAGACTACTCATGTTTCCATATAACACATTACTTTGCAACCTATACGTGTACAAATGTGGACCGACTTTTACGTCCCTTTCTCAAATGGGAATGAACTATTTAAAGCATTAAACAACTGGAAATATAAATTTGTGTGAGAAGAGATAAACCCCTTCCATGTTATGGCTGTTTTAATATTTATCAAATCCTCTTGCTCCTGCAGGCAAATTTAAATCAATGGATGTTATCTAGTAACGTGATGGTAGACGGTGATGTGCTAGGTCTCTCAGACGATGAAGTTGGAATTGCACAATCATCATGTATATACCAAGAGGGTAAGTGTTTCTCTGTTCCGATGGTAATCATTATCATCAAAATCCTGTGTTGCTGTGTGCATATATTGCGCCTACATGTGAAGAGTTTGATTCCAAAAGGGGCTAAATCCACTTCTAATGAAAATTCAGTATTAATAATCCCACCATTTTGAGGTTGCTACTGTTTCTGAACACAAATTGAAAACCATAATTTTGAGAGCAATTAATTATTACAAAATGCTCTTTTTCATATCAGTGTTCCATAGACACCTGTACAAAATTTGGCAAACAATTGCTGTTCTCTCAGACAAGACAAAAAACGGATTTATCTCTAGAATCTAGATCATTAATCCTGAGGTGCACAAGGCAGGATAAAGCTGAAATGAATTAAGTTTGAGTGCAATATTCACGTATCAAGCATTGATGTTTAGGAGCATCAATATACCCATGGTAAAATGCTTTAAAGGGGAAGTTCACCCTGGAATTTTATTGGTTTTAAAAAGTGCAGAAAAATAAAAGAAAAATATATGTGAAAGTTTTAAGAAAATCCACCCAAAAAATAGCAAAGTTATGAATATTCAAAGTTTTTATTTTGTGACGTCACATGCGAGCAGCTGTCCCATTTGTTGTGTATGTAAATTCATAAATTTGTCTCTTTTTTTTCTTGATAAATGAAGGGGTCAATTTGATAGAGGCGTGTATATGAACATATATCTGATAATATATCAACATGATATATAATCTTCTGAAAAAAATGACATTTTTATGGAAGTTAGATTACATAAAACATAGGAGAGCAGCTCGCATGTGACGTCACAGAATCAAAACTTTAGATATTCATAACTTCGTTATTTTTTGTTCGATATTCTTCAAATCTTCACTCATAGTTGTCTTTTATTTTTCTGCATTTTCATTAACTAATTTAAACCCAGGGTGAACTTTCCACTTAAGTCTTCTGACTAAAGAATTGGATTGAATTGAATTGAATTGAAGAGAGCTGACATTCATTTCATTTCATTTCACTTGATTGACATCCATGAAAAACAAGGATTATGCAGTACATAAAAGAAAGAACTGTTGTCTATAATTTAACGTGATAAAAAGACAAAGTACCATTCTCTTCATATGTCTTTAAAAATGCTTTGAGACACATGTAAGTTGAAATTTCATAACACTCGAGGTCATCAGAATTATTTTGTATTACTTTTATTATAAACTTGTTTTTGTACATCAACGATCAATTCATTAAATTCAATTACAATTGTTGTATTTTCATCCTTAGGTTCTAGTATGTACTTTGAGATGAGCTTGGAATCATTTGGTCAAGTTGAAGAAGTGGAAGGAGAAGAAGCAAAAGGAGGTCCGTTAATAGGTCTTACGTCTGCTACTTCAGGACATTCAGACTTACCTGGGAAAGAAGAGTATACCATTGCATATAACACAGCTGAGGGGAAGATTCTCAACAGTGGACAAGCTTCAAAAGGTAAATTCTGACTAGATTTATTGATTGGTTGACTTTATTCATCAGCGATAATAACATGCTTCAAATCATGTCTTATTATTAAACATTTTGAAATGTTTAGTACAAGAAAGAGACTTGTCATAAAATCTGGTGCCAGAAAATAGCATAGGCGATCTAGACATCTGTAGATATAGATGCAATTTGGGAAGAATGATGTCTACCTCTGTGTATAGTTTAATTACCAGATATATTAAAGAAGGGGCATAAAGTTTTGATTCCAGACAGCTAAATGCATGCTTCTCTTTTCTTCTTACATGTGTGAGTAAACAATTGAACATATGAATAGGGAACTTTTTCAAAGTCATGTTTAAGAAAAACGATTATGGGTTTCAATAAAAATTTTGTTTTTCATTTTCTGTGCTTATTTTAGTAACTGGATGGGTTAAAAAAAAAAAAAAAAAAAAAAGTTAAAAGACCTTGCCCCTGTTGCTAGAAACTTTTATGCATCATGACCTAAATTTATGTCACAATATGGGATTTACGTCATGGTTTACGACCTAATTCATTACATAATGTGTCTAGCAACAGGGCCCTATCCCTCATAATCGATGGTGTATTTGTTTTGTGTACAGGGAAGAAACTAGGAGATGCTGGCAAGTGTAAGACAGGAGATAGGGTTGGCTGTGGGTTTCTACTTGTAGAAGCAGACAAGTCCATGACGGCTTCACAGATGGTAGTGGTTTACTTCACTAAAAACCAGTCAGTGCTGTATCATTGTAATATCACACAGTCTACAGGAGGCTTCTACCCTACCTGTGCTTTCCTATCCAAAGGTGACTCTTTCATTTATGAGAGATATCAAGTTGATAAAGACAAGAACATAAGGACTTGTTCTATTGCAGCACATATTTTACACATGTGAAATGCCTCTTTTGGTAAATTTCAAGATTTATGTACTTTATACAAACTGTTGTATGCTTTATTTTGTCATTGTTATATATTGAAAGTTTAGAAAAGATTTATCCTTTGAGGTCCATTATAGATAGGTTTATACTTCTACAGCTCTTGATCTTTTCTTTCAAGATCTATCCCTTTTTTCAATCTGAACAGGCCCTTGATTTCAAATAAAGATGTTTTGACTTGGAAAGAGCCTGTTGCATTGTCTGTTTTTAACAAATGTACTATCATTTGACCTGCTGTGCTGAACAAGAACAAACAGTTTCTTATTCTTGAGTAAATGGATTGACATCACACATACTGTTCTTGTTGAATTTGAAAACCATCTTGCTGGTTTATCCCAAATGATCTTTTTCTGCTCATTCTAAGAATGAAATTACAAACTGGGGTGCGTTTCACAAAGAGTATACTTAGACTTTCACAAAGAGTACACTCTAGACTTAAATCTAAAAAAAAAAATAAATAAATAAAAACCTAAGCGCCTCCTATATTTAAAGCGCGATATCATTGCTAGACTTCTCAATGGTGCGCATCCCCTGATCATGATCTGACCATTGAGGTGATGCGTGATATGCTGTACTGAACCATGAATTTAAGTGAGACTCTAAAGTCTATTAAACTCTTTACACTCTATACACCCCCTGGTGTAAACCACAAGTACTATTTTAGTTGTTTCTCTTTGTAGAATCCAGTGTAAGACTGAACATGACTGCGCCAGCACCAGAGCTTCCTGAGAAGATGGATTGGATAGCTAAAGCCAAGAAGGCGTTGGAATTCCCCGGTCTGGGAAGTTTTGATGGTAAGTTCGTTTGTCGCATACCTCAAGATTTATCATCAAGAGTGATCTGTACAAGCGTTTTGGTCAGTGGCCACCTGCTTCATATGTCCTTACCCACCATCTCTACAATTGGTTATAGCATCATCAAGAAAGCTTTGTAGGGTCTCATAGCGGATCCAGCCTTAGGCCATACAGTTGAAAGATCGGCACATGCCCAAACATAATAGAGCCTCTATTGTCTCTAGACTATTGGGCCTGCACAATCTTTTGAAAGAACAATTGCTGGATTCACACCTGGCTGTATCACATGTCTTCCTTCCCTTCAGATGACCTTCTATGACTCTGATTGGTAGATTGTCATGTTGCTGTATATATCTCAAGACTACCACTCTGAAACACAGATCATGCATAGAGACCAGTTCAGTTATGACTACAGTCATGTAAAATACTTTGATGTTTCATATTCTGTCAAATTAACTCAATTTCTCAAACATACCATTTATAAATTTGCCATCATAACGTATGGTGTCATTCTTAGATAAAATGGAACCTTACCTGGAGAGCATTTCATCTACATTTCTTGTCTGACTAATTGTCAGATCTGACATCTTTATTTGATTTCAATATGCTAAGAAGCATTGTTACTATGGGAACTGTTGGATAAAACAGGACTCGTCAGATTAAATATTCGACAAGACCTCTCATGAAATGCTTCCCTGATGAGTCAAATAAAGTAATTTGTATTAATGCACATGTATGTCAGGCCGTTATGAAAAATATGTTAATTCCTCCATTGTTCTGTATACCTCTTTATATCAATTTACAGCAACCGTAAACTCAAGTGAGAATAGAAAGCATGAAGAAGGGGTCACTGAAGGTCACTTCCGCTTCTCGGAAGGCATCGGTTGCCCTACCCGTGACATCATCAGTCCAATGTCCAAACTAAAAGATGGGAAACTCCTTCAGTTACTCCAGACAATCAATCCATATCAACCTTACTTCACTATCAAGATAGATGAACTACGTAAGTGGTGTGAAAAGGAGTACATCTCGTTGTTCCGAAGGTTCGATGTTTCGAAGTAATGAAACAAATGTCGGAAGAATGAACCTTATTTCATTTTCGGACAAACGAACATCCAGGTATAGGAAATTCACTTGTTCGGAAGATCGAACCTTCAGATGAATGAACCTTGGGAACAACGAGCTGTAACCGTGGAAAGTAGTACCTCTTCTGGACTTCAGTCACAGTGGTTTGAGGATGGAATCAACAGACCCTGTGGTTTTAATCTCCATTTGAGTCTTTTAACGCATGTTTAATAAATGATTATGAACTTACATGCACAATCAAAATATCTATCATACTTTCAAATGCTATGTATGGCAACTGAACACATGGCAGTTTTCTGCCCATTAATACAAAGAAAACATTAAGGTAATGCAGACAAAACCCCTTCTGCTTTCTGGTTTCAAAAATCCGACTTTACATTATATTTCGTGTGGTCCCAATAAGTTTGTTTTGTAGAGAGTTTCAGTTCGTAGAAAGTTGAAGCAGAACAATGTTTATACAATTATAATGAAACTATTGGGTTATTTACAGATAATTTGTAATTAGATATATATTATACATAAAAAGAGAAATGATTTAGCTACTGCTGAATTCAGTAACTCTCCATTTGTTGGAAGTCTTCACTCTGCATTATGTCTTTGCCTTTGTGTAGCTGATGACAGTACAGTATGTGTAGGAATAAGTCGAGGAGGACAAAGCTGTGGCAGTATACCTGGTTCGTTGATAGATTCTGCAGGATATTCTTCTAAGGGTGAAATACTCATGGGCAGTGACGGCCATTTTGCAGCTGAAAAATTCAAGGAAGGTTAGTGTTAATTCATGTTTTCATCAAAGTAATGATTGAACAATAAAAGTTTGGCTAAAGTCTATAGGACCCTAGGATGGTCTCAGCTGGGTATAAGTCTCTACTTATGAGCATTCTGTGGATAAAGGACTTTGTTAGTCTGAAAGGCTTGTTTATTTTTCATTTTGGAAATCATCCTTTTGACAAAATTTTTCTGTCTTTGGTATTCCAATGGTTGGTATATCTGATATGGCATGATTATTATCACTGAATTGAATGTTTTACTTTGCTAAATATAATACTTATAATGAGATATCATACTTGTACTCTTCTAGGTGATGTGATGTTCCTGGTCCTGTCTAAGGTTGTCAAGTTCATCAAGAATGGACTTTTGATAGGTCTCTGGTGTTTTAATGGTTGATTCGTCTGAGTTCATATGATTATTTTCACCAAATTGTAATGTTTCACCCTGCTAAATGAAATAATATAATTCTTTTACTCCTCCAGGCGATGAGATTGGGGTTTATGTGATGTTCTTGGACCTGTCTAAGGTTGTCAAGTTCATCAAGAATGGACGCTTGATGGGTCAGAGTATTATCAAAGGAAGTAACAAGGATATCTTCCCTAGTCTAGGATTCAGAGGTCAACCTTCAACGATACATGTCAACTGGCCGTCATCTAGACCGGGTCTACCACCTTCCTTTAATAAGGTTAGTTCAGAATTTGAAGCTCTTTTAATAACAAATCGTTAACTGAGCATGAGAAGCAGTAATGGTGGTATCTCACTTCGCAAGGATGTCTCTGCGACACAGGCAATCAGGGATGACTCTGATACCTCTTTTCCGTCTCAGAGATGTCTCCGCGACAAGTTTAAAAACTCTCTCAAACCCATCTCAAAGTAGTTGGTCTCATGGCAAGTGAGATACCACCATTACTATTTTCAGGGTTTTTTTTAAGTGCTGTAAAACTAGAAACTTTCACAAATTGCAAAGCACAAATGTATTGAATCATCTATGACACTGCATGAATCCTTCATGTATCTTGACCCCTTAGAAAATTCACATAAGTTTTATGCACATGAAAAATTCTGATTTTACATTATAGTCAGTCTAACATGTTCAACATTATTTTATTATGCCTCCGCCATCGAAGGTGGTACCCGAGGCATCATGTTTTCGGGTTGTCTGTCCGTCCGTACGTCCGTCCGTCTGTACGTCCGTACGTCCCGCTTGCTCGTTATCGCGATATCTCAAGGACCACTTGAGATATCAACTTCAAACTTGGGGATAGTATGTACCCCCATAGGAAGATGATCTGATTAGATTATGGAGTATGTAGGTCAAAAGGTCAAGGTCACGGAGGTCAAATAGTGAAAAATCCATGTATTGAGTTTGTCATCGCGATATCTCATGAACCAATTAATATGTAAACTTCAAATTTAAGGGTAGTATCTATCACCAGAGGAATATGGTCTGATTAGGTTTAGGGTCACAAGGTCGAAGGTCTGGCAATGATCTGATCTGGCAATGGCGGAGGCATATATTTCGACCACGCGCGGTCGAGGATACATCTTGTTTTTACTAATTATGAAACCTTTTTCACTTTGTATGTGAGAATTGATACTCATATAGCATTTCAATATAAGAAAGCTCTATATTATTTGTACAAAGTAGCATATTTCTTTACTTAATTAAATTTTTTCTTGCATTTGTCCAGAATGACTTTGGGAACTGGCTGAAAAGTCCTGGGATCTTAATGAATGGCAGTGAAGTTTGTTGTGAGAAGAAATCTCGACGACTGAAAGGCAAAATAAGCCTTGCGCCTCAACCACTGTCTCATGGTATGTAACACATGAAAATTTTCTTCCTTAAAAATTGACATTAATGTGTACTGTATACGCTGTATTTTTTGTGTTTTGCGTTATGAATACAGTCATGTAAAATACTTTGATGTTTCATATTCTGTCAAATTAACTCAAATTTTTCAAACATACCATTTATATGATCAACATTTGCCATCGTCATTCTTAGATAAAATTGAACCTCACCTGGAGAGCATTTTATCAACATTTCTTGTCTGACTAGTTGTCAGATCCGACATCTTTACTGAATTTTGATATGCTGAGAAGCATTGTTACTTTGGAAACCTTCGGATAAAACAGGACTCGTCAGATGTAACACATGAAAATTTTCTTCCTTAAAAATTGGCATTAATGTATTTTTAGCGTACATAAACTTTTTTTGCTTCAAAACGGGAATTTCGCGAGAGTATGTTTTCATGGATTTATTGTATTTACTTTCACTTTGTATAGAAATGTCAGGAAATGACACATTTTCTTGTTCAGTAAGTCGCAAAATTTGCGAAAATAAAACCACTGTGAAATATTCAGCGTAACATTAGTTATTCTTATATTTTACATTGCTCAAATTGAAACAATTTGCCATCTCGCCAAGCACACTTGGCAAAATATAACATAGGTTCAGAGCGAATTGCATACATGATTTACTCATGGACTTAACACTATACCGTACAAGAAAATGATGTTCTTGTTTGGACGTCAGCTATAAAAATTGATCCTCATTTTGCTTTCTTAGCAATTAAGCTAATTCCTGCAAATTGCTCTGATATTTGGTATTTATTTGCTACGCTTTATTTTGTGTGAACTAGAATGGAAAATATTTTTTATTTATGTCATGACCACTGCCTGAGATTATATGTAAGCATCGTTTCTGTGAAGCATCCAAACATTTATACCTACATTGTTGCTGTTGTTGTTGTTGTCACAGATTGGAAATACTTTGAGGTTCAGGTTATGTGTAAGAAGCTGTCTACAGACTCTCGCAAGGTATTAAAGGCTCCAACAGTAGGACTGACAAACTGTATGAGACCTTCCAAATACAGGCATATAACAAACAACAAGGATGCCAGAGATATTCGCTACTACTGTCATACCAACTCAATAGGCTACATGGATTACCTCAAACATGAAAGTAAGTGGAAACTCGTCTTATGTATTTTGAAAATTGCTTGAAAATCATAAATGAATCCCTGTTTAGTATGCGTTATCCTGGTTTTTTCTCATGTTGTATTTGTATTGTCTAGATTGTGTTACGATATGAATTGATAAGTTCGATCTTAGCAAAACAAACAATATCACCTCTCTTGAGTGTCATGTCCTGTAATACTTGATAAGCCATTTTGAATTTTCTGTAGCTGGGTAGAAAAAAAAAATTGTTTTCATTAATGTTTCTGAATAAAAAAATATATATGCTAGAATGAACATTATCTTTTTTTTTCTATTCCGCATTCAGTGTTGCCAGTGAACAGATTCATAGAGAATGGTGACCGAATCGGTTGGGGAGTGATGTACCCATCGTCAAAGAACGTTCCAAGTAGTCTCTGCAGGCAGATTGTCATAGTGTATTGCTGTATCAATGGAGAGATTGTGTATCACAAGCCTATGGAACAACCTGGTGGAGGTCTTTATCCAGTCATTACTCTCTACAGATATGGTGAGTAGCAGGGGAGATTGTCTCTTGGTCTAAACCCACTTTGACCAATTCCTGTTTTGTCTCACCCCACATCATCTTATTCCATTTAGTCTACAACCAGTTTGTTTAATTACCGCTTAATGTGAGAGCAGCTGGTATGTGACATCACAAAATACAACTTTTAAACATTCACATCTTTGTTATTCAGTGGTGGATTTTCTTCAAACCTTCCCTCATATTTTTCCGATATTTATCTGCTTATTTAATAATCAGTTGAATTCCTTAATTTAACCTTCCCTTCAAATCCTGGAAAGAAACATAACAAATGTGTTCTGACATTGTAAACACAGGTGAAGAGGCTTCATTACTCATTGACCAGAAACCACCCAGAATTCCTGATATCTTAACCTGGGTCGAGGAAGCCGATGCCTTCAAGATGGAGGTTGACAAACAACGTAAAGCTGCAGGTAAGTCTCATCATATCACTTTGCCTCACTCCACCCAGGTGTAGAGAATGAGTACTTGGTAGGATTACACCTTGAATACACTGGTAATGGTCTGCCAGAGCTAAAGTCAGCTTAATAACATCCTGGCTCTTTGGAAGGTGAATTGCCACTTGATATACAATCAGGGGGGTGTTTCATGAAAGGACATGTCGGACGTTTTATCCGACAAACTGTTATAAGCTACTGAAATGCTTGCATCTGATTGGCTAAGAGCAAATTTGTCGGATAAAATGTCCGACAAGTCCTTTGATGAAATGCCCCCCTGATTGTCTAATGCCTATCTCATGCCATCCCACAGGGTCTTATCCTTTTTCGTCCATAACCAGTTTGGCTACTGACCATTTGGTCGAATTAGCCCATTTACCATTTTGTCTCCTTCTCATTTCATCTAACACCACCTAGTCTATATAATGTTTTATATAAATTGGTGATGAACCAAATTTTTCATTTGATGAAATGAGAAATAGTAAGTAGACAACGGGACAGTTAGACCATCTAGACATTAGACTAAATGGCCTGTATTCACAAAAGTGGGATAAAGTTAAGGCCAGCTTAAATCTGTGGGTTAACTATGGCCTGCAAAATGGGAGACAAATTAGTCTAGATTGCAAGTTCCTTACAGATTTACTGGATTCTAGAATCATGCTGTAGTGGTTTGGAAAACTTTTATACTTATCATTCCCATGCAGTTTTTAATAGTTTAAGTACCAACAATTCTGATCAATCAAACATTAACTTTTCAAGATTGTATCCATTTTTGCTAGTCATAGTTAAACCACACATTTAAGCTAGGCTTAACTTTAGGCCACCTTTGTGAATACGGGCCAATGACAATAAGCTCAAGTAAGTATTAGACCAAGTGATATTTGGACCAAACAGCATCAAGACCAAATTAATAGTAGAGTAAATGGTTTAGCCGATCAGAGAATTAGACCATCTGCAAGATAATCAAGTGGATATAAACCCTTTGTAAGTGCCTAGATTTGATTTAATATGTACTTTAAAGGAAGGAAGTAATTTTTGATGGTTTTCCTTTTCTCTTCCCTGAACTGTTTCATTGAAATAAGCATGATGTATGAGTGATGCACTCTTCACCCAGCATGATATTCAATGAATAATACCTCAGTTACACCAGTGTGATCAACACTGTACTGACTCCAGACCAATCCAAACATCTCCTTTGCCCTCAATAGCACAAGAGTTGGTTATTTTTCGTGTGACTGGGGTATTTGTCTTTTTTCTAATATTTCGATCATGATCAAATACCATTAACAAACAAGCACCATCCCATATTTTTCATGTTTTCTTCTCTAGTTCTAGATTGCCTGCTTTTTCATGTTAACAATCACATATGCTTTTGTAGCTTAACTGATTTAGTCTGAAAAAAGTATTACTTGAAGATAGATAGTATCAGTGCATGTAAGGGTGGATGTGTAGGTTTGTATGTCGAGTAGGGTATGCAAATGTATGTCTTTAGAAAGTACCCAAACCTTAGGAATGTTTACCGGCAACTGTCATTAGTTGCCAGAACTCTGTCATCTATTCCAATTATCTTTGAAGTGATATATTAAGCCCAAGATTTAATAAACATTCTAATCCCTTTTGAAAGCTAGAATTGCTCACTAACAGTTAAATATCAATGAAGAAAGTAGACAATATTTTTAAACAAAATCAAGGTTGTTAAATGCTCAATGCAGTCTGTGACACAAGTTGTGTTATGTTGTGTTTTACATTCACAGAATTTGTTCTATATCTTCCATACCTCATGCGCCCTATCTTGCCCTCAAAACGAAAGTTTCGCCGAGGTACGTTTAAACTCTTGATTTCAAGGCTAAATAATAGGATTGGGTTCTGCATGAAAATGAGTCCATTAGTAGTGAAAATAAATGGCGATTTCAAAAATTAAGAAAATAAGATATATATTTTAACATCCCAACGGCGTACAAAATTCCTTTACGTTTGATGTTCATGTATATGGGATAGTATGAACCTTGATCGCTACGGGCACTCCGGTGGTCTAGCGGTTATGACAGTGGTCTAGCAATCTACAGGTCTTGGGTTCGAATCCCGCCCGGGCAGCGTATGATTTTTGTCATAGCTGTCTGGTTGCAATATTTATCACACAGCAGTTGCGTGTGTTTCTACCAATTTGCATGGTTTCTACCGTTGGAGACAAATAAATAAATTAATTGTCTATATATTTATTATTTAGATTTAGACAAAAATTCATTAAAAATAGTGTGAGTTTTCTTTAATTTTTTTTTTTTCTGAAAGGGCATGTGTGTTGAAGGCATAAATTTTCACAAATGGGCAAGCAATATGTAGGCATATAGTTAGTAGAAGCCAGTCCTGTCATTTAACTTTAGAAACTATTAACAACTAATAAATTAATTTCAAAGAAGAACATTTGAATTCTATTGTGTGGTTTTTATCTAACAGATGAACAAACTGTTATTGATAGAACTGAATTTTAAATTGCAGTTAATCAAATTCTCACCTTCCTTCCTCTTTCAATCTCCCTAAACCAATGATTTTGGCTTAGATTCCTTGTCAAAAATCGTCTTCTTGATAATCTTATCACTAATTCATTTGGTAATAAATAAGATCTAGTAGTGAGCTTTATCTTAAAGGAGAATGAAACCTTTGGAATCTGTTTGATTGTACAAAACAGAAAAATCAAAGAAACTCGGAGGGGAAAAAAAATGACTAAATAATATGAAATTCATATGGAGATCCTCACATACCAACTGGTCCAAGATGTGTTTTTTAAATGCATGTGCAAAATTAGCATGATTAATTAATTCATTCATTTTATTATGTCTGAAAAATAAACAATACACTCTTGTAGATTTCACCACACACTACCATTGTGTAAATTTTGGCGACGTTCGTGCGATCGGTGGCCAAGATCTCAGGGGAAGTTGATTCAACAACCCCCCTCCCTTCCTGGCCATAGAACAGCCAAAAAAAAAAACCCGGCCTGGTTAATAGTTAAAGTAGAAGGAGAAAGATGATATAAAGATCATCCCCCACTAACAATAGAAAGTCATCCATATTTCATGCCATATGAGTATAGCGTAACCAGCTTATGCAAGGTTAGTTGAGATCACTGTTAAATTCAATTTTTCTATTGATGAATTGAAAATGTTCTGTTTATTATTATTATCAGGTAATTACAAGCAGACGTCAGCTGATAGGAGAGCTAGTCCAGCTACTCCATGTAAACGACCAGATAATCATCTCAAGAAATACACCATCTACATCCACTGTGATCCAGAGAGATACAATGAAGCTACTCACATTCAAGCAAGGTATGTGCATCATCAATTCACTCAAAAATGCTTGGATGCTTTATATGAAGAGTTTGATTCCAAAAGGCGCTATCCACTTTTGTCACTTCTGAGAAAAAGGCATTTGTTTGAAAAATTTTGTACAGGTGTCTATGGAAAAGCGATATTTAAATGTCCATTTTGTAATACTTGCTCTATGAATTTTGGTCTCAATCTTTGTTTATAGACAGGTACTAGTCTGAACAATAGTCAGGTGTCATTAACTCAGTTTTCATCAAAAGTGGATTTAGCGCCCTTTTGGAATCAAACTCCTCATATGTTGTGATGTAAAGAATTTTATGCTGGATTTAATCTTTCTGAGCATGTGTGAATGTAAATTCTAGGCTAGACAAAATTTGATGGCCCGTATTCATTAAGGTGTCCTAAAGGTTAGCCTAGATTTAATTTATGGTTTAACTATGAATGGCAAAATGTGACACAATCTGTCAATGTTGTTATTTTCCTTACACATTTACTGGGTTCTGGAATCATACTTTAATGGTTAATCATTCCCAGTCACTTTTTAAGAGTTTCAGTCCCAAAATTCTGATAAAGCAATCATTCTACTGTTCTGGATTATGTCACAGTTTGCTACCCATAGTCAAACCACAGATTTAAGATAAGCTTAATTTTAGGACACCTTATGAATCTGGGCCAATGGATCTGCCTTCTTTGCACGTAAACATATGTTACTGGATGTGAAATTTTTGGAGAAGCAAATAGGAATGCAATAGTGTTCTCCACATTCAGTACTTCACTATTGTATCCCTTTAATTAATTTTCTAATGTACTGTTAACCCAGAAACATTCACAACCAGAAGCCTGTGCCGGCGAATGTAAGAGTCAACTTACCTGTATTTTGTACAGTATTGCACTGGCATTTAATGTCTTATGAAGACATAAATTTCACAAGGAGGCAATATTCACGAAAGCATCATGCACACAAAAATTTCTGGTTTGACAGTAAGTCCAAGTTTGTTGCACAAGCTGCATAGGGATGAGAGAGATGCATTAAAATCTTGATCTTATTAGAACAAGACGAATTGAAGATGCTAGTACTAGATGTTCCTATGTTACATCAAATCAGTTTTGAGAAACAGAGGGTAAAATGTAACATACGAACATCTAGTACTAGCATCTTCAATTATTTTACATATTCCGAAATAGTAACTCCTCCCGCATCTTTTGGTACCATTTTTGTGTGGTATGACTTTACACTTGGATGAACACGACACATTGTTACATAAATGTAACAGAGGGCCAAAATGTAACATACGAACATCTAGTACTAGTTAGCATCTTCAATTTGAAACTAACATCTATTATCAAGATGTATCGTTTGATATTGTTACAGCTTTATTAGTTCTGATGGACTATCAAACTACTTTTTTATTTACAGAGCAGCTAGCATATTAGACAGTGAAGATAAATTATTTTTCTTCTGACTGCTAAAGAATGGATCCTTTTTCTGATTGACCATGGCGTTTCACAAACTTGTCGTTATCTGACACTTCATAGATAACTTGAATATGTTCAAAAAACATATTTTGAGACTGTTCACATTTTTTCCAATGCAGTGCATATATTCGTCTTACTCATTTCACCTAATCAAATGTTAGTCCTAAACATCATGTTATGGCAACATATTCTTCTATTCCTTACCATTGTTGAAACAAAGCATTACTAAAGCTATTGATTTTAACAAAGATTCTTTTTTCTTACAGCAAGGTTAAAATCATCAAGTAATGCTTGTATATCACTTGCCGCGAGGAGGGTTTGAGACGGGTTTGGGACTAGTTTTGCAACTCCAGTTCGGAGATTTCTTCTCAGTCTCCGCACATCTAATGAGCCACGGGAAATCAAACAAATTCATATCAGTCACAGAGAAATGTCTCAGAGACGTCTCTGCGACGTCTACAAGATTGAAGCGACTGATCCATCGTGTGAGTCTCAGAGACGTTTTCCCCAAGTGAGATACTACCTCAATTACCCTATTTATTTTTCTTTACAGATTGGACACAAAAGGTTTTGTAACCAGACTCCTTCCTCCAGAGAAGCTCAATAGCTCTGACGTGACAAGCCTGATTGATGACCACGTATCTTCCAGTACCTCGGTGGTATGCTGCATGGGTCCAGAGATCAGTGAGACCAAGCAGATGGGACTGGTCCTGGACCTAGCCCAGAAGAGATCTAAACCAGTCTTACCCTTCATCCTGGAGTCATTCAAATGGCCTCCAGAGGGCAGTCTAGAGAAGGAATGGCAGAAACTGGTCATGCACAAAATAGGTGAGTCACTAGAAATATAGACTTTTTTTTAAATGTAGATTTAATGTCTTTGTTGTCTACAAGTATAAGAATTTATTTGTTAGTAAGAAACTCATTTTATATCGTAACTTTATTACGACATATTAGTAGTTTTGGTGAGGGCCTGAATAACCCCTTTTTCATATTTCTTTCAAATTTGTTGAATATTAAAAAGATGTAAGAATTCTCAAATGCCTTGAAATGGGCATAATTTGAAGGGACGTCGGAATAAGTGGCACTTGTATCACTTGTGGAACAATATAGGATCCGCGGGATCCGTATAAATAGACTACGTTTTCAGTTAATTTTCGTCACTTGATAAAGAGTTGCAGCGGCACTCGAAAGCTCGTAAACTTGTAAACTAGTGATCACTTTTTGCGAGAGTGATCACGAATTTCCTTGTTGACCATAGTAGATTGCGAGACAAATGAATACCCTCTAGCGATTATTTCAATCCGCAATAATGAACTTATTTAGTCTAATATAGGACCATATTTAACAAATCTTATTCCAGTTTTAATCGTTTCTAGATCCCTTTTTTTTTTCTGTACTCAGAAACGAGCGGAGACTTTGACTGGGCCATAGAACAGATTGAAGAGAAGACATTGAATCTGAAAGATAAAGGTTACAATGGCAAAGAGATCCGTGTTGTTGAAGGCAAGGGAGCTAAGATGCTCTATTCAGATGCTCAGGTGAGGACCTTTGATTTCAAATTGATTTAAGATTAATGGAAAATAAATATAATAATAATAATAATAATAATGTGATTTGTATTGCGCACGTATCCACTCTGTAGAGTGCTCAATATGGCTGAAAGTTGCATCTATCAGGATTTTTGGGGAAAAGCATGTTAGTATGATTCAAACAAATTTATTAGTTATTTGGTTCGTTAAAAGGAAATGCACTTCTTTCCTTTGTTTTCATTATTCATTTTAGCAAGCGCTGTAATCGCAATTTCTTATTTTATACGGTATGATGTGTTTCACATAAAACCATACAGAATCGGCAGTTGGTGGCATAGAAATCTTGCTGTTTGTGCAGTAATTGTAAGTAGTTTATGAGGCCAAAATGTTTTCTCAATAAATGAACTGAAGTAGCATCTCACAAGTATTAGTAACAAATACTATTTCAGTATTACATTCTCCCATTTTTGTGACCTATCAAAAAGAACATTGTTGTAAGCCCCTCTATAACTAGCAGTAAAGTCATATTTCAAGATGTTTTTCTATCTCATTTTTTTTTGGACCTATCAGAAAGGAAACAAGACCATCAATGAGGTGAGTGATCCCAACGCTCTCAAGAAAGCCATGGCTGATGCTGACAGACGCAAGCTACAGGCGATAGGTAGCGATGACTTTGAGGAATCAAGAGTAGGAGGTGGTGACCATGGGGCTAGCGGAGGGGGTAGGTCCTTCTCTTTCACCTCACTCAAAGAACCAAAGAAGACCTTTGATGACGCGCCCAGGAGACCACACAGCAGTCATGGAGGGCGTGTCAACCAGTCCAAGGCTTGTATTATACTCTGAAAAACAAATCAGGTGTAGTCCTCCTCTGTCTGAAATTCTTTGTTTTCTCTTAGTGTACAGTGGAAGCTCATTATAATGAGGCCCTTCATCACTGAAGGAATTGTTGTAAATTATGTATCTCAGGTACAGTGGAAACGTTTCATTACGAGGTTCTTTGGACCACATATAAGCAATTCAGGTTTTGTTCGCCTCTGACTGAAATTCTTTGTTTTCTCTTAGTGTACAGTGGAAGCTCGTTATAATAAGGCCCTTTCTCAACGATAAAATCGGTTGTTGCATACTTGAAACTCATTTTAACAAGATCCTTGGGACCATGGAAATTACCTTTTTATATCAGGACTCTCTTTATAATTTATCAGGGTAAAAAAGAAAAGAAAAGGAAACCAAGACTTTGGACTATCAAATTTACCTTGTTATCTTGTTATATAAAATGTCTTTATAATGAGTTTCCAATGTATGAGATATCACAATCAGCAATATAATACAAAATATTGGTTTTATATGCTCTAAAGAAACTAACCTGTAAGATCAGGGGGGCATTTCATCAAAGGACTTGTCGGACGTTTTATCCGACAAACTGTTACAAGCTACTGAAATGCTTGCATCTGATTGGCTGAGAGCAAATTTGTCGGATAAAATGTTTGACAAGTCCTTTGATGAAATGCCCCCCAGGTACAGTGGAAACTCTTTATAACAAGGTTCCTTGGACCAGATATAAGCAACTCAGGGGGGCATTTCATCAAAGGACTTGTCGGACGTTTTATCCAACAAATTTGCTCTCAGCCAATCAGATGCAAGCATTTCAGTAGCTTATAACAATTTGTCAGATAAAACGTCCGACAAGTTTTGTAATGAAATGCCCCCTGGTTTAGTTCTTCTCTAACTGGAATTCTTTGTATTCTCTTGTTCTACAGTGAAAACCTGTTATGGTAAAAAGTAGAGTGGAAACTTTTTATATCAAGGTTCTTTTGACCGATTATTTTGCTTGTTATATCAGCTTCCTTGTCATATTGGTAGTTAATAATTTTTTTTTTTGTGTGTGTGTTTATATCAGAAATCTTTATATTGAGTTTCCACTATGCTTTACTCTATCACATCTCTTTCTATCAAGTTTTCACTGCAGTTGTAAGACATTGTTAATCATGTTTGTCAGTATTCCAATTGATCATAATTATTGATTAAACTTGAATTATGTTATCTTATTACCTATCCGTTAGGATTTATCCTATAATGCATCATATATGACCTGCTGGCTGAAAGCCGCTAATAAATAGCCGTAACTCATTTTTGGTTGGATATCTTTTTCCTAAAACATGAAATTTCAACCTGTCCATTGATATCACACACTTAGTTTACTTATGCATAAGCAATTTAGATATGTTAGAGTGAAAAATACCTGCTTCTCCCTCCATTTCCTCTGCTGTTCTCTGTACGACTATGTTGATGGTTTTGAGTCGCCTGGTCATATATGACTGACTTCTTGATAACATATAAATATATAACTTATTGCTTGTAAAATCTTATTGGACATGTGTGTACCTGCAAGGATAAACCTGTAAGGGATACAAATGTCAGTAATTCCAATAATTGTGCCATAGACTTGTATTTGATAACCTTGTTTGGGAATATGGATGTTGAAATCTGGCTCAATGGTTTTAATCATGCTCTCGTAATTGATGAATGATTGGTTGTAACGCATTCCCCAATCCCAAGATTTGATCGAGTGCAATATTCCAGATTGAATTGAAGTGGAATGTATGTGATATGTCTATTTAATTGCCATAAATCCTATTTCAAAAATTACACAAATTTAAGACCATTTTAGTAGCATCCTAAGTATTGTAGCTTAAAATGGAAAATGTTGTCATAAATAATATTCCGACAAGTGAAATTCTGCATATATTCATCTTTTGAAGGACATACATTTTGCATGGTTTGAGTGACTTTAAATAAAGCATATATTTTATAAAGGTATAATGTTCTTGGTTTTGAATACAAAGAGCTGTAGAACTAAGTGACGGGGGGGGGGGGGGGGGGGGTAGTATTAATTGAGATTAATTACAGTAATTTGCACTTACTTGTTTGGTATTCTTTATGCAAGACAACCTGTTGTTAAACTTAAAGCTGTTGATGCACAAAACATGAAGAGGTCCTTTTGCATTCAAATGATATTTCTATTTATATGAGGCAAAACCAGCTCATGTATTTTTGAAATTGTCTAGTTTTGTCCATTCCATCACCTTGAACATCATCTTTTTCATGTAGATTCATTTACTTTTTCCTTGAATAATAAAAGGTTTATGATTTTCATCATGTGATGTCCTTTGAAAAATGCCAAAGATTATTTTCCAATAAGTAAACTGAGGTAATTTATGAATAATAGCATCAAATTTAGTACAGACTACTGTAAAGAAGCCTTCAGTTATCTGACTTCTTATCATATTGGATTGGTACTATTTTTCTTATACTACAGGGGAAAATTTTTCCTTTCGGACGTGTGCTTTTAAAAAAGTACATATATTTTCTCTTGTTTTGTATTGGCGGAATTTTTTAATATGATACAGTTCAGTTCAATAGGGTTAGCAACATGCCGACTTCTGATATAAATATGCATGTGAACCTAGGAATTTTGTATATTTTATTCTCTTTATATATATGAATAGTTATATTGTGATTTGTGAAGCTTTTTGCATATGCATTGTCTGTATAGTACTGAAACAAGAAAAGAAACATCAATAAATTATGAGTCTTTCACTATATAACTTGTCCGTTTATAACATTTATTATAATACATATAAACAAAATATCAACATATGTATATGCTTTAACAATACAAAGATGGTGAAACGTGGTTATGAAATATGTGATTCATATTCCTATAGGATAGAACTGTAAACATTAAGTCCATATAAATGATAACCACTGTCTCTTTAAGATACAAACTTGGACGGATTTAATGATGAGTTGATCTACAAGACTACACTCACACACATACCAATTTCATTTGATAGCTTATGTCAAGGTAACATTTGAAGAAAAAAAGTGCAGGGTGGTGTTTCACCAAGTTGTTCTTAAAGGACTCATCCGGGCTGGAGTTTGCATTATAAGAAAAATAAAGTAAAATCGAAAAAGCACAACACTGAAAATTTCATCAAAATCGGATAAGAAATAGCAAAGTTATGAATTTTCTTAAGTTTTGAATTTTTTTAGGAAACAGTTCTTCAAATTGGCAAGCTGATGATGTCGCAGTCCCCCTACTTTCTTTGTATTTTATTGTATGAAATACCAATTATCAAGATTTTCTACCCCAAGGACATAAAAACACGGATTAATCCTTGTGGAATGTTCAAGGTCACAAGTGCTTTTACTTATTTCAGTATGAGGGACAGATTTTCTGTATACGCAATATATGAAAAAATGAGATAAATAGGATTTCATATAATAAAATACACAAGAAGTAGGGGGACTGTGACATCATCAGTTTGCTCATTTGAATATTCAAATGAGACAATGAGACACTTGCCAAGAACTGTTTTACAATAAAAAATCAAGACCTAAAAAGTGCATAACTGTTATTTTTCATCCGATTTTGATGAAATTTTCTGTGTTGTGCTTGATGAATTATAGTTAATTTTACAAAACTTTTTCATTTCAGCCCGGACTCCTCCTTTAAACTTATGCAGCACTCAGCATTAGCATGTGCCCTATTGCACGGGGCAACCAATGTAAAGGGCCTTACATGATAGAATGAAATGTATATTATGTATTTGACAGATCATTTTCTGCCACTACATGTAGGTTACATTATAAAAACATGCTGTAAATCACATTCTTTACAAAATTTTGACATAAAAAATAAAAACTTCATGGATTTATTTTTTTCTGCAGGGCAACCAGATTTTTCATTTGGGCAACCATTTTGAAGCAAAATCAAACATTTGGTTGCCCTGTAGGCAACCACTAAATAATTTTAGTGTTGAGCGTTGAGTTATGGATGACTGGAACATGTTCTTCGGTGCTATACTTATGCTTTATAATTTAATGCAAGAACTGATCACCAGTTGTTTGTAAAGTCATTCATAACTTATGAACGATTTGGTGAACACAGCCCGGAATGGTGTTCCACCAAGTTGTTCTTAAAGTTACAAATAACTTTACGAACGACTGGAACAGGTTCTTGTTTGTTCTAATAGCATTCTCAATCATTTAGCATAAGAACTGATCACCAGTCGTTCGTAAAGTTGTTCGTAACTTACAAACGACTTGGTGAAACGCCATCCTGTTTACTAATGTATTCAATGTATGGACTGTCTGTACCAAGAACCTTTGGTTAGGTGACAATCTATTCAATTGACCTTGCCAGTGTACAGATGAAATCCACATTACACTATAATCACATGTTGCTATACTGGGCAAGCCCCTCAAAGGGAAATATTTCTTCAAGGGGTATTCATCGTATTTAAATACATTACAAGAATGGGCTTTTACTTGTAGTGATTCATGTTTTTTCATTGTCTGATGAATCAAATTGTTCTGCAGTAGATGATGGCCCAAAAAAGATTATTAAAGCTCGAGGTGAAGACTTTAACTGAAAATTACAAGAACATTAAGTCAGAGAACGAAAGATACAGCTTCATGAACATTGAATCTAAGTACCTTGTTTCGATTTTTTGTCTTCAAGAAGAGATATCAAACCTTACGAAATTCCATGCACACAGCAAATATACAAGCCTTTCTTTCCCATCACAAGAAAACTTTGGGTGTGAAAAAAAATAAAAAATCTTTCATCATCAAGATACATGTAAATGTTGCAAAGTCAAAATTGGTTGCTTCAGAAATGTACATCACTTTTCGGTTCCTATTCGTTCGAAACACCTCACAACGTAATATAACTGACAGGTAATTTGTATTCAATTATTTTGGTCAGATATGTCGCGCTTCAATTTTTGAGGTGAGTTCCTGCCATTCAGTCTTTCCGACTGTAACATGCCGTAGCACTAGACATTTAGCTTTGGCTCATAAAACGTTTATTTAACAAAAGACAAAAGTCCAACTGTGACCTCCTCACAAGGCACCCATTTTAAAGGGGATCTCCCCTGACGTAATCGCTTCGATGATGACGTCATCGTTTAGATGGAGTATTTCTTGATGCAGTGCCCCCGCTTCGTCTACTTTGGTCCTGTTTCTGACGACCTTTCCGCCGGTCGCCCTTCGCTGATGATGGTGATCCTGCTCGATCGCCCTTTCGCCTTCCTTTGCCTCCAACCCCTCCTTTTGTCGGCTTCGGATTTAAACGTGCTGATTCAAATTGAAGGAAAAAAGAAATCAAGATGTTATACTACTAAACAGTGCTATATTAAAATAAGATGAGACCATACCAACAGTTTTGATATGTGTATAAAGGTTCAAATTGAATCAATTTGTTTTACTATCACAATACAGCAAAAAAAAAAACAACAACAACAACAACAAAAAACAATCAAACAAAACAAAACAAATACAATAGACCAGTTTACTAACATATTCAAATTTTATGCATACTCTTTCCTGACTACATAGTAACAAGGTATTCAAACAACCTGTAATAAAAGAATTAACTACAATACATGGAATCCAGTTTGCATACATTAGTTGTTGCTATGTCGGGCAAGCCTCAGGCAAGCTTTCAGGTTGTCAAGAACGACCTTTGATTAAAAAAAAAAAGGATGCATAAAATTCAAATATGTTAGTAAACTGGTCTACTAGGCAAAGAACTGAATAACGGAAGTGGTTAGAATCATGTTCATACGTTAATTTAGTTCATTGATGAAGAGAGGACATAATGCTGTTATCAAACATTAAGAAGGATATTAAAATATTGTTTAGCGTTTTTAATTTTTTATATCAAATATGCATTACAACAACCGTTTGAAATTAAGATATCTCAAAACACTGCAACTACATGTTGTGAGAAAATTCTGTCTTCTTTGAATAACAAATTTTAGAGATTGGTTTCATATTCCGCATTCAAGTTATTAACCTTTTTTCTGTATAGGGTAGTTTTTTATATGGATATGTTATCTAGCAGGTATTACTGAATACTTACACAAGAAGTCTTTATCATCATCTATTCCTTGTAAGAGAGGGGTGTATGTTAGACGATCATCATCACCTTCGTCTCCGTCCCCTGCATTTGTAATAAAGTAAGCAACATTAAAGATGATGATGAGGATCATGATGACGATGGTGATGGGGGGTGGTGGTAATGATGATGATGATGATGATGATGATGATGTTAATCAGTGGCGGATCTAGCCGGGTATATACTAGTACAATAACATTAGTCTACCATTTCGGGGGTGATGAAGATGAAAATGAAAATGAAAATGAAAATGCTCCAAATTTTATTGTCCGGAAAGGATATTTATTTTGCCCCTTTTCTCGTGGGCCCGGCAGCCGCTGAGCAGCGCCAGAAGGACTTGCTCTATCCCTCTCTAGTTGAACGCCAAACAGGGAAGCAGCAACTACCATTTTTTAACGTCTTTTGGTAGTAATGATGATGATGATGGTAATGATGATGAAGATGATGACGACAATGATGATAATGATGGTGATGACGATGACTTCAATGATGGTAATGGTGATGATGGTGATAGGGTGATGGTGATGATGATGATGATGACGATGATGATGGTGAAGATGATAATGATAATGATGAATATGGTGATAGTAATAATAACAACATTTAAAACCACAACGTTATAATCATTCATAATAGTTCTGATATGCTGCGAAAGCAAAATTTTCTTTCACTCCTACCCTCAAAGACCGATGAATTGAAAAACATAAGAAACCATACAGATTTGGAAAAAACAAAACAAAACTAAAAAACACCAGTCATATTTTCCAATTATCTTTGAAGTACTGGCGTGCACGATTTTTGTTTTTGTTTAAATTTTAACTAAAAAGTGTTTTGGGCACCCAAATAGGTGCAGCTCCTGTGGCAAATCGAACATCCGTGAAGGTGCTTAATGGAACCCCCCCCCCCATTTTTTCCCCTTAGAGTGTAGGAATAAACTTGTGTACTCACGTTCTACTCTAACAAGTATAAATGAACCTCTATCGGTAAGGAAGTTCTTTCCATAATCATCAAGATGACCCGGGAGGTTAGCAACAGCACCATTCTCATCCGACAGATCTATCACGTCTATAGAAAAACAAAAAACAAACAAACAAACAAAACAAAACATAAAGTTAATGCGCAAATAAGAATCTCTTCTTGTGATAAAGATAAAATAAACACATTTCAAATCACTCGGGATAAAAGACGAAATACTTAACAAAAAAGGTTCAGATTACAAGATAATAATAGATAATAGAAGAGAATAATAGAATGTCCCTCGCCGCTATATACATGTATAGCAAAGTCGATCTTAAAATATAAAATATAACTCTTTGTTCCAATAGGAAAAATATATATATATTTTTAAGGATTTTTTCCTAACTGAATGGTAAAATAAGTTTGAAAATAAAGCACCTCTGCGCAGTCTATATCAAAAACAAAATCAAGTCATTTGAAATAGAAAGACATCCTCATTAACTTTATTAGTGTCCACCAATACCGTATAACTGTCATCATCGTAGTCTATAGGTTAAGGACATTGTCCGAAGTGCGCCATGTCACTCTACATCAAACTCAAGAGCATGATCATCCACCAAGAGCTCATAGAGATCATTAGACTTTTTTTTTCACAATCTTAGTTACCATGGCAACAACTTACCATCCTCGTCACAATTGCATCTCTCTCTAATGTTGTCCAGTAAGATCACGTTACGACAGTTCGGGTTGAACAACTCGCTTCGGTCATCTGAGGAGAAAAGGAGTTTTAGATGAAAATCATGGGGCAAAAATTTAGGCTTCATTATTTTATAATTTAGATGAAATGATTGTGAAAGCATTTAGCAAAGTTATGGTCAATCATCAGCCAACACCATTATTATTTTGCTATTATTGATAGTAAGGAAATAATCATCGGTGCTCTAGGTGATGGGACGAACTGTCACTTCAAGATGCTATCTGGATATAGCTATCTTTCCGAAGCAATCCGAGGAAAGGTAGCGTGATATTCAAATCGTCGAGGAAGGGATAGTTCGTTTCGTCACCTAAAGCATAGTTTAAGCATGGACCCAATACCCTCTGACAGAGGCATTAGGTTCATGCCTGAAGCAACGGTGGGTATTGCCTTATTGTCTTCAATATACTAAAAATCCTGCCAAACGATTGGTCAAAACTTCATCACGTGATAAGACAATAACACATAAATAACACCCTTGAAAGAAACTCTTCTCATCATCCTCCATAATTCCCATCTGCTCTCACTTCGCAGAAAAGTAAATTTTGGTCACGGAGCCGGGATATAATGCAATACAAGCAACGTCTCTTTCTCCGTTATCTTCCAAGATTTTCTTTTTAAAATTCGATTCAATTCAATTTTATTTGGTAAAAGTGCAACGCAAGTCCAAGGACTAATGATGCAAAGCTTTGCAATAAGAACTTTACAATTTAGCATGAAATATAACATGAGCTAATGGACATTAGAAAATATTAACAAAAACATTCATGAATGAAAACATTCAACTTGAAAAACTTTGTATAAAAGAAAATTTGAGCATAATAGTTATTTCATAATTTGGTGATTAATCAAGAGATTGAATTGTGTCATCGCTTCCAGGTGATCAAATTGCACACTATAAAATTACGCAGAGACTTGAAATTATTTCATCTTCTTTCATCTCTCTCTCTCTCTCTCTCTCTCTAACACACTCTCTCTCCCTCTCTCTTTATCTCTCTCTCTCTCTCTCTCTCTCTCTCTCTCTCTCTCTCTCTCTCTCTCTCTCTCTCTCTCTCTCTCTCTCTCTCTCTCTCTCTCTCTCTCTCTCTCAGTCTCTTTCCGTCTTTCCCCTATCTTCCATTTTTTTTCTTCACCATCCCGTGTTCTCAATGTACAATTCTAAACCAGACATTGACAAACATAATGAACCCATTGATGTATATTAAATCGGCCGACAGTGGCCCTGAGGTGATAAAATCAATCGAATTCTCATTAACGATATGTGCCTAATCTATGAAATGTTCTCCTGCAAATCATTACAAGGATACAATGATCATCTGATGATTTGACTGTGTGTAGTTAGAACTGCTGGCTAATATTAGCATTCGATATTCTTATCGAAAATATTGAGCAACTTTAGTCAAAGCGATCAAAATGAATAATAAATGAAATAAAATGAAAAATTATTCTTCAAACTTTCTACTGAAGCAATTTATGAAATATTTCATATTCATTCATTTATCAATCATTGTCAATTCGAGAATGAAAGATCAATACAACGTAAGCTAATATTTGAAAAATACAAGAGGCGATATTTTTGCTGCCTAGGTTTTCCATAACGGTGAATTTTCTTGCTATTGCGCTGCACCCATCCTAATTACCAGTCCCCCGGATAGGACTGAGAGCCGTATGTCCCCTGGTCGTCTCTTTCTCTCTCTCGTCTCTCTCTCTCTCTTTCAATGGTTACACACAGCAAGGTGAGAAAACTTTGTAAAAAAGAAAAGTTATACAAACTAAAGCAACTCATGTGATATATTACCCGTCAATCCATAGAGCTTAGACTGACATGTTTGCCCTATGTTTGCATGCTATTGTTCCTTTAGATAGATTGTCAGTTCCCCAAAACATTCCCATTGTGTCTTTTGTTCAATTGGTCTCAAGTGGTCTCTTTATCAGCCCAAACAATCGCCATTTTAGGTCCTAGACAGACAGAGAGACAGAGAGAGAAACCAACCCATTCATTCGACACAAAGAGCAAACATGCATGTATAACAACGTTACATATATAACAGACAAACGCTAATGTGTACATGGAAATTAAAATATCACAATAGATAAGAAAAACTGCAATAGAACAACGTTCTTGTGTTTATTGTGCTCTTTGAGAAGAGTTTGAGCATTTGTATCATAAACTTATACTTGATAATTTTATGTTTCGAAAATTACTTTGATTTGACGATACTTAGGTTCGGCGAAATACATCTGAATGAATAAGTTTTTGCATAAAACGATATTTCATATGAAAACGTTGGGGCTTCTTTCTAGGAAAACCATTTTCACGCACCGATTGGCAATGGAGGAATGCCCGAAAAACGGGAGTTTTGTTGAATATACTGGAATAAAAAAAAAATCGAGAAGATCATTTACTTAGTTACACAGGTTTTATGAGGTAGAAAGTAGTGAGAAATAAAAACTAATTAATATGTTTAATTATCTGCTTAGGAAGAGGATGACATGTGACTGATATAAAGTTAATGAATAATTATTTTACCCCTATAACCCGTTGCAGCTCATATGAACTATTGAGCTAAATCACATAGAAAAACTTGCTCCGATTTGTAGTTATCCATTCATTATGTTACTCTGATCCGCGGTCTTTAGATTATTGCTGTGTCCGTGACCAACAAATGTCCGTAGGTTTAGTGCCCGAGGCTGTACCGAAGAGGTCATTGTAGGGTCCGGGCCCAAAAGTTTAGAGGTTAAGAATGGATGAATCACAATTATTGTATGGTCAAAACAGGCAGGTCTAATAAGAAGTTTACCTAAAAGCTTTCTCCGGATAAAAAGATCTCAGCAGCGCCCGCTGTTTCCCACGTGATACTCGACGGTTTAGGGTCAGTACAGGTAAATTAGTAGTTATAAGATTTATGTGCTTTGAAATCAATATATTAATTTAACAACCTTTCCCTTGTGTGAATTTGGCGGTCCTCAAATTGTACCCTTTTCTGCCGTCCCGCAGAATAAACTTGTATAATGATATATGTCATAGAGAGACGACAAATAGAAGGTCCTTCTAATCCGTTTATATAATGAAAAGAGAGCATCAAATACGTTGAATCTGCTCTCTGAATTGTATCTATGACTCAACCAGCTTCTCGCCACCGTTGCGTGCCGATCCGCTCTAGGCGAAATACATAGCCTGATCATACACTGTCCCGTCATGCAAGATGCTTGTTTATATCAATTATTGTTTTAGTTTAATAATTAATTAATTGTATTTATTTATTTAGCCGCATTGGTATAGCGACCAGATTTGTCCGGCTTTAAATTACTTGAATATTCTTGTGTCCCTAGTGTTATTTTCGGGGTCCATGGCATATATTTTGGACATTCTCAAACCCTTACACGAAGATTTTTTTTTTCCAAAAAGTTTTGTCAAGATCCCATGACGCTCATTTATTTAGGTGCTGCATTTCTTTTTCCTTATCGTTTTGGGACCCCTTTTTTGGTTAGGGCCCTGCCGCAGATCCAAAGCCCCCTGCTCCACCTACCCAGGAATAACCTGCCGAGTCCTGAGGTGAACTTGTTATATTGGTCTTTTAAATTAAATCCTAGGAAGTTTACGCCGGAAAAAAGGGCCTTGGCATAGTCCCAGTACACACAATTGCCCTTCGTAAGGATTCTTTTGGTTCACTGTAGTGGAACTGTGCGTGTTTGGTATAAAATAACACTGTCCTTTTTGATTGTTCACGTTTTCATATGATGCATGTCATATTCCTCTCTTGGAATAGACAAATTGTCAGACCTGGCTCAACATAACATAATCATCACGCTTCTCTCTCTCTCTCCCCCGATTCCTCCCCGCTTATGTTCATGAAAATGGCGTCACGTAGATAGAAAATAATATAGTCTATATTATTTTTGGGTACGAAAACATAGACTGATCTCAGTTTCAGTAGAAAAGATCTACAAAAAACTACAATGTACCCTGTGTTTATTCCATACATCGCTTATCCAAGTGACAAAATGAAAGTGTGCCGTCGCCATGGCAACGTCTTGGATGCACCTGTCTGACACTATACTTCTGCGACCTCATTCAGTTTTGCACACCTCCATCTCAAAATGCTTGGTGTATATGATACGTCAAAAATCAATCATACATTATAATGAGTCTCATTATTAAAATTTATGCCAACGAAACAGGAAATACAGGATTATAATATCTTTAATAGCTCTCATTAGTGAGACGGGAGTGTCTTTTGGGAATTTCAATTATCTACATTTTAATGAGGGTTATTAGATCAGAGAGAACCGTTGATACATAATTTATAAAGGTTTTTAAATGTCATTATATTTGTTAGTACGTAATTTGCAAATGAAAGTAGAATGTAGTCTACAGATTTTGAAATAATTGCAATCAATTATAATTCTAAGCATTTTGAACACAGAGATAGAGGGGCAGCATTTTATACTCGTTATGCCTATATCCTGCATCTTTCCCCACTCTCCTCTTCTCTTTCCCCTTCCTTTCTCATCTTCCCCCCCCCCCCCCTCTCTCTCTCTCTCTCTCTTTCTCTCTTTTCCTTGCTTAACTCATATCAAGAGAACTACATCGGAGTTCTCATATGAAGAGAACTTATGCACGGTAATTAATATTAATCGTATACCTTTATTGTAGATCTATGTACCTTTCCGTCGTTATTTACCTTTTCCCCCTCTCCTTTCTAGTAGTATTTTAGTGTTTCTGTTTGTTACATATGTTTTGTAAACTTGATATGGACCTCTGCTTGTTGCAGTTGAGTCTTGAATAAAGTTTTGAATTGAATTAAATATCGGTAACATAATACTTTTTTGAAAAGTATATTACATGCTGCTCATTGGGAGAATTCACTTAGTCAAACTATAACTTGGTATAATATTACAATAGGCTATAACATGCATTGTCTCTCATGAGTGGTTCTCATCATAATTCATTTATCGGGACTTTATTTAGCGGAAGCAGCTTATAAAAAATTAGACCCTCATTGTGACGGGTGGCACTGGTCATTTCAAAAGAAGTATTGATTTTAATAAGATACCCATTCAACGTTGGTAGAGTCAGAGCAACATTATAACAGGACAGCATAAATAAACCCATATCTAATCAAATTCATACACTTTGATATCTAAAGTACATAATAACCGCCTATAATGATGTATGATTATACGGTAGTATATTGATATATCATACAAACTGGTATAACGCGTGCCTAGCAACGTCACTGAGATAGTGGTATGCACGGCATTGGTGTATTATACCATGGCGCACGCTTCAGTAATCCGATGTAGAATACACCTTACCATTGTGTGTATATAGACATGAAATATATACATACCGGTGAAATATATTCCAACATAATACCTGCGATTGACATCAAAAACATGGAGTAAACAAAACTTACCACCAAACCGAACAGTAATGAACATGGCGAAGAATATACCAGTCAGTGATTTAGAATTTGTGTCGAGTTATTGGCGCACTAGTAAAGTACAGATTAACGTCTGTTTGATATTTGTTGAAGGGGTAATGATAGTGAATGAGTGAAGAGGGCGATCGAAGGTAGCTGTGTGGTGGTTGTTTTCATGGGACCCACCCCCGAGGCGCTGACCTATTCACCCGATGACGACAAATCGAAGTCAATCCGTCGCAGTATCTCGGATAACAATAGAAACAGAGAAATACTCGAACCATCTCTTGATGCGGAACGAATTTAAAGATCATTCAAGGAAAATGGACTTTCTTTTCATTTGAAAGGATGTGGTTTTATTTACAGGTCCTGGCCATTTTCTCTCTTAAAGTAACCTAACTTCCGAAAGTTAGAATCGGCGACAAAATACTCCGTCTACTCGATTTCTGGGAAAGTTTGAAAAATTTCCCTGTAATAATTAATCCCAAACACATAATATTATACAATATAGTAATATACGCAATAATACCTTAACAGTTATCAAATGAGATTTTTATAATCCCCATTTCATATCCACCATACTGTATTAATATAGTGAAAATTGGTATCCCTACCGCAAAATAAAAATAAATAAATAATAACAATAATAATAATAAATTTAAAAAAAAAGAGACGTCTGTTTATTTCTGAGTAAATGATACGAGTCTTTACTCGTCTTGGATAAAATTCTTCAGTTGCTTCTCCCGATAGCCGGCTTTAGCTTTAACTTATTTCATTAAAAAAAATCATACAAATAATTCTTGAAACCATCGGCAAGCTGAAGGTTAAAAGATTAAATAAAAAAATAAAAATAAAAAAAAAGAATCTAACTGTCAAAGTACTGAGGAGCACTGGATTAGTTCTAGTGAAAACAGGAGTTTGCTTATTTGTTAATCTTTATTTACACTGGGGTGAAAACTAATTTGGTTATATCGGTGTTATCATCTCAATGCAAATGGTTACTATCTGTCACGTGATGTATCTTATAACTATAGGCTTAGCCAATGGAGCGGTTTGGGCATGCGGAGGGGGGTAGGGGCGCCAGCTTATAATTTATTTTTTCCTCGATTTTGGAAGAAATGAATGTGCCCCTAAATGTTTTGGTCAGATCCAAAATAGCTTTGAAGGTTGTGGGCTATATGTATCCCCGCCCTCTCCCTCCTGATCTCTCTCTCTCTCTCTCTCTTTCTCTCTCTCTCCATCTCTTTCTTTCTCTCTCTTTCTATCTATCTCTCTTTCTCTCTCTCTCTTTCAATCTCTCTCTCTTTCTTTCTTTTTATCTCTTTTTCTCTTTCTCTCTCTCCATCTCTCTCTTTCTTTCTCTTTCTCTCTTTTTTTCCCTCTCTCTTTCTCTATCACACACACATACACACACACACACCCACACACATCCACCCACAGACATCCACCCACACACACAACAACAACACACAACACACACACAACACACGCACGCACTCTCTCTAAAATGATTTCTTTACCTATACAATTGTACTCCCATTTCTCCATTTCTCATCCCCCCCTTCTTTCATTCTTCTCTATTCAGTTCACCGTTCAAAACCTTTTAGTCTTTAAACTAAAAAATGATGAAAATGAGAGATGACAGTATAGTCAAATTGTGAGTTTTTATAAAATACACATACATTTGTGCATTCTGAATTGGTGACAAAATCACTTAGCATGCTTTTGTGGAAATACTTTATTTTTGCATTGATATGAATTCACACAAAACATATTTAGGTGCAGCTTTGTAACAATTCTTAATAACAAATAATTTGGAAATCCCAAACTCACTAAAGGCATTTAACATTGTGGCAAGATTTTAAGAAAATAACGTACATTGTATACAGAGTGAATAGGTTTATCTGATACTTTCTTTATGACATTTGTATGAGTGTGCTAGGTGTCCAGACGATATATTACCTAAAAATGCGCACATCAAAATTCATGGTCTTAGTAAATCTACCTGAATTTCTTTTTTAATTTCACCTTGAGAGAGACCAATGCCATCGTCATCATTCTTGAATGAGAAAATAATGTAATGTCCAGCGAAAAACGGTAATTGTTAAACTGAAATGAGCTGAGATACAATGAAATTAAGTACTGTATGTCTTTAATATGTTATGATTGAGAATTAAATTGATTAATCCGAGAGGTAATAAATATTTTATAATGATATTGACATGGATGGCACCAACTATGATATCAGCAATGTTGATATTATAGGCTTATATAATAACAAAACCTCATCTCATCTCAGCTCATTAGGCTGCATAACTGCTGCATGTCCATCCCCTTGGATGTAGCCATCTTCATCATTTCTCCATCCCTTCTCTATCCTGAGTCAGTCTTGTCCTTCTGCCAACCACGTTTATCAGTAATATATATAACATTGATAATTAAAATAATGCGTATAGTACTGGCGGAAATAAAAATATAATAAAATGTTCTCAAATTTTCATAATCGTTTAGGTCTGCGGGATAATAATGAACGAGGGATTGAACATGCATTGTACACTCATAAATATATTGAATACATATTATATGTAATTACTTTTCTGAATACACATTTTTATCCAAATAAAATCATCAAGGCACGACTATTAAAATATACTGTAAACATGTAACAGGAGTGATTCAGTAACAAATGAAATCAATCCTAACTATGGAACTATATATGTCATTGCTATTGATGCTAAAATGGAATTTTAACCCAGTTGCGATTGATTTTAGATGTTTGTGAATCACTCTTAATGCTTGAACATATTCCTGTGATATACTGTACGGCGTCTTAGAACAATTGCACTGATTTGTACAAACATTTCAACTGTGAAAGCCTTCCATCAATCGTAAAATATTATACATATTGTTTATCTAAAAAAAAAAACAAATCCTATATCGCCGATCATATCATTACAAATTTGGTCTCATAGTCATAAAACTCATTAGATATTCAAATATATTATTATTTAATCTACTCTTAGTGCATTTATGGCACCTTATTTTTCATGTAACATCTCTATATAAAGTTCAAAAATTTGACGAATACAAAATCACAAATGTCAAAATCCCCATATATACTTTGACATAGCCCGCCCCCTCCCCTGTTCGTAAGTATTGCAACATAGGTCAAATGTGCGCCATTTTTCAATTTGAAAATATTGTTAATTTCCATTCACTACCATAGTGCCATCGACCATTTTTGTATATTCTGATAGGGAAAACTTGTTTCTGTTTATTCCTGAAGGCAGACGAGGACTAGACCAGTGGGGTGTAACACAAAGACTTACGATTGATAAAAAGTTACGTTGATTTTTTCTCGGAGCCTCATCATGGACAGGATGCTCCAAAGTTGATGATCCTAATCCTAACCCTAGCCCTAACCCTACTCTTAATCATATCCAAATCCTAGTCCATGACTGTCCCCGGTTTCCAAATGAGGCTACCGAGAAAAAATCAATCGTAACTTTTAATCAATCGTAAGTCTTTGTGTTACACCCCACAGGTCATTTTTTTAAAAGAAGCTGAAGGCAAAAACAAAGGCACGCGTTAAAGTAATACAATTTTGGGAGGTGCGGATTATCAGTGAAATAAATCACGAAACCATTTCATAATATAATATAATATAATATGTGTCTTAAAAGTATCAACAGAGTTTGTTCAAATACTTCCTTCATACTTCATCGTAAGAAACTGACTATAATTTGATATATATTATGAAATGTCTTTGCAATAGACCAGTTTACTAATTATTATAATTTATCCACTGTTCTTTCCTGGCGACATATAGTAACAAGGTATTCAAACAACCTGTAATTATACAATATATGAAATCCAATTTGCATATTAGTTCTTGGTATGTCAGGCAAGCTTCAGGTAGCTTTCAGGTTGTCAATAACAACCTTTGTATAAAAAGTATGCATAAAATTTGAATATGTTAGTAAACTTTTCATTAAGGACTGATCTCATGGTAAAAAAAAAAAAATTCTTTTCTTAGTTTTGCCGTTCTTATCTGGCCTTGTACTGGTACCCTATGACCATTATTACTTTTTCTAAACGAAGCCTGTGAAGATTAATGATAAAGCAGTTTCATGATTTCTTTCACAGAAATTTCCTACCACCTAAAATTTCATTTTGGGGGCCTTCTTTTATCTTCCCCCTTGTTTCAGAAATGACCGGTTTTGGTCATGTACTTGCTTTCAACAGAGACAAATTACTTTTTCAGATTTGAAAAAAAAATGACCGAAAACTTTATGGTTATAAAATGAAATATATCAATATACAGAAAGCATGTATAGAATGAAAAACACGCGCATTTTAGCTATATTGCAATAATTATTAACATGGAGCAGCATTCTCCAAATCAAAAGAAACACCGATGATATAATATATATTTTGGTAATAATTTATATTTTGGTAATAATACCAAAAATAAAGATTTGCCCGTACAATTTTTTTTTAATGTACTGTTACTTTTTTCCACATTTGTGCTCAAGAGTATTTGATCTTCAGTTGATTTGGCGCTGTATAAGTCTCATATATTATTGTTATTATCACGTAATGTGATAAGAATGATGAAATAAAGAAAAAAATAAAAGGTGATAAAAATAGCATCATTTATATATGGAAAAAAGTTTCAAATTAAGTGAAAATGTTTTTTTTTTGTTTTTTTTTTCGTTTTCGATAATGTATGACAAGTAGATCTTAAAATGTCAACTTCTTAGCTCTCCTTTGTTCGTTCGCCCGGAACACAAGTTCTAGAAATTTGACGCCATTCAATAAATTCCTGTAACTTTTATGATAATACTCAGTCTCCTTTACTGTTGCCAAAAAGATCAACATAAAGTGCATTGCTAGTAGTTACACAATGTGCATTTGGTGGTAAATAATAATACATTTTCACAAGGATTCTTATCTCATCATGTTAACACAGTAAAACATGCCCTTTTCGACCTTGCTCATCTATTCGGAACACAATTTTGTTTCCCTTTTACAAAGTTTTTCATTGAAACTTGTATCATTGGAACCAGTGTATAGAAACCAGACTTATACCTTATTTATTTTCTCTCCGATGTTCGGGTTTTCTCTTTGCAGATTTAACTCAATCTAAAGCCTCAATATAAACAATCGTTTGCATATTCGTGAAATCAGCTTATCATAGTTCTCTGTTGTACTTCAGCATTACCCATGATGCCTCAGCATTCATCTTCACTGTGATCACGTGACGCATTTTCTTCTGAAATGACCGTGATATTGGAAGTATCCGTGGCATCAACACCACAAGGCACGACTGTCAGGTTCGTCGATGATCTCCATGTTGACATATCACGGCATGGTGCATCCGTGGTCGACGGCGCCGTCGTTTCCAAATCTTGTTTCTGTGACTCAAGCGGCGTCTTATTCGCGACGCCACTTCCATCGTCGCTGTTGGACACATAACCACCGTTTTCAATACCAGCTTCCACGTCGATTGCAATGGATTCGATATTAGATCCGATTTTGGGCCTACTCTTGCCGTTAGTATGGTCTGAAGAAGAAAGGTTGTTAGGTTTGATTTTCGCGGGTGGTCGCTCGCTGCCGGTGAAAACATCACCACATGATGAACTTTCTTCTTGTTTAATGGTGTACCTGGGTGCAGAATCATCATCCTCATCGGAACAGAAACAACCATGTCTGTACGAACATCCACACGATAGACCACAGCACCATACACCACACATGTTGTCATCTGTGTCTTTTAAGATGGCGTTCAAGTCTTTCGTACCTTGTAACTGTTTTTGGAGCTGTGGGGAAGAAGAAAGACAAAAAGAAACAAAAAGTAACATAAACAGAGTTAAGTTAAAACACGGAGGCTCCATGATTAGAATAACACACAGATCGGTAAAGGAGAGGCTGTATTAATTATGTTTTTCAATTTTGTTTTCATGTAATAATTTGTCTTTATCTCTTTTTTTTGGACCTCTTGGTGGGGCATAATGCTGTGAAAGCTCAGCTTAGCACCACTATCCAACCATACCATCATAGATCGATACTTCTTTTTCTTTCTTTTTTTGGAAATTCTTTGGATGTAGTTGATTTTTGCATTTGAAAATTAATAATCCAATCAAAATTTTCAAATATTAATCACTGTAATATTGGTTATCATAATGACTGCAGAAACCATGATTTTTTTTATTTTTATCGTGAAACAAGTAGCTTTTGTTATAATCACGAAATCAACAGGAATTTCCCCCCGACACATGATGTTCAATACCTGAAGGGTCGCTTATCCGAAAATGAATCAAGTTTTCTTTATCCGAACATTCAATGCAATAGTCCGTATTTTATTTAGTCTGAAAATGGAATGGAATTCTTAACTGATTCGAATTTGAAACTAGTTTGTTAATCCGAAAAAAATATTTTTTTTTTCTTTTAATCCGAAAATTAAATAACCTCATCAGCAACAGGTGGCCTAACCACATTCCCTTTAGAACTAACGACCTTTTGGAGTCGGACTAACGAACTGTTACCTAACCATTTCACTTCCAAGCTACAAAAATGCTATAGATCCAGGAAATATTTCATACCGTATCAACCTTGTCTTGTAATTTCTCTTTTTCCTTATCCTGACTACCATATGTCGATGTCTCAGGAACATTCTCAGGGACCACTGAAGATCTCATATCTATGGTCTCTAATCCACTCGTACGATTCTTCTTACCAGTAGCATGCTCACCAAGGGGATCCTGGTAAACTGTTATTATCTATTTAAAGAAAAAAGGAATAGAAGGTCAAGAATATACAGGAAATACTTTACACATATTTATTCACATGGAACTTCGAAAGGTGGTATCTCACTTCGCGGAGATGTCTCTGCGACGCGGACACGCAGAGACGGGGAAAATGATAAATATTTCCGTGACTCATGAGACGCCGCGGAGACGTCTCTGAGATTTCTCTATAAGACGTCTTCGCGAATAGTCTCAAAACCGTCCCAAACCCGTCCCAAACTATTCTTAAATCCGTCTTATGAAAAGTGAGGTATCCGTACCTGTCCATAACTTTACAAAATGAATACGTTTCCGTGATTTTTCATCATTTTCATTTATTTATTATTATTTGTGGGAGAAAGGGAAATAAAATTAAGTGTAGAGGGCATGTCCAAATTATAGGGTTCGCCTGAAGAAACGACCCCATTCCAAAAATTAGACTATAAAGCCTTATTTTCTGTGGAATTGATATTATCTGTGCATTATAATCATTTCCACTATTAATTATGCTCGAGATGGAGGTTTAGTTTGTGAGGAGGGGGGTTCTAGTTTTGAAATTGTGGACAATGTTTTTCTTATACCTCCACGGGGGACGGCCAAATGACGAAAATTGGTTTCACCAAGAATTTAGAGTTAGCCTATAACACAATATAATTTGGTACAGAACAACACCACAAATGGTAGAAAGATTACCTTTGGTACAAAGACGACACCCAGTGTAATGGTGGTACAAAAGAACATCCTGAATGAAAGAAAGACTACCTTTGGTACGAAGACGACACCCAGTGTAATGGTGGTACAAAAGAACATCCTGAATGAAAGAAAGATTACCTTTGGTACGAAGACGACACCCAGTGTAATGGTGGTACAAAACAAGACGACGAATGAAAGGAAGATAAAGAGAGCGGCAGGTTCAGTTCGTAAGGCGTAGCTGACACCCACGCCTATGGCACATAGGATGAAGACATTGTAGACACTTATACCGATCAGTTTGCTGTCATTGAGCGCTGGAATCTTCACCTATTGAAGAAAGGTAATTAGAAATTATTATTCAATTATTTCAAGTTTTTTCTATTGATAAACGCAATAAATAAATGATATAGATAACAATAAAATTGCATAACACCCTACGTAAATATGTAAAATTCAATGAAAAATTACTAATACTACAGCATAAAATGTATTTCATTATAGTATTCGCTATAGCAACCATCCAATCAATCCTCCTATATACCATTGAAACCTTGGAAATGACAGCAAGAGACAAATGACAAAAGCTAGATGCTTTCCACCACAGATGCTTACGAAAGATTCTTAATAATTTATGGAGGGACCACGTTACTAACGAAGATGTGAGGAATCAAACAAAACAAAAGTTCCACAGCCAAATAATTACAAAACGAAGGCTGACATGGTTGAGTCACGTCCTAAGGATGCCAGAAAACAGCATTGTCAGGATGGCCCTCACACGGAAGGGAGAAGGAAGAGAGGGAGACCACATCTAACTTGTTGGAGAACGATTAATAGGGACCTGACAGAACGAGAAACCAACTGGAACGAAGCAGTCCTCGATCGCTCAGGATCGACACGGTTGGCGATCCCTTGCGGATCAATGTCCACATGTGGATAGAATGAACTAAGGTCTAAGCATGGACCTATAACCTCTGAGAGTTATAGGTCCATGGTCTAAGGTAAGGATTCGCTATAGACTGTTTTTCCTTTAAACACAATCAGAGCAACACATCTAATTACAGAAATGGTATTTCGTTGTATATCATTTATATTAAGACAATGACTGAATGTGATATTACTGTGTAAACGGATATTCGATTTTTGAACGGTATATGATTTCTGTCATGAATTTCATTTACTCCATTTTGCAACAAACCTACCTTCCTCGTTTCCCAAGCCAAGAAGGTACCAAATAGAAGTAAGACCCCCTTGTAGATGTACATTATTACAAGCCAGTATGTCTGATATGTAGAATGACAATACATCACATAAGGCTGTAACATCACCAACTCATCATCAGGATCGGACTAAAGTTGTGAAAAAAGACGAAAATCATAATAATTATCATTGAAAAAAAAGAAGAATATGGAAATTTCGAAATGCAATTTGAAGTAGAAAGGAAATGTCCCCCCCCCCCCCGCAAAAAAAGAGAAAATTGTACCGAAATTAGCAGGCAGTATACAGGTCGTTTGCCCCAATAAATATACTTATGAAAATCTCGTGGAAGTCGTATTATTTTACACATTAACAATAGGGAGCACACGTTGACTTCGATTTCCTTATATATTTTCCCTCATTTCTCAGCTATTATTATTATATTTCATATGAAATATAAAGTATATGTTTTTTCGAAATCTTTTATTAATCTTCCTCAAAGAAAAACAATCTTCAAACTATTGTATACATGCACAAACAAAATTAAAGTTGTTGAAGCAATGGACGAAAGAAATTTCTTTTTCAATATTCCACTTTTTGTCCTACAATCACAGAACGGACACAAATTTTATTATTTATCACGGGCAACAGAGTCTATCAAGTCCATAAATTGACCCCGCATAAGGGTGTAAGTGACCATAAATAAAAAGAGCTGGAAAAGGCTGAAAAGAGCTAGAAAAAGCGGAACTTGAAAGAGCTCTACATGTACAAAGGAAGAGAGTTGAAAAAAAGGCTGAAAATCAAAACCCCCAAAAGTCGTAATCAGCTAAAAAGCTTAATTTTCACTTATGCAATACAAAAACTACTGAATTATTGTCTGACCCTCATGAAAAGATTCCTGGTTTGTAGAACCATGGGATCGACGATCTGCCAGACGAGAAGGACAATGAAGTCGATAGCGACCAGACAGAGGATGATCAGATAGAGCTGGTTATCACGAATCGACTGCAAGGGGAGATTTCAGAAATATTGGCATTTATAGTCATTCTAAATACTAGTAGTATGAAGTCTAATTGATAACCATGATAGTACATTCATGTAAGATTATAGTTAGCCCTGTTACGACCGGCAATGTCGCATCGACGCAACGACATTTGACGTCACCATCCAAAAGTCGTGACTGGGATTCGAATGTCGGTCAAATTCTTATCAGTTCGTGGGCCTATTTACATAAAATAACTAAAATCATATGAATTATTTACATTATGGAAGAAAGAAAATTAGCCTACAAACTGATGCGGATCGGGCCGAGGTTCGAATCCGTGTCACGTCTTTCGTATGGTGACGTCACAGGTTTGTCCCAGACGTAAATAACGCGTGAATGTGACATTATGCGTCGCTGTGACATTACCGGTCGTAACAGGCCCCTATATGATTTACCAAGAGTCCTTTTCCCCATACAATGCACATACAGACTTTTGTCACGCCGGCTTTAGTATATTATTATTTAGTATTTAGTATAATTTATATCCCAGCTGTTAAGTTGACTCTTTGCTGTGTAGCAAAAGTATTAAATTTACTCCCTTTTCTAAGATCGTAACTGTTGCAACCTTTTTTTCTTTTCTTTTTTTTTACTTGATTTATTTTCTTTTCAATAAACTGAATTAATTTGTTTAAATCATGACCTTCAAATATTATTGAGTAGTTATGAATAGTTTCTAGCTTACTCGTTTTCTCGGCATGATCTTAAAAGTAGCCACACGATGTACTCTCCACGTTTTGCTGAACATGGCACCAAACGCTATCACGAATCCTATGGAAAGAATCCAATTCCGTAGCTGATAGCGGGACAATAAGAAATGGCAAAGTTACAAAATTAATATATAGTTTTTCACATATTGATTTATATTGATAGAGTCAATATCTGAAAGCACATAGGGACCCTATCTTTAACTATATCTCATTTATTTCTTAGAGATTAAAAGTTGTTCTGTCCGTGGTCAGCTTGAATTCACCAACAAACCGTGACTCTGATAGGACACGTCGGTGAATGCACCAACCATTACAAGTTCATATGTATCTTTGACAAAGCTCTTTAATTCATGATCTTTGGATACTTCACTTGGTGATTCAATGCCAATGTAATCGTATTCAAGACTTAAGGCCTCGTCACACCGAGTCCGGTCCGGGTCACGGCACGGGCCCGTTCCGGTTCAACAATGTGGCAAAAACGTCGAAATTGAATCGGCGTGTACTATTGCAATTGAGACTGGTCACAAACAAACTCGGGCTGTGCCGTACTAGCCGGAACGGCAACCGGTACGGTTTTTATTGGATCGCTCTTGGAGCGATTTGAGACGGTTTGCCGTACCGGTCACCGGACCGGACTCGGTGTGACGAGGCCTTTATTTATAAATGAAACCGACCTGGCATATTATTTGATGTGAATAAAAGTCGACCAGGTTTCCATCTAAACCATACAAGAATATCCATGAATAAACCATCACACTACCCAGGATGATCAGGTTGTTCAGGTTAGGACTCGATAACTTTACGAATCTGAAAGACAAAAAACATAGATATGACAAAACATTATTAGTCCTGTGTCGGAGGGTAGATCACAAGGTACGCTATTCGAATCCCAGGCATGCGGGTAAAAATTAGTAGCCCTTTGCATCAAAAAATAGAAACTTATTTTTGAAATTACTGTTCGATCAACTCTGAATCATTATCTTTAAGCGCAACAACAATCCACATCTATTTCCCCCTTTATTTCAAAAGCATATATAAACAAAATCCTGTATCTGGCATTGTATGTGATGATGCTTTATTATTTGTTTTTTATTTGCACAACAACAAAAAAGAAAGAAAGAAAAAAAAAAGGTGAAACTGCTTATCCAGAAGAAGAGAGCAAGTGGAGTAAAATTAAGTGAAAAAATATAAGCTTTCGATCCTTGCAGAATCTTCGTAAGAAAGAAAATGGGATTTTTTTTTTTCTCAATTGGTCTCTGACAAAGATTCTAATATACGACCGAAAGATCAGGCTGTCTATGACTCAATGTTTTCTTATGTGATGGTAAATTTTAAGTGCAACAAGAATCGGATGCAAAAGTGTGAAATCAGTTAAATTTGATTTCTTTTTGATTGAAAACAATCGGTAAGCCTACTGAGATGGCTTTTTCTTTTTCATTACCGTTATAACTGTACGGCAAAATAACGTTCTGTTATAAATAACTAAAAAAATTAAAATTACTCACTTTTGATTTCGATATTTGATGTTAAAGGCGAGAAAGAAGATGGCGAAGAGAATACCGACACTCGAGAAAACGGAGACGATGATATAGAGATAGACGTCGATGCCCTCGTAAACCTCCTTGATTTCGATGATGACTTCAGGTGTCCTGTCCAGGGGTGGTAAACCATTACCTGAATGGAAAAAAAAAGAAGAAAAGAATAGAAAAAAAATGGAAATGTCTTATGAAGATGATATTATTCGACGAAATATCATTTTGAAATAAGGCTTTAGATGTGGCCTTGGGGAAAAAAAGATATCATCGGCGGACCAGTGCCCCTGTCCCTGCCCCTCCGCATAACGAAATCCTAGATCTGTCAATACCGTGCAGCAAATTTGAGTAAAACGACATAATTGTGTGCAGGCAATAAGAATTTGGTAAATTGCAGAATTCAGAGTGAATAAAGTCTCAGACTTTTGTTTCTAGACGTCTGTGCTCTCTCATCATTCTTTCTTATCGTGCTAATGCATGGTCAATTCAAGTCAATATTTCAATCCATGAATTATAATAACACTTAATTGGGTTAAAAAAAAAATAAACATGCGCGTATTCTGGGGGGGGGGAGGCTTTACGGGCCCGGGCCCCCCTGGTAGGCGCCCAAAAGGGCTCCAAAATGACCTCAAAGGGGCGCCAAATTGACCTTAGAGGGGCGCCGAATTGACCAAAATGTAAAAGAAAAGAAAAAAAAAGAAAAAAAAAAAAAAGAGGAAAAAATATACCCGATTTGAGCCGATTGAAATCGTGAACCTACCCCTATGGCTGATATAATGACCTTCCGCCCCCCCCCCGCTTATCGCTCAACCAGCGTGACACGAAAAAAATTGAGTGTACCTTTTGGCTCGCCCGATGTAGGCCCTACCTTTGAAAAAAATAGGATGTACCTTTCTGGATCCACCACTGGGGGGCCCAAAATCAAAATCCATCGGGCCCCCCGGGTGCCAAATCCTGGATACGCGCCTGATAAAGGTATGTCAGTTGGGACTTACCGGGCCAGATAATACCTCTTGAATTCCAGTCTAAGATATCACCTGCTGTGTCATAAAGCCCTAACCTCTGCTCCAGAAACACTGAGAATGAACGAAGTAATAACAAAAAATATTATAAGTCATTTTTTTTGGAGCTCAGTATCCCTCAAATCAATCTTACTTCGAAAAGTCTTGAAGTCAATTTGATGAAAGTACAAGGGCACTTCCTTTAAAAAAAAAAGCAACAAAAACAAAACAACACAACATGAGATTTGATAAAGTAGGAAAGGACTGAAGTCTAGCCTATATGATATCATTTTATTATTATGATTGTTGTCATTATTAATATTTATTCAGCCCTTAAAAACCCAGAAAACAATACACAATAGTCTTACATGAATATAAAGAGAAAGACAAAGTTTTTAATGGATTATGTTAACAAAAGTACAATACCCCGCTATTACTCGAAAGCATAATCCTTTCACAGGCAACCGTTGTGAACAAATTGCACACCTCAATAGTGCATAATAAAAAAAAGTACAGTATTATAAATAACACACTGCTAATTACTAAACTATTAGCTTAAAGGCGTTGGAGCCAGACTCGAAAACAAAATGTTGAGGACATGAGTCGTCCATTTTTATTATGGCTAGCCTTCACACGTTCCCCACACCAGTGAATATGAATTGACAAATTAAAGGAAAACAAGAAAAAAAAAACCCTTTATAATGAACATATCTAATTACCTAAAGCCCAGTCAACATGCTTAAGCTATAAAGGGAAAGAAAAACAAAATAGCTATGTAACCTTATAAGCGCTGAACAGACCAAAATTAAAACTAGTATCCCTAGCATGTTCAGTCTAATTAATTATCTACTCTAACACATCATAATATGATGTGTTTAGAGTAGATAATACATAACATGTAAGCTGACTATTATGGAACGTTTGACATAATATATTATGTTAAATGTTCCATAATAGTCAGCTTACATGTTATGTTTATAATAGTATAGAATATACAATGCCAATGTCACACGCAGATGGTTGTTCTAAAAAACGTCCTTGCCCGTACCTTAAAGCTGGCAAATGATAATTATAATATTTGTATAACTATATCATCTTTCAAATTTTGAATGACGTTTGGATAAAATAAAAGATTATTTAATAAAATATAATCATATTACTTGAAACTGAGATCTAAACATCAGAGTATCAAAAGTCAAGGTCGTGGGTAAATCAGCTATTACGTGAAATTAACTTTAACTCAAGTTAAGGGTTCGGAGTCAATCCGCTTGTATCGAACCATAGTTTTTTTTCTTTTCCTTAAAAAAAAAAAAGTTATTTACTTTTAATCGTCCATCTTCAACGAATATATATAGGTTATCTAATCGCAAAAGAATTACATAAAAATGTAGGCTTATTATAGCAATTTGCCGGGACCCCCACTTTCGATCTAAGACATTTTTAGTAGTGTACATTTAAAATAACTTTTAATCTTTTTTTTTTTTTTTCAAAAGATACGTATATATTCTTATCATATGATTTTTCATTCTACCCTAAACTCAATTAAAAATTTGGAAGATTACTAGTACATATATATATATTTTTAGATTTGTTGAAACTATATCTCAGCTTTATACGGGAAAGGGCAAGGATGTTTTGAGAATTACGTCACATTGGTATTAGCTTCACGTCTTTTCTCCAGTGTAGCAATGTAGTTTACATGTTGTTCAGAGTAGATAAATCTGAAGATCTGATATTTTTTTCCCGATGTCATTTATTCGACATAATCATTCTGATTATAATAATTATTAACAAATAAGTGTCACACAGCACAGTTATCCAAGGATTATTTAATCGTTTATAGCTTACATGTTGGTTCCGAGCAGATGAATGGATACGTCTGATTGCAGTCTACGATGAGAAGATTGCCAGCCTCCTCGTCGAAGTCGAAATCAATGACCACGCAGCCACTGGAGAATGATGACGACGATGGATTCAAGCTATCTGATAATAATTGTAACTCTGACTGGTTCAATGAGCCGCTGACATCATGGAATTGGCCCTCTTCATCAACGGAGAGACCGATGTACCTGCGTCATGAGATATAGAGGTGATGGGTAAATTACCACTTGGTCTAAACTCACTCTGACTAATTACTTTTTGGTCTAATTGCCGCTCTGCCTATTTATCATTTTGTTTAAGTTCTATTTGGTGTAATGTCCATTTGGTCTCACACCATTTTACTCAATTCCTGTAATAAACTGGTAAGCCAATTGACCAATTATTCATTTGCAAATCGGACGAAAATGCAATTAGACATTTTGGCTATGAGACAAATTTGCAATGAGACCCATTTGGGCATTAGACCAAGTGATAATTTGACGAATTATGTTCAAGACCAAGGGGAAATTAGACTTAATAGTAAGTATACAATGTGTTTAGCCCAATCAGCACCTATCCCTTGCTCTCATCAAATAATCTGTGATTTGAAAATGGAACAATTGAGCGGAAAACAAAAACAATTTTTGTAAGTTTTGGATTGTTCAAGTTAAATTTAAATCTGATAAACGACTACATACCATTTGGTTGTCGTAATACCATCCCCCAGGTTCGATGACGACGCAATCTCTATGAGATCGTCGATGACGTCCAGTGAAGGTGTGTATAATGTCTTATCATCCATATCACCGCTACATAACGAGCTGGCCATCGACCAGGTCTTCACATCAGTGGTGAAAGTCAGACACGAGGAATCGACCTCAAACTGGTTGCTGTGGCAGCCCACTGGAAATTGATAAATTCGAAAATAAGGGAATGACGATTACGCCTCTTCATCATAGCTGATAGAATTCTGATTTTTTTTTTTTTTTTTTTTTAAACATTTATTATTATTATTTTTTTTTTTGCAGTATCATTGATTTTATCATAATTGTAAGGATTTAAACTTTTGACTCAAGTATGAATGTACTGTATTTATTTTATACAGTTTTGTTCTGACATGATAATGAAAGATGTCTATCTCATTTCCCCTTTCTTCTTCATCTTCCTCCAAACCATATACATGATAAAGTGGGCACAGCATTTTTTTTTTAGTAGTAGGATAGAAGGCGAAGAGGCGTGGGGGAAACATGTTCCAATTCTTGGTAAAGCTTCTCAGATGATAACTCGACAATGATGCCTAAATAAGTAGTGATAGGTAATAATGGTAAAACCTGTATTTTAGTCACACCCTCCATCTATTGTATGCAATTATATTACTCACGTTGAAGCTGTTCAATTTGAGTTATTCCCACTCTGTCTCCACTTCTGAAACTCACTGGCCCCTAAAACAAAAATTAAACAGGATTGGAAAAAAAGAAAAAAAAGAAGATTAATGGATAATGTAGAAGGAGTGGTTTTCCCTATGGATCAGTATTACATCCCTCAATTGCAGGAAAAAGCTCTTTCCATTGCCTTCAAATTATCTGTCTTCCTTAATTTTTATCATGCATGTATAATCATAGATAATTTTATTGGTAGCATACGTTAAAGACAGGTTACAGCCTCTCTCTCTCTCTCTGTAGCTCTCTCCCCCCCCCCTCTCTCTCTCTGTAGCTCTCTTCCTCTCCCTCTCTCTCTCCATCTCTCTATTCATTCTCTATCTCTATTATCTTCTCTATTTCTCATTCTCTCTGTCTGTCTCCTTCTATCTTTCTCATTCTCTCTGTCTGTCTCCTTCTATCTTTCTCTCTCTCCTTCTCTCTCTCTTCCATCCATCTCTCTAAATGCTCATTCCTCTTTCCCTCCTGATCCTGCACCCTCTCTTCATTCCTATTTAATCTGTTCTTCCCTTCATATCTCTCTCTCTCTCTCTCTCTCTCTCCATCTCCCTCCATACCTCTTCTACCTCTTTTACCTACCGTAATGCCAACGAATTCTGTCTCATTAAGGAGCCGAAAGAAGAGCTGAGACATCTCTTTATCCTCATAAGTGAAGCTCTCCAGTCGCCTAGCAACACCATCACCTGATGTCATATTCTTCATTACCTCCACTGATCGGTTTAACATGAGAGCTACGGCCCATGTTGCGTCGTATCCGAAGGGCGCAAGGTTATTGAAGGTGTAGTTCAGATTGGCGTACCGGGGGCTAGCCAATCGCTGCCGTATATCTCTTGTGTACGTGTCAGCAGTCTGTGAAGGGGGGGGGGGTATGGATATATGACATTTGTGTTTAATTTCCCTCTGAACCTATTGTGATCTAAGAAGTAAGAAAGAACTAAATAAGACACAAAATAAAAAAATTAAAATAAAAACACGTTAAGAAAAAAAAAACACCTAGTAAACTTTAAACAAGCGATATTGTTCACTTCTTAATGTAGCGAAAACAGTTTATTTATATCACGAGAAGAAAAATTCAGAAAAGGAAAACATGTTTATATGAAAATATCACAACAAGCTAACAAGCTCTTTTCATATCTTAAAAATTTCCAACCAAAACGTTTATATAGAATATTAATGTGAAACGCCTCTCTTCATTTTGTTGTAGCCTTTGAAGTAAGCCTTCTCGATTCAGTCGTATAATAAACAGTATAGTTGTATTATCGTCCCACAGGATTTATATAGATAATATCTATCATTGTTACACTTTCGCGAATTTGTATTGTCGTTAAAAATATACCCAATCATCAGTAGCTGAGAGGGTTATAACTTCTGATATTAGCTAATAGCAAGTATTAAAGATAGGACTATTATCCCATGCATACTGTCAGTATGATCCATCAATGGCAAGGTCGCTAATTTAATCGGATGTCTAGGGGAATATTATTAGTTATTAATCGGTAGATTAGAGACTCATCTCCCAGCGAACAATAACGTGAGTGAGATATAATCCCCCTAATGTATCCCTCATTAAACAAGAATATGAGGCTACATGCTCTCAGTTCCACGGACTCACTTTACGCAATAATTACCCATAGTTCAAGGAAAATAACACAATTCGTGTGAAGAAAGCGTTGCGATGTAATAGCTTCCTCTTTCGGCATCCTTTTGTTATTAAACGCTTCTCTGTACTAATGGCACGTTTGAGAGAAATAATTTTTATAAGGCACGAAGAAAAATTTGTTTTACTTATTCATTGTTTTTAGTTGTGACGATCGCGCCTTCTCTTCTATCAGTACGTCTCAAGTTTTACTGATTCACTCACTACTAAATTCTAAAGTAGAAGTGCGTTGCTAGTTCCCAAGTCAATTAAAGCTTTCAAATATCGTTGTGTAGACAAATTGCTAGATAATAGTCGTGCAATAACATAATAATTTGTATGTACTGATCGTCTAGTGGTTTCTTCCAAGGTAGAAATTTATTGACGATACTTCAAGGAATTGAAATTTTAAAAGTGCATTCACAGAACTGGAATTGATTTGATGTTTTTTAAGAGATAATGTGTTCTGATAATAAATGTTTTCTCCCCAATGGAACTATACCGTGCATAAAGGATATTGCATTATACACACACCTTTTCAAATCCATTTTCCCATTCATTGTTGTAAAATCATTAATAGGTGATTTCTACATTGTTATATATTTACATTTATTTAAGACCGTTTTTTATTTCTTTACCTTATTTTCCCTAAAATTTTGTTATTCAAATCTTCTTGTATATTTTAACCATTTCATATTCAAACACCCTCTTTTACATGGCTTTTAATATTCATGTACGTCTTCACATTTCTCTATGTCTATTAGCCTTTTACTTACAATTCACACACCATACCCAAGAGAGAAATGACGACCAGTAGAGTGACAAAAGCTATTGTGATTATGATTTTGTTCCTTCTAATTATTCCCCATGTATGCCATAATGACCATTATGATAAAAAAAACTCCCCATGAGTGGATACTGCACACAATGTGCTAATCACGTCAGAGGTTGTGAAGGCTGTGATTCTTTGTCTTCATCATCAACATCCTTCGTACCACGACCATCAACGTCATAATCGTCGTCATCATCATCATCATCAGCATCATCATCATCATCATCACCATCATCATCATCATCATCACCATCACAATAATACATTATAATCGTTGTCATTATCATCCTCATCATCATCATTCTCATCATCATCCTCCTCTTCATCTTCCTCCTCTTCACCATCATTATCCTCCTCATCCTCTTCACCATCACATTATCCTCCTCATCATGATCACCGTCCTAAACATCATCATCATTTGCTGATCCTCTTCGTCCTCCTTCTCATTCTTCTCCTCCTCCTCCTCATTTCCGGGGCGATTCCATGCTTTTGTTGATTTCGTTTCTTTGTTTTTTCTGTTATTTATGTATCATGTACGACACATTACTATTTTTCATTTCTATTGCACAAGATGTGTAATCCAGTCATTTTAAATCTTGGTTTTGTACCCCTTCTGGTACTACTTGAGGATCACCATCAATCACACAATGTTCTTTTGTGTTCATGTCGAAAAGAGGTGAAACGGTTAATGTCCCGTACGACACAGCATGGAATTGACCACCACCATCATCATCATCACCATCATCATCATCATCATCATCATCACCATCACCATCGTCTTCATCACCACCACCCCCACCACATCACCCTCATCGTCACCATCACCATCGTCGTCATCACCACCATCACCACCATCACCATCATCATTTCGTATATCTCACCAAACCGGAGATTCCTGGTTCTTTGCTTGGACTAAGCTGTAAGCTCTCAGTGGCGATGTAATAGGAACCTTCTACTGCTTCTGTCATCTGAGACACCGTACAGGTGACATCTGAATCTGGGACCTTATACCACCCATCACTATACCAGCCTATCAAGAACCAGACGTACCCCTCTCCTGTTAGACCCTGGTTGTATGCCTACATCGAAACAGGTATAAAGAATGAATGAGAGAATAATAACGCCGAGGTTTTAATCATTGTCTCCAAATCAGCTGTTACTCATTTTGAATTAAGTTACAAAAATGTCTTCGCTGGGAATCAAACCTAGGCCATTGGATAAAGATTCCAATGTCTTTAGTAAGGTGGTATTTCACGATATAACAGAGGAGATGTCTCCGAGACTCCATCGACGGACCAGTCGCAGAGACATCTGTGGATCTGCAAAAGAGTGAATCGCCGCGAAGTAACTGCCGACAGTTACAGACTAGACTTGTGCAACACGATTTTGATGTTAATTGTGTTATTAATAAAAGTCGCAGATAAACTAAGTCTCGTGTAAGACGATGATGATAATAACAACAACAATAATAATAATAATAATAATAATAATGATAATGATAATAATAATAGTGGCTACTTCTATAGCGCACAGGTCCCTGTTTCGGCAGACGGTATTTTAAAAGATTTATGTTAATACTAGGTTGATAGAAGGGGGAGGGGGGGGGGGGGGGGTTAAAGCACCAGTAACACACAGAGTATCAAAACTATCAGGAATATCCTGTTAAAAACTATTAATATGTCATAATATGTCATACAGCACAAGAGTGAAACGTATTCAGATCTGGTGTATGAAAATCACATGCAGCATGTAATATCTAACGTAGATAGTAAACTATACTTTCATTAGTTTACGCGAAAATGTAAACTATTTGTTTTAAATTAGATTATATAACTTAAATTTTTTTAATTGCTATTTCAATAACGATTTCTACTTTATTCAAAACTATGCCTTCTTGCTCATAAAGGTTGGATACTTTGTTGTGTGCTCCAGCCACATCATTTAGCTTCGAGTTTAATTTCTAATTTTTTTGGTCCCCGTTTTCACTTTTCGGGACACTGGCTTTATTTTAAACATTCCCAAACCATTCCCGGGTATTAAAAAAAAAAAATACATAA
>CALNVZ010000174.1:67780673-67840563 GCA_940671915.1 Paracentrotus lividus
TTAAGTGATAAATCGAATGCAGGTGAACAGCTAGAGAGCAAGTAGAATTTTAATATTGATTAAAAAATTATGGCTAATCAGACCAATCGCAAGTTTATATTCGTCAACTGAAATATAATACTTGGTAGATTGATCAATGGTCGGCGATTGTAGTCAGGTAGTATAAGACCCTAGGGAGGACATTAAAAATGGAGATAAAGGAAGGGAAAAAAGAAGAAGAAGTAGAAGAAAACAAAATCCTTCATTATGACTGGGCGCTTCGTATACTATTTGGAATGGACTATTGTGTTGCATAGCACATTGCATCATTAATGATAGAGCCTCGCTCGTAACCTCGGCAACGGGCTCGTGTAAGTGCAAATAATCGTGATTCCCAAAATTACCATGTATAGCATCGGTCACACCAGCGAAAACGACTCCAAATGCATACCAAACCAAACATGTCACATTATAGCAAATGGCATCAAGTTTGGCGGGTTTTTTCCCCCCGTGTGACTAAAGCTTTAAATGCTAAAAGCTTCATAAATAATGTGAAAAATAATCCCTCATGCTGACAGGATCATTATTAGCGACCACAATAAAACCACATTATGGTTTGTATGAAATAAACGACTGAAGATATCTTCGAAGACCGAAAAAGAAAATCATTTCACGCTGGATAGAGAGCAAATCAATTAAGTTCATAATTGTAGGTGAAATAATTCATGGGATCTTCACAAGTGAATACATTGTCTGCATAATTATTTCTGATAGTACTGGACGTAATATAAATTCTAATGAAGTGTTGACGATTTCAAACGTAAAATCACAAGTGAAATGTTCATGTTAGGACTAATTTGGATGACTTTGATGATTTTAACAAAAGTCTTCATTTTCTACCTATTTATATCATTAGGCCTATATTATTGTTATATCAAATTTATGTTATCCTTTCATAATACCACAACCAAAAATAATGATAACCAAATAAGGGTAAACGAGAACTAAACGACACGTTGGCAGAATTATTAATAGACCTGTTTATAGGATTCTAACTATATTCAGTTCAATCATTAATAAGAGGTTAATTAACTGCATGGTTAATGTGTCCCTGCAGGAAAAAAACGTCCATAAAGTGCGAATAAAACTATACCTGTGCAGGCACAATATGCGCGATCCTCCATCATTGTAAAAAAAGAAGGAAAAAATGTATCGATATTGGATCTCGTTATCGGTTTCGGAATGGTGCAACAATCATTCTAAAAATTAATTAGTGTTATTTTCAAGCAAACATTTTATGAAAAAAATACAGAATTTTTACAAATCATAACCTTAATTTAAAGTATTTTTTACAGAAACTGGAGCATATTTTCTACAATGTATTGTTAAAGAACTTAATTTTACTGTGGAGGGCAGGGGACATAACTCAACAGAAATGTGAAATATGTATTGTTATATTTTTCAATTTGAATTATATTTTTTGTGATTTTTTTTATTATTGTTATATTTTCTGTATTATGTAAATGTGAGCCACAAGATGAGTTTTATGCAACTTTTTTGTACATGACAATATATTCAATCAATAAATCAATCGATCAATATTTATTTAATATCTGAAAGTTAACATTAAGCGTTTGATAAGAGCTACATTATAATGTAATTACCTCACAGAAAACCCTTCTCGCCATGTTCTCGTACATGTTAGCCAGTATAATCTTAGCATCTTGGTTCTGCAAAGCAAAAAACAAAACAATTATCACTGTGAATAAGACATATCTGATATATAAGTAACTAATAAGTACAAAATACAAAATACAAATCCACACAGTCGTCACATTGTGAAGGCCTCGGACACGACTTTGTCGACTGTGTGGTGTGGCCAATATTCGCAGTGTCGGTAGTGGAAACTGTGTCACAGTGTGTTCACGTTTTGTTCACACTGCGGGACACTGTGGGTTTGTTCCGGCTGGGTAGGGGAACATAATTTATACTTTAGTTGAGCTTTGAACGTGACAAAGGGCGGACATCCTTTTTTCATCTTAAAGGAGGACTCCGGGCTGAAAATTAAAAAAATTGTAAAGAAAAGTAAAATTTAACAAGCACAACACAGAAAATTTCATCAAAATCGGATGAAAAATAACAAAGTTATGCATTTTTTTAGGTATTGAATTTTTTTCGTGAAAGAGTTCTTGGCATTATCTCATTGTCTCATTTGAATATTCAAATGAGCACAGTCCCCCTACTTCTTGTGTATTTTATTATATGAAATCCTTTTTTTCTCATTTTTTCATATATTGCGTATACAGAAAATCTATCCCTCATACTGAAATAGGTAAAAGCACTTGTGACCTTGAACATTCCACAAGGATTGATCCCTGTTTTTATGTCTTTGGGGTAGAAAATCTTGATAATTGGTATTTCATAATAAAATACAAAGAAAGTAGGGGGACTGAGACATCATCAGTTTGCCAATTTGAAGATGGCGAAAACTGTTTCCTAAGAAAATTCAAAACCTAAGAAGATTCATAATTTTGCTATTTCTGATCCGATTTTGATGAAATTTTCAGTGTTGCGCTTTTTAGATTTTACTTTATTTTTCTAATAATGCAGAACTCCAGCCCGGAGGAGTCCTTTAACCTCGAAATATCAACTCTCAGGTGTCCCTAGATACACCATTATTGTTCATATTGTAAAAATCATTATTATAAGCAGTAGTATCATCATTATGCTAATCATTGGCATCAAAGGCTTTACACCTGCAGAAGTATTATTCTACTCTGTCGCTGAAAACATATGAATTACTACAAATGCCTTTGGGTGTATTACTGATTCTTGATGATAGGAAGTGAGTAGAAAAAGAGATAGGAAAAGAGGAAGTGGGACTGATGAGAGAGAAAGAGAGAAGGAGGGGGGGAGATAAAATTATATGTGATATAAAATGGAGAAAGAGTGAAAAGGGGAGAGAAAATGGAATAATATGAGAAGAGGATAGATGAGAGGAGAATAAAATGAGAAAAAGGAGATAAAGAGGAGTGGAGAAATAAGGAGAGAAAAGGAGGAGGAAGGAAAGGAGTGTGGATGGGCGGAGAAGAGGAAATAGATGAGAAGGGAAGAGAGAACAGGGAAAGATAAAAGAGGGAAGGACGGCTGATAGGAATATAGGGGAAGAGTGAAGGAGTGGAGTGTAGATAGGAGGATTTGTGAAAAGATGTGCGAAAGGGAGAAGAGGGGATAGCAAAGAAAGGTAGACAGCTAGAGAGAAGAAAGGAGGAAAGAAAAGCGGGAGACCGGAGACATGGGAGAGGAGCAAAGACATTATGAGGGGAAAAAGGAGAAGGCAGGGGAGGAGAGAAGATGGGAGAGAAGAAGAAAGGAGGAGAGAAAAGGAGAAGAGATAAGAGGAAGGTAGATATGAGAAGAGGATAAATGTCGAGAGAAAGGGGGAATATAGGAGAGGAGAGGAGAATATCTTACCTTGAGATTTTCTACTTGGTTTCTTGGATTTTCTGAGAAGCTTTCAGATGTAATGATTGTGATATTAGCCTGCCTGAGGAGAGTAAGGAGATTATCGATGGCCTATAGATAAGAACAAAATGAGAGATTTAGTATCAATTTCAAGACAAATTACACATCTATGATAGCATTGGTAGGGATTTGATATTCAGAAATATTATAAATAGTACTCACCGAGAAACAATATTTCTAAGGGGGTGGGGTATTAAGTTTAAAAACGCTTTGTTATTGATGAAGAATTGAAGTACTTATTCCATAACACATTCCTAAGGACAAAGGATATTCTACTTTCAAATTCTTAACATAAAATTAATATGTTATGATACGCATACAAGTTCATGATGAAATGGTAATATGACAATATGATGAAATGAGGATGAAAAGGGTGCTTCCAACTATATCGATTCAAAGGCACAATCATCTCGATTATGAACATTTTTGTAATTGTGTAAATGCTAAGTAAGCACATAAGAGGTGTGGTACAACAAAATAATGATAACTTCGTTCATCATAACGAAGTTTGATTATAGACGAAGGTTATTCCCATTGTGTTATACAGTGCGTCCCAGACAAAAGTAAACCGAACATTGAGAGCCTCATATTACAGCTTGTGTGACGTTGATATCTATTTCATATTCTATTAAATGATACCAAATGTATACCTGTATTATCTAGGATGAATAAGCACTTGGGCTTAAAAACATAAGTGTAAAAAATACCTTGTACTTAGTTTGGGAAAAGGCAACCCTTCTATTTCAATAGTCCAAGTAATATTTTCTCCCTTGGACACAGGAAGGCTGACATCAAACAATGAATGATCATAAAACCAGGGTGGCTTCTGACAAAACTTGGTACAATGTGTGTGACCAATTTTTATTTTTTTATTTTTATTTTTTAAACTCCAGTGCTCAGTCATCCATGACAACACAGGTATAATTTTAGTATCACTGGATAGAATATGAGTTACTTTTTGTCGTGATGTAAAAAATTAATAACACGGAACCTATAAAATATAATTATGAGGCTCTCAAAGTTTGATTTATTAGGAACGCACTACAATGTATTGTATTGTATTGTATATAGTGCACTGATGTTGAATTTTAAGTTACATATTGAATGATATAATGTAACACGGATGTTTATGAATGACTTGATTATATCTACAGTGCGTCCCAAAAAGAACTATACACTTTTGAAATGGCTGCCAAATAAACAAATATATGGTTCTTGCGCAAAAAGTTTAGATATATATATAAAGCTCCTATCCTCAACTATCATTATGACACAAAAATTCCGAAAATAACCCATTCTTCACTGAACAATGCCCACTTTTGTGTAGGATACAAAAATTAGCCTGCGCAGGAATTCGGTATTCATTTATCACGTTTGTATGGCACGCCAAATGGGATTCAAGTAATAATGGAATAAATCAGCTAACAAAGACTAAAATATAATTGAATTCAAAGCAAAAAACAATGATATGAAAACAAAACGGTGAAGAAAAAAAATGTGTGTATAATTTTGATTGTTTATTTCTGACTCTCAGTATTATCTTTTACTCTGTTAGTGAGTCATTGCATTATTCTTTGTTTCCCTACTGGCGTGCTATACAAAGATGATAAATGGATAGTGAATTCTTGCACAGGCTGTTTTTTGTGTCCTTCACAAAAGTGGGCATTGTTCACTGAAGAATGCGTTATTTTCGGAATTTTTTGTGTCATAAAAAAAAACACTCCAACATTAGGTGCTTAGAAGCACTAATGTTAATATTGCTATATAACTGTTACCTAAAAACAAAAATACACTTTTTAAATAGTTGGGTAAAGATTTCCCAACTTTTAATAAACACTGAGCAAACTGCTGTCTACTTATACATATTGGTTAAAATTTGCCCAATTTTTAACCAGCTCTGGGCAATGAAGTGGTCATTGCCCAGAATTCGGTAATTACATGCATGACTCTGCTAAAAAGCAAACTAACATGAATATACATAACATGTCCAAGTTCTTAAAAATTTCTAAGGAATTTTTCAGATCACAGTATCCCTTTTAACGGATCTTGTGTTTACAAAAGTACTGTTACGTTGGTTTTCCATGTATGCATTTTGTATGAAGAAAAGGTATTGATATACTATTCAAATATTAAAATCATCATTCATTCTCTATTCAAGGTATTACATTATGATCCACTGTCTCTTTCTATCTCTTTCTCTGTCGGCAATAAATGGTTCTCCACCCCTGTCTCTTTCTCTCCATGACCGGCTAAACTTTGGTGTGTTTTTTTTTTCTCAAGAAATTATTACAATTAGTTCCATGTCGTGCTAACACACGTGTTTGAGCTTAATCTGAGGAAACAGAAATTTACTTCAAGTCCAAACTATTCCAATCGGATTCATATTTTTTTTCTTACACTCAATACAAAACTTTAAAGCCCAGACAATGGTAAAATTCTTAGGACTTTTACTCATAGTAGGGGAGACCGGGTATGGACGTTACAAAATTCACATTTTGGGCCAGATAATTCTAATGAAAGAACTCACGCACTCCATATTGGGTCTGTAGTTAGCCTATTATGTTGGCTAAAACCTGAGGCATATAAAACTTGAAAACATGTAAACACTAATTAACTACAGCTTAATTAGTGAAGACATTTTTTTGTAACAACCTACCCCATATACGGGGTAGGTTGTTACACCATACGGGGTCAATTGTTACAATATGTAAATATACGGGGTAAGTTGACAATGTGTAAATCTCTTATACCATACTTTAATTTCAACTTTCTTGTTTCTTGACATCGTTAACAGTAGATCAAGTAGAGCTCTAGAATAGACAAAAGTAATAATAGAAAAATAAAAATATTAACACCTGAAAATTGAGACAAAGTGTAATTTTACATATGTAATGTAATTGGGGTAAGTTGTTACATCAACATGGGGTAAGTTGTTGTAACAACCTACCCCATGGGTGATTTTACACACAGAAATCAACTGTAGCACAGTCATTAGGCAGAATTACAGGGCATGGCTAGGGGGTATATTAGTGACACACATGTACTATATTTACAATACCAGACTATCATCATGTGCCTTCAGTTGTAAGAGCTATTACAAATTTAAACTTTTGTCAAAAATTTACTTTGAACTGTAAAAAATGGTTTTTGTTGATTTACTTTTTAATAAAACAACGGAGAAACCTCACGACTGGCAGTTCATCACAGCTATGTGTAGGCTGTATATAGATGCCAGTTAGCACATCCTCTCTTGTACCATCTTAGCACACTGAGAACTGTAACAACTGACCCGTGTAACTTCCATACCCGGTCTCCCCTACCTCCTGAAGCTGTATACTCGTAGTCAAATAAACACGAACTAACAATGAAAGTATGCCAAATACATGCGCTATAAGAACTAATTTTAGGTGGTCTTATACTTTTAATAACGACGTTACTAAATAAAATTTGAGACATATAAATGTGAATTTTATCAAATTATATTATGTTAAATCAAGACAATTATGTTATGTGATCATGTTATTAAAAAAAACCCCATGAAATACTATCCTGAATCAACTAAAAAGTCAGATATATGCGTATTGAGTGTGGTATGATTGATTATCAAACCAAAACTGTCTGTTCTATATTTCTGACATGCAATGCCCTTTTTAAACAACATTCAAAAATATACTTCACGTTGATTAAGAACGTCCAATCATGTTGATGACAATAATTATTATGAATGATTAATAAGCGTATTCATTTGCTGTATATCGTAATGGCATAGCAAAATGGTCTTTTCTTTAGCCACGTTGCTAACATACCCCCATTAGTATAATCGATATGTTGACTTATCCGACACGTGTTCTTCCGTCTAATCAAATATGTAGAAGCCGATATGACCTAAATGTTATATGTTAGCAATCTTTTTCTATGGCATCTCACCAAATATTCAGTAAAATCTCGACATTGTCAGTTTTAATTGATGGAAAGAACACATTGGCCCACATTGTTTTTACACATAGATGAATTTACATTGTGTTCACAATGTGTTACACACTGTGGAGCACTGTGTTCTTTCCAATTATAATTCTTCATTACAGTTATAGGTCAATATATTGTACATAAAATTATGATAACCCTTTTCATTACCATGATTACGGTGTTTATGATGGTATCCTTGTTGACATATACATATATGTATTATTGAAATGTTATTCGAATTGTAATTATAACCTGCCGTCTAACCCTGTGGGTTGAGAGCCCTGTAACACAAAGACTTAAGATTGATTAAAAGTTACGATTGATTTTTTTCTTGGTAACCTGATTTGAAAACCAGGTACAGTCGTGGCTTAGGATTAGGATATGATTAAGAGTAGGGTTAGGGCCAGGGTTAGGGTTAGTATTATCAGCTTTGGAGCATCCTGTCCATGATGAGGCTATCGAGAAAAAATAATTCGTAACTTTTAATCTAATGTAAGTCTTTGTGTTACACCCCCTGGTGTTTATCATCCAGAGGACCATTAGGAAGTGATGGACACAAGGTACAAGGTACTATGTTTACATAATGTATTCAAATGTACATCTATCAAATTTTGGAGATACAGATGAAATATATAATAATCTGAACAAGGGCTAATGCCTCTGTACGCCATGGGTGAAACCCGACCCTCAATCAACGCCGGATCGAATTAATATTAACACCATATACCGTGAATGATCCGTTTGGATTCGGTGTTTGCGGTGTGACCAAGATTGCCGAAGAATGATCGAGATTTTGATTTGCATAGTGTGTCCCAGAAAAAAAGTAAACCAATCTTTGAGAGGCTCATATTAAAATTTATTATAGTTTTTTTTTTTTTTTTTTTTTTTAGTTATTATAGCTTGTGTTACCTTGATATCTATTTCATAAAGGTGGCGTCACACTGTCCCGAAGTTGAGCAAAGATGGACACACGAAGTGTGAAATGTTAGGGTTCGTGCGAAGTGAGCCCGAACTTGGTCAACAGCCAAACAATAGCCAAAACGAGAACAATGTCTGCAGAAGGTTACACGAGGGCACTCAAACAACATACGAATCATGCGAATGGTACTCGAATGGCCCGATGCTTTCGTGATCAGAGCAAAAATCTGAAATTTTCATGATCGTGTGTCCATCCTTGCTCAACTTCGGGACAGTGTGACATCCTGGTTTATGTCGTAACAGATGACTGAGCACTTAGGATATAAAATAACAAGGGTAAACATTCCCTTGTACCAAGTTTGGGAAAAAGCAACCCTTGCATTTCAGCTTTTCTCCCCTATGGTTGGACTCAGGAAGGTTGACCTCAAACAATGAAGGAATGATCAGAAAGCTCAGTCATCCATGACATTACAGGTATAATTTTGGCATCACTGGATAGAATATACGAGTTAATCTTTGTCATAATATAAGAATTAATGACACATAAGTTAAACAATGTTAATACGTAGATGGGTTTAGTTGTATTTGAATGCAATGGTGAGTGCACATGCTACATTCATGCTTGACGGTGTTATAGTGTGATGCGCTCGATTGGTAAAACTGTTAGAGTTGCAATACCAGAAACAGTACATCAAATATTATACCAACATGCAATATCCTAGCTGGAAAGAACACAGTGTCCCACAGTGTGAGTTGGGAAAAAATCCACGTGAACACGCTGTGGAAAAGCACAGCACAGTGTGAAATCATCTTCACACTTGGAGCGTGTTAACATTATTTTTACAGAGCCGAGTATGTGAATACATGGTACGCTGTGTTTTTGGTTTTATCAGGGATATGCACATGGCTACAAAATGTCACAAGGTGAAATCCATGCCCTCAAGTACAATGAAACATACATCAGTCCATTAACATTTAATGGAATACATTTCTTATGCCTAGAATTGTGACATTTAATGAAACAGAGCATTCAGAGCATTCAGATACAAAGCATTCAGATTGTGGAAAGTGATATCTAGCACAAATACACACGTTCAATAGATCAATAGATTAGTGTGCACATTAACATACAATGTAGATGTCTAGATAGATGACACGGATGCTGGATACACACGTGAACGGTTGACACACTATTTCAATCACAGCAAACATTGTCTTACAAGCGAGAATAGCTCATGATTCTCATGAATAGTAGCAACTCTTGTCCATCCATTATCTTTGATGAGACGTACTCTGGCAGGGTTGTACATAGCATCAGGCATGTACGTCCGATAGAACAAGGGGTATTTATTCCTGTTTGATAGTATGGATGATGCTGAGGCATAGGACATCTAAAGAAACACGGGAATAAACACAAGGCATCTATATAGTTTATACTGAGCTTCAAATAAAAAAGAAGGATATATATGTGTCTAAACTCTGAAAAAATGAAGGTTCAAATTGACCTGATCCTGGGTCCATTAATGGTATACGCCATTTTGGTTAAATTATTGCAATAACAATGGCCTCAATTGACCAGGAATAGCGTATGGCCATGATAGTGGACCAAGAATAGAGTTATTTTGACCCCTCATAGAGTTAATATACAGTTTATGAGGCCAGAAGTTTACATACACCCAGGAAATTTAATGAAAATTGTGCACTTGCCAAGCATCATAAGATTTACTGTATCTTAAAAAATATCTGTGCTATAATTGCAAATTTGATATCGAACAAATGAATATTATCATGTTCTTTCAACACACTGAAATGGCATCAGGAGCTGACAAAATAAAATATTTAGATGTCATTTTCCACAAAAATTCATCATATTTCAGACGAATTTTTAAAAAGTATTGACTAAAACATTTCATATTTGTGCTCGTTTTTTCTCAACACAAACATTTCAGATTACCCTTTTTTTTTTTAGGGTGACATATCATGATAAAAATGTAATATCAATCATAGATTTGACATTTATACGTTACTATGAAACGACATTTGGGAATATAATGACTAACAATGTAATAAATTTGGGGCAAATTTCACTTTCTTTTCTACAAAGAAAATTTCACTTAAGATATACTTTAGTTTAATCGGCATCCCATTCACATGAGAGAGCACGCTCAGGTCTTTTATTTGATTTGTCATGGTAGCACTAACATTTCTGAAGATACAGTAAGTTTTCTGATACTTGGCAATGTGCAAATCTTATTGAATTTCTATAGGCATGATAGGTGTATGTAAAGTTATGGCCTCAACTGTATATGCAAAACACGGACAGAATAAAGTCGCCAAAAATGGATAATTATGGAATTACTTAAAATAATCAAAATATAATTATATTGAGGTATATGTTTTTTTTTCACGACCTTGCAAACTAAAGGTTAACATCATACATGCTATCCAAGATAAGGAAAAGACAATATTGTAGCTGAAAACAGGTTTTACCTTTATGTCATCACGAAATTAGATATGATTTTTTAAATTTGTTTATTTGATCAAAATAGATATCAAAATTGAAAACAAAAAGAATCGACTAGATATTAATCGTTCTGTCTCATTTTACATGTAGCGACTTAAACTCTGTCTGTGTTTTTAGCATGGTTTCTTATATCTTACTAGAGAAAAGATCTCATGGTTTTCATGCAATGTAGCTACACGTGTCCAACCAAACTGTTCAATCACTCGAATTCGAGCTGGGTTATACAAGGTATCCGTCATGTATGTCCGGAAGAATGAAGGGTAATTCTCCATGCTCGACAACGCCGGTGATGATGCAGAATACGACATCTATATATTTGAAAATCATCAAAATGTATACAAATAAAGAGTTTCATTAAAAAAGGGACTACTTCAACTTTTGATCAAAATTGATTTATCCATATCAGATAAATAATGATTTTTCAGATAGGAATTTATTTTGAAAAAAATGAAATAAAATGAAACTCAATTTTGAGAGCAACCGTAAAAAAAAAAAAAAAAAAACGGAATTATTTAAACAATATTAAGCACAAATGGAATCGTTCACTGATTTCGTCAATTGTGATATTTGGCCAGAAGAATATAAAATTAGGGAATGGAATGGGGGGGGGGGGTTGGATCGAATGAAGGGGATACTCTAAAAAAAGAGAGAGAGAAAAGAAAAAGGAAAAAGAGTGAAAATATTCGCGCTGGAAGGAGTGAATATCAGAAAAGAGTGAATCAAGAGTAAAATTAGAGTGAATATGGAGTGATAATATACATTTTTACTCCCATTTTCACTTATTTGGGATTCACTCGGGGCTCACTCGAAGATTCCGAGTGATCTCTTTCTGAAATTTCGAGAGTGATTTCTTCACCAATTTTATAGAGAGAGGGTATATAGAAGAACTTCTGAAAGTAACTCCATGGTAACTCAATAAATTTCTTCTGGACAGTATGATGTATATAATGTTTTACCTTCTACTGATGATAACATGTATGTGTTTACCCCGATACTGTGATAACTAATTGCTGGCACGTGCCACGTGCCACATATTATTATGCCTTATTGGGCCGGGGGCGTATAACAAATCTGCTGTTTTGAAATAGAACAAAAACGCAATCCTGAAGGATTAACTTTTTGTTGTATTTGTTTAACTGCGGTTAAGAAGAAAAAATGATAGAAAAACACAAACAAAGACTATAATATGTAAATAATTTATGGAGTTCAGTGAGATAAGGGGGCATGTATGTAGGTGTGACTGTAGTAGGTGTTGGCGTCATAATTTATATAAGCAACACTCCCTTCCTTAAGAACAAATGTCAATTAGTTATCGTTCTCTTGTCATCTTGATTTATGGAAACGGATTTTTGTATATCATAGCACTTAAGTTTACTTTAATGAATTAACAAGACAATAACAAGTTCATAATGTGCGGTCGTAATGCTTCCTATCAGAAACACACCCTTCAATATACGATATTGTATTCTAAAAAATAAAAAAAATATATTTTTTAGTTGAGAATCTGATATTATCTTGATATAATGAAACGGATTTGGTATAAATAGCAAAGTTTATGTCAATAAGTGAAAAGGACAACAAAACGGTCATGTTTGCTAATCTCCTACCGTGACAAGGTTCCAATAGTGCGCCGTGCCAGCTACAGCCTGTGTAGCCGTGGAGCAGGCTGGACCTAGGATCATCAACTTCTGTGGCTCTCTGAAGATCTGATCGAAGAGAATCTTAGTTCCAAGTCCAGCATCGCACTGTACAAGACATCGTGTGAAAGGAGGATGAGGAGATAGAGAGGGAGAGAGAGAGAGAGAGAGACAGGGGGAGGGGAAGAGAGAGAGAGAGAGAGAGAGAGAGAGAGAGAGAGATAAAGAAGAAATAAAAACAACTTGAAAATGATTTTTAAAAATAATTCAATGTTTGTTTTTTTTTTCTGGTTGCGAGTAATAATCATTTAAATATCATAAAGTATTGTTCGGGGGTAAAATTGTTTGGGAGAAGGATGGTCATAATGGTATTACGGCTTAACCAAACAGTAGGCGTGGATTCAATGGACCACGGGTACTGGACCTCTCAATCCCTAAATGTATAATAAATGTGGTCCAAGACTGGTAAAACAAAAATACTTTGGCCCTTATTCATCATTGATCTGCGGCTGGATATGTTGATTCCTGATTGAAATTTTGAATTCTACTGGTAAAATGACCGCAAAGGAATCATGGCACCCAGTCTTGCCAGTACAACCGATTATGTATATATATCTTAATGCTGAATGACAAATAATTATACGAGCTTCAACTCGAAATTAAAACTCAATTCATCAAATAACATATGGAAGTATTAGATATGAAAAAAAAAATATAAAAAAAATCAGACTTTCATTTGACAACAACCTTTGAGAAGGTATATTCTAAGATGTTTATTATGCACCAAAATGTCATACTTTGGAAATATCAAATTAACCAAACAATCAGGAAGTTTCAAGGGTTGCGATTGCTCCGAAGTCCAAGTCAAGTCTTATTTTTGTTTTATGCTTCGCCCTAATTGATTTTTCAAATCTTTGCTTTTACCATGTTGACCTGTTACTTTGCTAATAATGTTGTAAAGAAATATGCCAATGTCCTAATGTCTGCTTTTTTTGGTTTTTTTTTGCTTAATGGCTAATTATATATTTTGCATTGTTTTGTATTCTTACCTAACGAAACCTATTGTAAACCACCCTATACTTATTTCCCCCAGTCCCTCCATTTTGTTTTAATCCTCTTCTTTTTCAGTCTACATGTTTTCTCTCTTTCTTTCAAATATTCTTTCTGTTCTTACTTCCTTTTTGCATAATCTCTTGTGTATGCTCTGCCTTCGTGCTTTGCTGGTTTTCACTATCTGTATTTTTACAGCAAGATGCTGTCAGCAAAGGTGCCATAATATCTTGTGTGTAAAATTATAGATTTTTATTTCTCCTGCATATTTACATGGGAGATACAAAATATACATCAGGACTAACACATTATTTTTGTTCTGTTTTAACGAAATATGTCTACGCTACAGACACTCTGATTGTTTCTTTTTATCCAATAAAGTCATGGAGGACATTAACAAAAACTATATGTTAAAAAAAACAACACATTTTATGGCGACTATGCTGACATCACGTTGCTGTAAAAATATAGATTTTTTCCGCATTTTTTTTTATAGTGTAGGCCTAATCGTTCCTTTCTTATATTGCCTTAATAATTCATACCTTCCCATCACAGATTTCATTTTCATATGTTCTGTAAAATCCGCCGGTAAATCGTGAAACTTATGTAGATTTCAGTGGTCTCATATTCTCTATTGTTCCCAAAATGTCTGCCTATCGTATAGTTTCACTTTATAATCCCCGTCGTGACATTTCTTGTAATGCATCATTATTCCTATTTCTCTATCTCCCCGTCTCTCTCTCTCTCTCCCCTTTCCCTCTATAATTAGATTTTTTTCGAATGCTGGGGTTCTGTAATCTGTAGCAATAAATCATACGGCTTTTTTGTTAATTTTTGTTGGCGGATTTGTTTCCTTTCTCAATATTACCACAAAGATTCAAAGTGAGATTTTTGAAAAGACCTATTCTCCTTATTTCTTTCTCCAGTTTGGGGAATATATCATAGTCCGTTAATACAGTGTGCCCCACAAAAAATGCTAATGGCACTTTAGATGGATATAATATTAAAATTACAAAACTATATTGTTTATAACTCTACACCCGTAACCTACTATTCGTTTTCTACAACTGGATGACATTTTATGTGATATGGTCCAAGAATCTTAAAGATATGAGCATTTTGTCTTTACACATCGGGAAACCTTTCCATCCAAGTTTGTATTGAGTAGTACCGGATGTGTCGAATAAAAGAAACCCAAGTTTGATCATTAATACTTTGAAAAATATTTCAGTAGTATTTATGAAATTTATATCGCTGAAAAGTGCAACTCATTACAATTTTAATGATATGTCCCTCAGCTCACCAATATTACGCATCTCTGAACCTCATTGTTCTGAAAAAGTCTTGTAAAGTTGTGAGTGCTTCAATTTCACGCTCATTGATGATCAAAGTTGGGTTTCCTCTTAATATTTTTTAATAACGCATCTCAAGGAGCACGAAAGTGAACACTCACAATTTTGCAAGACTTTTTCAGAACAATGGGGATCAGCGATGCGTGGTATTGGTGAGCTGAGAGACATATCATAAGAATGGTAATGAGTTGCACTTTACAGTGATATAAACTTCATAATCACTACTGGAATATTTTGCAAATTATTAATGATCAAAATCGGGTTTCTTTTATTCGATATACCCGGTACTACTGATACAAAACTTGGAGGGGGAGGTTTCCTGATGTGTGATGAAAAAATGCTCATATCTGTGTGATTATTGGACCATATCACATCAAATTTCATCTATTTGTAGAAAATGAATAGTAGTTTAAAGGTGTAGAGTTATGATTAATATAATATTGTTATTTTAATATTATACCCATCTAAAGTACCATTAGCATTTTTTGTGGGACACCCTGTATATCCACCCTCTTTCTCTTTTGCTCCCTAATTCAATCATTTTCTTTCGAATGCTAGGGTTCTATAATCTGCAGTAATTCATAAGGCTTTGTTATATTTCGTTTTTTGGACTTTATTTCTTTCTCTTTACCTTACAAAATATATATAAAGGGAGATTTGAAGGGGGAAAAAAAAACCTTCTCGTTTTTTCTTCATATTTCCTCTTCTTACTTTACTATATAAAGCCCTTTCATGTCAATTTTATTTTGTACCGTATAATACATTTTTTTTTTTAAATCTCTCCCTCTCCCTTTTTTACATTTTCTCTTATAAATTTAATTTTTGGAACATGTTCCGTAATCAGCGGCAGTATAATACGAAAATCTATTTGTTCTATTTTAGCTTTATTCCTTTTAGCTTTCGTTCGTGATTGTTTGATTTGTGGTTTTATGTTAAGTGATTCGCATGAAGGATCTTCAATTTACCGGACCTACAAACTATTCAACATAGACATGAAGGAGGAATAGGAAATTATGAAAATAGTATTTAAAAAATATTAGGACGTAGGAATGCAGCCTCAATAATAAAACTCGAATTTAATACCACGAACTCCAAACAACAACAAAGGCAACAAAATCAAGAACAGCTGCAGCATTATGTTGTTATTATAATCTGATTCGCACTAGCCAGAATCTTCGCTTTGTTTCAAGCTCGATTGTACTTTTCACCTCTTTGTTTTCAACATTGTTTTGTTTTACATTGCTTTGTAAACAAAAACAATTGCCACAATTTTGAAGCTACGAATGCTGCCCCTTCTCTTTGAAAAAAAAAGGGTGATAAAAAACGAAAAAAAAAAAAAAAAATCACTTCCATTATGACGTACGTTTTCATGTTAAAAAATGTTGACATCACTCTGGTTGACAAACCTGTTGTCAATGAGACATCATGTTTTACACATTTTTCTGGACCATGTTCTATTAGAATTGAGGAAGGCATACTTTGAACAGATTTGTACAAATGAAATGGTCTCAACTTGGACTCAAATTTCTCCAGTGTATTCCATTATCATATACATGGACACTTGTTGGTCGCGTTGCCATTGGGAAATGGTCATACCGTTAAGACCTCAACTAATTTTTTGAAAACAAAATCTTCATTAAGAATAAAATCTTCATTAAAAATATATATATTTATCTTTATTAATGATATTGTTTGATTTTCTGGACCTTCCATTGATAGGTTTCTCCAATGTTTTATGCATTTACTTCCGAGCTAATTTTGCCTAAAGATATTCCCCTGACATTGATCCGGAGGGCAAAATCATCTTTATTTGACACAGTTAAGACTTTAAATCAAGACAGTAATTAAAAAAAGAGTTACAAAAACAAAACAAAATCACATAATATACTGGCAGGAGACATGATGTTTCCGATGTTTCTGCTAGATTCAAATTAAGATTTATAGACAAGTGGAAGTTAGTTCCGATTTACTTTAAAAACAAAACGAAGAAAGAAACACAATAAAGAGGTGATAGAGTTGGTGTGGTTAAGTGGATAAATTGCCAGACTGACGATCACAAGGTATTTATATTCAAATTTGCAAAAACTTGACTCCGGTGATATAAAAAAGCTGTTCCTTATGTTGTGATGCACCTTATTAACGTATCCTAGCTAAGCCAGGTAGTTAACATAAAGCGCTTAGAAACACCAAGGTTGTTAATTATATTAAGCGATATATGTTATCTCTTAAACCTTTTCTGAAAAAAAAATATATTGGTATTTCGTATATGATTATCTATAAGCAAAACGCTAATTGCTAATATACAAAGACTGACGTTCGACGCGACAAATTATGGAGTAGTTCATCGCTGCGTTTTCTTTGTCCATGGAAGTTGAAGTGAGCCATTAAAAGTATTGGTTTTTTTAATGAACCAAGACATAAAAACGATCACAAAATGACTGATTATTGACACGTCAATTATCATGATTAGGCCGATACATATATAACATCACAGCATATAAATGGGATATTCACAGAACGTAGACAAAAGGAGCTAAAATACGAAGTAATTGCAAATAAATGGTGTATGTCATTGAATCAAGAAATAATTAGTCAAGAAACATAATCATCGCGCAATATGTCACCTTCTGAACGGACATTAATAGACTTTACAATATTTTTGGAGAGCAGCCATAGTATCAAAGATATCCACAGTTGTTAGAACGTCATATTTACGTTTTATGATTTATGATATTAATAATGATAATAATTTATTTATAACAAAAATCAACATTACAGCCAATGGCTGAATTGCAATTGATTTGTACAATATAAAATTACGTACAAAATAATTATATTTCGTTTTTTGAGCAACGATTGCGCTCTGTGGGACATGGCTTTTACCACAGTTAATATTATCAATGATGTATGAAATATGAATATTTTCTCGGTAAACAGGTCCATTTAGCTGAGGCTGTAATCGCTCCATACATTGATAGTATATATACGCTGTTCAATCATTTCTTCTTTTTTTCCCCTCTTTCTTTATTGTCTAACAGTGAGACCCCAAAGAAAGGAAAACCAAACTTTGAGAGCCTGGTATAAAAATTGCATAACTTTATAATTAGGCCTATAATTGTATAATTGTCACATTAATTCTTAAATCAATCTGATAGGTAAACCAAGCCTAATGATTGCTAATAATAAAGATGCGCAGGCTTAAATTTTTTTTTTTTTTTAATGAAATGAGACATTAATTTCGCCCTAAAATACCAGATACTGTCAATTTTGAGAAATAAATGTGTATTTCAATAATTTATTTTTCTCTTGGGTTGCTCTAACAACGCCCAATTGCCATCTTAGATTTTTAGACTACTGTACCCATATTTATTTTTATGGTGCACAGAAGGCCATTTTTAAAACGGTATACCTGATCGTAAAACAACCCTTATTTCGCCAGCAATAACATCTCTCCCATAATTCAAATTACGTCCCATCTCATATACACCTCCGGATGTGCCTCTATAATATTTCACTTTTTTCTTTGGTTGATGGCCAGTGCTTTCAACCTTGAAGATTCGGTTACGTTTCCACTTGTTCTCTCAATTTTGTCACACACCCGTAACTTTGGTTGTTACTGTCTCTTCACCTTATGCTTTGCCAATGATGACCGGAAAGGAACGAACAAATTCACGAACGAACAAATTCACAAACGACATTTGGCTACCGGAAAAAAGCAATTGAAAGCATAGATTTATAGAGTACAGTATAGAAGACGGTGACGATTTGAAATCAAATTCATATCAAATCTTTATTTCTTTTGAATTCCTACTTGCATTAATCTTCTCTATGATTTTGTCCATGTTTGATTTACTTTATTAAGCAAGCACACAATGATTTTTTTTTTTTTTTTATTTAAATATAATATTTGCGCCTACTTTATGCGACCCAGTCAAGTCAAAATACATCAGTCTTCCATGAAGCGCGAGGTTGTAGATATCTCACTGAATTTTAAAAAGGGAAATGAACCCCTTCGTAAAAGTTATTTACTTTGAGGTGGGGAATTCCAGAAACCGCACTATTTGAAAACAGTTAAATAGGTTAGTGATAATTAAAGTCAGCTAATTTAAAATTGTAATCATTGAATTTGCACTAAGACTAATTAAACACAACATTAGATCAAAATTCTACCTGTTTCTAATGATAGAAACAAAGGTTTCGGCTCTGATGTACAAATAATTATCATCTGCCATAAATTTTATGCTGTCCTGCTACAAAAACAACTATCATACAATTTAGAAAAGAGATGATTTTCATATAAAAAAAACGAAAACAAAATGAAATTCCATTTGAAAATATGAATTTCAGCCAGAGAGTTAATTCATTTAAAGAAGATACAATAATTTTATTTATTTTATTTATTTTATTTATTTATTTCTTTATTTTCTCTTTCAATGTGGTTTTTTTTTCGTATTACAATGATATTGCAATTTACATATTTACAACATAATAATATTAACAAAAAACTTAAACAAAGGGGTGTGAAATTGAAAGAGAAGAGAACAGACTAATAAGCAGAGCTTATAATACATGTAATAACGCTAATACAATCTATAAAAGGCAAATATCTTGCAATGTGGACGGGGTCATTTTAATAGTGTCAGGACAAAAGTCATAAAATATAAAGATAGATATAGACAGTATCCTTCAAGCCCCAACTATATAGTGCGATCACATTATCCCGTGTTTAAGTTCGCCTCATTATCTCCTACCTCACTCAACATGGCTCAAACAAAAATAAAAAGAGCCGATTTAATTTGACTTTATATAAAACGCCATTTTAATGAACCAAAATAATGAGCTTAGTTTTTTTTTTTTTCAATGGCGGGGCGTGTCTTTATAGCAGAAGAATTACTCGTCATAAATTAGATGTCACGATTTAAATGACAAAACACTGTCTTCCGCAAATTAGTTTTATAACCCAACCTTTTAGATTGCTATACGGTAAAATGAAATATTGTGACATGTGCTATAAGACACGTAGACATGGTTTGTTTTTTCGGGTTTCTTAAATTTGTAAGCGCAGTTTGCTATTTCGAGTGGCAGTCTTTTTGAGAGAAAAATAGCTAAAAATATGGCTGACGGTATTCCTATCATGTCTATGTTATGTTCATGTTTAATACGCGCCGTAAGCACACATTCTACTTAATTTTATTAAAAGAGAATTTTTTTGGTTTGAGTTCCGTAAAAGTGGCCCTAATAATAACATACATTATACATAAAATAATAATGGTTAATGTTATGTTGCTGCCATTTATTTTTAAAGAAAGCACGAATCACATTTGTACGGATTAGGTGTGTGAGAGAGAGAGAGATGAGAGCAGAGAGAGGAGAGAGAGAGCAGAGAGAGAGGGGAGAGAGAGAGAGAGAGAATGAAAGAAAATAATTCACAACCAAATTCTAACCTTGTCAAGTCAGTTTAGTGACATACACGTTTGATACCTGTTATCTTAATAATTTTATTGTGAACCATCCGGAAGATTAACTCATTACAGGGAAATATTCGATTAATAGGGTTGTTAACTCGAGAATAAAACGGAACCAAGTTGCACAATTGTGAATAATTACCTAAGTTATCCTCAAGCGATGCAATTACTAAATCGCTCTCTCCAATTCTTTATGCCCTACTCGAGCCTATAATCATGATAATTTTAAACCAATTTTCCAACCTAATTGCACCGCCTTCTGAAATTGCAATAAATGAATAATCCCTTGTGCGGATTATTGTGTGAAGAGACTTAATTGTCTAATACATGTCTATATTGAATACTCTTGGGCATAAAGTTCAACGTATCTTATTTTAAATGATTACCTAATACACGATTTTTTTTTCTGCGTTATGTTTTTCATTGTCCCCATCGCCCTTAATTGGAATACAGGCCTGTCATGAAAATGACATGTAACCTGCTAATAAAATGAGTATAATTTACATGGAAAGAGGGACAGACAAATTAAGCTTACAAAGAGAGAGAGAGAGAGAGAGAGACAAAGAGAGAGAAAGTGACAGGAAGAAAAAGAGAGAAAGAGAAAGAGCGGAGAGAGAGACAGACAAAGGGGGAGAGAGAGAGGAGGCGGGGAGAAGGAGGTATACCACTGCAAAAAAGACATTAAAAAAGGGGTGAGAGCGAAATATAGGGTGGTTAAATAAATTAGACTAAATGCATTTTTAGTGGTGTTTTCTTGTCAACCAGATCAAGAATAAGTAGTTGTGTATTTATTTTTTTTTTAATCCACGACTTTTGGCTGGTGATAATTCGGCGCCATGACAAGGGCGTTAACGATTTCATTTGTTCAAAATCCGTATCAGTGGCGCATATCCGAGCTTTGAGTCCAATGGGGGCAAAATCGGCAGTCTATACAATACATGCATACATGTATCAATTTTATTTGATGTGCATGTATAACCCCACCCCTTGCCCAGCCCTATACTAAATCATCAAATACTCATTTACAGACAGCTTCTTCATTCGATCATTTGCTTGATTAGGTCACTGTCACCATGGAAGTATAACTTAGAACTTCTTTTCTACGTCCTTGCTGTCACAAACCACTGATTTAGTTATAACGTGGGCAGTTCCAAGCAAAACAGGACTTGGAGCTGAAATTTGAATGTGCCGCTGTGCCTTTGAAAATGCAAATTAGGATCTGAAATTACCACAAAGGCTTCTTTACAATACAAACAATCATTTAAGTTTAAAAAATTTGCGATCCAGTATTCTTACGCTGAATAATTGATCAAACCCAAATTTGCACGTATGGGACTATGGGGCTTTAAATGCCTCTAAGTCTTATATCTCGTCACTTTTTGCCAATTTTTTTGGCTTAATGTAATTGTCATGGTCTACTCCAACAAACTTTGGTATTAATATTTCTTTATAATGCATTTTTCCTCACGAAAAAGACCGGGAAACCAGATGTCACTCCGTAACCGTCACTCCGTAACCGGACAAGGGTTCAAGTTTTAAGTCATAATTCGTCGGCTTTGAGCCAGAAGGGCGCTATTGCAGATCAAAGATGTTCCGTTTAGAGCCAGAAGGGCGCTATTACCATTGACTTTGTACAGTAATAGCGCCCTTATGGCTCTCAACGGAACATCTATAAGATGCAATAACGCCCTTATGGCTCCCAACAGACGAATTAACAAAATATTCAACCAATTTTGTTATGCAAGGTGGCATATTATACCTAGAATAATATAGAATCCAATCAATTACTCAAAATTGTGATAGCCATTTAAATTTCACAGAGTTTAAGCAAAATGTTTTCTGCTCAAATATGCATGTCCATTTTGCGTCACTCCGTAACCATGATTATGAATATTCATATCTCATTAATTAAGAGGATCACTACAAAAAAAATTATCATTTTGAAAAAAGGGTACCATCAGCTTTTGTCACGAACCATTTCTTTGTACATAAAGATTAAAGTATGGATGATAAACTTGTTTGAATGCTGAAATGTTGCTTCTGAATGTCACTCCGTTACCTTGGAACTGCCCATGTCTTATAACACACACCATCGCATCAATCCAAAAATGCATATAACCGGTGCCTCCACACGAAAAAAAAAAATGCATTTCAAACACTGTAAGCATTAATGATCACTTATTCTCAATATTGATGGGTCCTTCGCCCCACCAATATTTGAATGGTAGCCCCCACCCCACCCCAAACAAAAAGAGAGAGAACTAAACATAACGAAGAAAAAAAAAACATTAAAAACATCCCTAAAAAATAATAACACATACACACACACACACACAGCAACAACAACAACAAAATACACACACACCAAAATATAAGGCACAAAAACACGCGCAAAAACGACACACACACACAAAAACAAAAAATAAAAAATAAAATGTACAATACAAAGACAAAAGGGGAGAATGAAAAGAAGAAGGGAAAATGAAGAAAACGAAACTTCTCTGCCTCAAAACAGAAAAACAAGGATTAAATAAATATATTAAAAAACTTATCGTTGGGGAAAGGCAAGAGTTTAAATGAAAAGAGAAAGAGGAACCGCCTTCCTGCAATATGAATCGTTTCAATAGATCTCCTACAAAAGGCATTTGTGAACGATAAACTATCAATGCGAATGCCGTGTTGTGTTACCAGGGTAGTTCCCATTTCTGTATAAATATATGAAATAAACGTTGCGTGAGAATATGTGATTTTACGTCCACACAAAACTGAATAAAGATATTGTGATTTTTTCACGTATGAAATTCAATTAAAATTCATTTATTTTCCACAACAGAAATGCCATGCTCGAAAATAACACTGCCCTTTCTCCCAGCTATCGTTTTTCACACCTATCGATATAGAACTTCATGATGAACATAAAAAAATAATCCAATTAATAAAAATGGTAAAGAATGAAATACAAGCAAAGATAAACAATGTATAGAGCCATTGTCAGAAAAGAAATATAAGGAAAAGGGAAGTTAATAATAATAAATAATAATAAAAAAAATAAATAAAAAAAACACGAACATTTTAGAAGGAAATAGGGAGAGATTTCAGGAGTGACAATTGTGTGTTTTAATGCAAGTATTAAAGATTTAAGACCATCTTGGAATATTTGTGTTCTACTATGATTTGGCCAAAAAAAAACAAAAAAAAAATCAAGTAAAATATTTCAATCATTACTACATTACAATGATCAAAACAGTTGTAAAGTTAAAGTTAAAGTTGTAATCCCATATTAATGAGAGTTTTTCATTACGTTCAATGCATTTAATGATGAAATGATGACAAACAATCAGATGTTTTAAATTTATATTAGATAAATATCTGACGGATAAAAGAGTTATGAGCTCATAATTCATAGGTAAATATGCATTCACGTTGAAACAATTTAAAAATTAAGACAACATATGAATATTCAAACGAGAACTCCGTATAAGGCCATACATTTTTAATTGATCCAGAAAATAGGTGGAGTTGTGACATCTGCACGACATTTCTTTAATTTTCTCAACTGAAATACAAGCTATGATATTGTTCATGTATCTGGTGTCGAAATGAAGCTTATGATGACAATAATACAGTCATACCAAAGAGATTGGAAAAATAATGATGTTTAACTTTAAATTAGTGGCCAATTAGCAAAAAAAATGTGCAGGATGGAGAATGATAAGGAGGATGATGATCAGGAAGAGGATGATCAGGAGGAGTATGATCAGGAGGAGTAAATTCTCCTGATAGCACACTGATGGACTAAAGCCACCGTAGATCACGCTATCATGGATTTTTATAACTAATTCATCATGATAACACTTAGTTTAGATTTACTTCAACTAAAATTAGTGTAAATAAGCTTAATTATTAATCAGTTTTTACTAATCAAATCATAGAGCAACATACATGGCTGCATGATCGCGTGAGCAAACAGTATCTGTTTCTTAGCGATGTGCATTAAAAACTTCAGTTAAGGGTACTTTCACGACTTAAGAGATTTATTAACTATAAAATATTCAGAAAGGAAAATATTCATTGGTCATAATTCTTTAGTAAAACAGTATAACGAATGAACAAATAAACAATTAATCATTGTTATTTTAGCATGAAGACAATGGTTGAGATTTACGGCAAATTTAGAGAGAGAAAGCACAAAGCAGATACATGGCTAATTGGTAGTGATTTATAAATTTGAAAATATACACTTCAGAATTGAATTTGATAGCATAATTGTTGTCAAAAAATTATTTTACTGTTATTGTTTTGTTTTATTACATATAACACATGGCATGATCATTTTGATTCATGACACATACTAGTCAGGTACCAGAGGATGTATTTTTTATGTTTTAAATTTTTCTTTTAAGAATTAATTTGTTAACAGTTAGTTTTTTTCTCTATTTCCTTAATTTCTTTGAGTGTTTATAATAATTCATTTTGGCAAAGAATACAATTCTCAGATCATATATTTAAAAATACTCTGTTGTGAAATTATGACTGAAGAGGCTTGCGCAAAATTATTTTAATTACTTTAGACCCTGTAATGTGTCTAAAAACAAACAAACTCTGAATGATATGAATTCAATAATGACACTTTTAAAGGTGTGTGGTATACACCTATACTACTCTTTCCCTTTTCAAAGATTGGTATTTTCCCCTTTTCCCCATGGCTTTTTCGGGTATATTTGATTCCATAACTTCTAATGCTTACATCATATGCTGCTTAGGTGCATTTTGTTAAATCCTCAGTTAATTTCCTATCAGAAAATATATACTTTTGTTTATAATGGGTGTTGTATGTAAAGTTACAGAGATTCAAATAAACACAAAGACACAATTTTCATGTTGCGAAAACATGTCACACAAAACTGGCCAAATCCAAAACGCACGCATGCATAAGGAAACACATTGGGACAGATACTGTCGACTGTCGTTATTATTTCATAGCTTCTAAATTAAGATCTAAATGCGCCAAAGAAAATACAATTCAACCAAACCCATGACATTGACAACACTGTAGAGTGAAGTTAGAAATGACAAATATTGGTACAATGAAATAATGTTCTTTGTAGGTTTCTATGGTCGGTGTAAGCCTTTTCACTAAGGCTTACCAATACCACATGGTCCACAAAATTAAACTTTTGATCCAAATGCAAATTGAAAAAAGGCAAAATATATTCACCTCCAAATTTTCGACTGAACACTTCAGTCTTCTTCAGGGAAATGACCCGTCTGATCACCACTGCCGGAAGTGACGTAGCGGCGAAGAATCGGGTCATAAACTCTGGGAAGTTTGTATCGGCCCCCGTCACGATTTGCATTTGGATCAAAAGTTTAATTTTGTGGATTTATCACCAATGCAGTTTAACTTTCATTCGATTAATACCACATGGTGTCAGCGAAAGCTTATTGTGAAATAAGATATTGAAGTACTTCGCATCTCGTCCACTTAAAAAAAAAAAGAAGTATATAAATATTTGGAAAAAAACTCAGGCTGACAAAGCCCGGAAAGACAAGAACATTTAATTTCTGTTATTTATTCAAAACGGCTCATCAATGTAATTACCAATTGAAAATTTATTTGTTTTTAAATATTTGCAGATTGTTTTTACTTGAATACTATACACACCGCAAATCCGTATATAAACATATATGGGAATTGGTTCCTGTTATATTCCAAACAAAGAATCAAGGTTGAGTGATTTCACTAAGTTGATGACAACACATGATTGTAATTCGCGGAATTTAATCGTTGTTTGTGTAAATAATACCGTCGTGATAATCATCATTTTTAGCCACATTTGAGAGAGAAATATGTAAAAGTGTTTATAACCGGGAATTAAATAACATTACGGTCATGGAAATTTCGGACTTAAATTATTTCACATTTCATTTGCAAAAGCTATGGGTCCAAAATTTAAGGCACAGGTAGATTAAATTGTATGCGATTTTGGAAGAAAACTGTTATATTATTTGATATAGACATTAAAACAAGGAACTTCATACTGTCCTGATTTCTGCATGGGTATTCCTGTTACACTAAAATTGTTATTCACGGCGATTGCGAACCCTCTTCTCCGTATAAAATCAAATTGTTTCCATGTCGCAGTGATGTCACAGCGATATTGCGATTTTAAGCTATATAGCTAATTCAACCTTTAGGCCTACTCCAAATTAAAGGCTCGCATTGCACCATAATTACGATTACATTGTTCCTTTACACGTTTTTATCTCTCATAAGATAATTTTGCATGTTTCAAATGTCACAGTCATTTGTTCCAAAATCACATCGCAGTAAACCGCAGTGTGAGGCGGGCTTTTTAGATCACAACCTCAACTGAATTTACACCTTTGGATATAATTTTCTTTTTTGAAAATGTAAATAGAATAAAAGATACGATATCGATGGAAGAAATAGGGCCAATGCATAAATTCATGAAGCATATTGCATGACATGTAAACCCTTCTTCTGTAATCCTTTTATTAGAATTCATAGAATAATAAATGATCGATCGGTTTTTCATTGTTAAAAAAGTATATTGTATTCTATATACATGTATATCCTGGTCTTGTGTCGTGTAAAAGTTCACAAATACACATCACAATCTAAAATAAAGCGTCTTAATATAGCCTATTCACTCCAGTTTCTCTGAAATGTTCAAATGCGAATCGAATTTACTTGTAGGCCTACAAATAAAAATGAAAATTTGAGAGATGGACAGAAAAAAATACAGAACTAGACGACCATTTGGAAACTTGAAGAACAGGAAGAAAATGAAAATAATAAACTCGACGCACATCACATGGACAATTATTATTATCAAACCATTAAACAAGTCACAGGATAAGCTTATTATATAAGATGCTATAGTAAACAGTGGATAGAAAAATACGCGTCGTCATTGGATAGATTCAGTACCACGTGACCTACCTTCAAAAAGTTATATTGCTACATATGCTACAATATAACTTTCGGTTTTGTAGGGTAAAGCCCGTGTAATAATGAATGGGGAGAGTATCGATTCTATTGATTAGCCTTGTTGCGCGACGCGTAATAACAGTAAAATGTGTAGCGCACACCAGCTTATAACAATGGATACGCGGAAGCAACAAAATACGTCACAATAGCTAAATCTGCACCAAAAATTGGGCAAAGAAAAACCAGATGAGGCAAGGTCAAAGATCTAGCGGGGCCATTTACTATAAAATAATAGTGACGCTCCATTCTTGCAACATACTGGACTATATTGACTCCAAATACTAAATTATCCCTCGGCAGATCTATTTTACCCGCCTGCGGACCTCGAGAAAAACAAATCTGCACTCGGATAATTTACGATCTCTCGTACCATAATCCAGTATATTGCGCCGATAGATTGTACACTATTTATATAATATACGACTTTCACAGCTTGCAAGCACATGTGGAGAAGAAAGACCAAGCGATAAACAGTCATAATACATGATAGTATATTATAGATGATAATATGCACATAACAAACAAAATCGATGACTATAAGAACCGTTTGAAACAGAAATATGGGCCCGAATAGTTTTAAAATGTTAGGGTTGAAAAGGGATTAACCGAAGACTCGTGCCATATAACGATTGTATTAAACATGTGGAAATTTACACTCGAAAATATTATGTGTGCATCTCTATAAGACATTCACTGGCCCATATCCCGCAAATTGTATTATCCCGGTGTATTTATGCCATGACCTACAGTTGTGAACTGCCGTTTTATTTTTTGAGATTATTCAAGCTAACTTTACTCTGTAAGAAGGCTTAAGAGTTGCCAGTAGGGATATAAAAAAACAGTATAGCTTGGTCTTTATCTAGCTGCGTGAAGTGCTAATATTCTCTTATTTCGATATTACAGTGCGTCCCACAACAAGAACTATAACACTTTTGTAAATGGCTACCAAAATAAAGACAATACGACTTCTTGGGTAAAATGTGTATAGTAATAAAAGCTATATCCTCAACCTATCATTATGACACCAAAAATCCGAAATAAACGCAGCTTCAGTGAGTAAATTGCCCACTTTGTGAAGGACATAAAAATTACCTGCCACCAGGAATTTCACTTTTCATTTTTGCACCTGGTATGGAACGCCATGAAGGAGTCAAAATTAATTGATGGAATAAATCAGCAAACAGAGTAAAAAATAAACCAAAATTTAGGAAAATAATCAATTACTATGCAAAAAGTATTGTTCACTGTTTTGTTTTCATATCATGATTTTGCTTGGACTTCAGTTTATTTGTTCTTTTTGCCGATGATTCCATCATTAATTTTGACTCATTCGTGGCTTCCATAAACCAGGTGCAAAATGAATCGTAATGTCCTGCGCAGGGTAATTTTTGTTCTGTCCTTTACAAAAATGGGGCATACTCACCTGAAGCGATGCGTTATCTTTCGGAATTATTTGTATCATTATGATAGTTGAGGATATGAGCTTTTATATTTTATAAAACCTTTCTCCCAATAATTCATATAATTTTCTATCTGGATAGCTATTTAAAAAGTTGTAAATTTGGACGCACGTGTACTAGATTAGAATTAAAGTCTATGTTGATTGCGGGCATGCTAATTTAGCCGACGCGCACGGTATCATTATCATGATCATTAAAACGCATTCACATCTCCTATTTTTTCAATTGAATCACAAGTATATTCTGTTGCCACCCATTATTCCTATACCAGATGGATAAAATACGCACACCCCTCCCTCTTCACAAGCATGCAACGTTGTTCTTTCTACTAAAACATTTATGTTTATTCGATAATCAGATTGTTGTCGTCCATTTCTGAAGAGGAAAATTTGTCACTTTTCATCTGTGAGCCAGAACAAAAAATTTTCCAGACCCGGTCATTTCTGAAAACAAGAGGGAGACAAAAATAAAAAAAGGCCCCCAAAATGAAATTAGAGAAAGCGGGGGATAATCAGGCGAAAGAAGCCATGAAACTGTGTTTACAGAGATTTGTTTATTAATCCTTTTCGAGGAAATGATGGATATAACCTTTCCGATACAAGGCCAGATGAGAACAGCAACACCCAGAGAATAATGATTTCTCCCCCCCCCCCCGGCCCCCCGTTCCCAGGGAGGATTTAGTCATATACTACAAAGACGTTAAATAACTTAACTTCATTCAACCGATATATCAAATTATAGTCAGGTTCTTATGGTGAATTTATGGTAATTTACAGCAGTAAATACAATTTTCCCACGAAAATATATTATTTTTCACCGAATAATCAGGACATTTACTTTTGGAACCACATCCTCCTTATTAACCATGTCAACTACACAAAGAAATCTTTCTTCTCTGGATGTTGCAGTTTTCATCTGGCGTTGTATACCTGATGGCCATTATTTCCTTGCAACCAGTATAAACGAAATATGTAAATAGTTTTGGAAGAAAATTATGAAACAGTTTCGTAGTTAACAGATAATTCCCAACTTCTCAAATTTTACTTTTATGGGCCTTTGTTCTTTTGATTTCCCTAATATTAGAAATGACCGGATCTGGTTATCCACTGCCTTCTGGAATGGAAAGGGAAAATGGATATCTTTACGACAGACATAATTATACAGAAAGGCTTGTATTATGAAAAATGCACGCACTCTATGTTGCAATGACTATGAACACGGAAGGTATTAAACATATTTACATGGAAAAATAGAGGGGATGACTTGATAACAATCTCTCTTTTTTAATAAGCAATATTTACCAGGAATGTCATATGTACTTGCTGTTAACAGAATAAAGAGATCAATTATAATGTGTCATATATGCCACTGGGTCGACTATAATAAGTGGTGTAATGATATCAAAACGCCGCGAACGTAATGAAAATGATCTATTGTTCTAATTATTGAAAGTTTGTCCTAAAGACAGGTGCAATCCACCATGGTATTGCTGTGTTCTATACACACACACACACACACACTCAAACACACATACACGCACACACACACTCACATGCACACGTACGCACAAACACACACATTGTATGACTTCAACGTGTCAAAATTCAGAATAAAATTAAATATTGAAATTAATATTTTGGAAGTGATTGTCTGAAGAAATGTCACAAGACTGGTTCTAAAAACATTTTTTTTTTTTTTTTTTTTGTGCTGAAACTTTACAATTGAAGAGTGTAGTGGAAGAAGTACTTAAGTCACATTTTTTCAAAATTGAGTTTTTTTGCATAAATGCTATTTACATACCATCACAAATCATGTGCAAGTTTCAGTTTTGCAAAAAAAAATTATTGCAAAGTGCCCCAACCAACAACCCCCATTTTCCGAAATTGAGGTTTTGTAGTGGAAGAAGTACTTAAGTGGAAGAAGTACCTAAGTCAAATATGCTGTGAGTCCAAATTTTCACTATGGGAAGAGGAATAGGGCAGCCCTCCTATTTTTTGGTATTGGCAGACCACAAAATATGTACCAAGATTTGCCTGACGTTTATATGTATGTGTTTGTGTGTGTGCGCGTGCGTGGTGGGGGTAAACAAAAGTATTTGTTTTTGGAGGGGAGTTAAAACCGCATAGCTGGTTTTCACAGTAGGGAAGTAGTAATCATTCATAGTGAATGCAATATTGGGAATTTGCAAGAGTGTAAGCACAAAGGGCGGGCGGGCGCTTGATCAGCGTCGCCACCCCCCCCCCCCAAAAAAAAAAAATAAATAAAAAAAAAATAATAATAAAAAATTGGGGGTGTTAAAACATGCACACACAAAAAGTTCACCTGCAATGTGGCGTCTCAAGTCATATAAAAAATATATTAAAATATATTTAAAAGTCCTATCATTTTGTGTTAGACAGGTTATGCGTACGAGTAAAGTGGAATGCCCCCCCCCCTTCAACACAAAAATTTCCAAAAAAGCCCCCCAATCGGGTAAAGTAGGTCCTAATTTTGCCACTCCATAGGCAGTATGTATGAGTTTATTTAGTTGAGTTTTATCAAATCGTGTCAGACAGGCAAGGATCGAGGATAGACGGGCCTGCCCATTAACACCAAAAATTAAAAAAGTGCCCCAACATGAGTATAATAAGCATCCGGTCAGGTATATATGACAAATTACAACGTGCTGCTGTCAGCTACATTTAATTTTTTTTGTCAATTTATGTCAAACAATAGTCACAGGTTAGTTTACAGGGGCTGGCCTCCTTAAAATCCCCAAATAGTAAAAAAAAGGTGCCCTAAAACAGTAAAAATAGTATTGCCACCCCCATATTATTAATATGGGGGAAATATGTATTGTTGGTCATGAGTTCAATGGATCATATTCCTCCTCTTAATTCAGACAGGCGAGATCTGTGGAAGCAGGCTGCACCCTTTGAAACAACAAAATTTTGAGAAAAAATTGCCTCAAAATGGGTAAAAATAGCATAATGACAACCCCACCCCCATAGTAAGATTTTCAAAATATAAATATTATGAAGACGCCATATCATAATATGATAAAGCCTCAATTTGTAAAGAAATCAATACGAATTGCCGCATAAACCCCCATCATGAGGTTTTGTAGTGGAAGAAGTACCTAAGTCCATCATTGTAGTAGAAAAAGTACTTAAGTCGACGATTGTAGTGGAAGAAGTACCTAAGTCCACGATTGTGGAAGAAGTACTTAAGTCCACAATATGGCTTATTGATTATCGGAAATCGATGAGCACGAAATTACTCACATTTTGGCATATATTATTCTTTTGTGGTAAAAATCAACTCCACCAAGTTTGAATATGAAATTTCAAAAAAATGTGATGTGAGGAGTAATTTGAAATATTCAAACGCTTATATCTCAGAACTAGTATTATGTGACTTAAGTACTTCTTCCACTACACTCTTCAATTTACAAATTTAAGTTTAATGCTTTTACGACACTTAAGTGTTTAGCGGTCTGATATTTGTTTTAATTTAACAATTTACAAATTTAAGTTTAATGCTTTTACGACACTTTAGTGTTTAGCGGTCTGATATTTGTTTTAATTGGAAATCATACATATTTATAGTGAAAAGTAATACGAGCACGATAAGAATATACTTTTTAAAATGCTATGAACTTTTTAAAATGCTATGAACACAAGTTTGTTTTCAAAGACTAAGGAAATGTGGTGACATTAATACAAATAATCATCGACCAACACCCAAGTCTGTATAATTACCCTTAACCCTGCACATATCATTAGATATAAGATTTCTCTGACTCAAACTGAGATACTATCATCGTCGTCTTGTCAAGACGTACTTACATTTGTGTTACGCCGGGAATATCACACGTGCTTTTAACACCACGTGTCAAACATTTCTTCAATGAAATAAATTAATTTATTTTTCCAAAATATTGGAATAAAGTATTAAATAATTTCCGTAGTGATAAAGGGAAGAGTCACAATTTTACTTTAAGTCATCGTTACCGCATATAATGATCACCATGAAATATCATAGTCGAACTTTTATGTTGGGTATTCGTACATTACTTTACGATTTTGATATTATTTTTAATCTCTTTCTTTATCAAAATATCCAAAACATTCTTCCGACGATTCTTCCGACGACATTATCTCAATGCGGATATTCCAAAATTCTAATCCCAAAATACAAATACGCCTATCATTAAATATATATATTACTTCTATGTTCTCTTCTTTCGAGTACACTTTTTTACACACACAAAAAAAGGATCGAAAGAGATATGAATAAATCTTTTCAGTAAAAAAATGCATTAAAGGCATTAGTCTGTACGAAATCGGTACTTTTCAATTATTGAATGAGAATCCCATTTATATAATAAATTTAGATTTGACTGAAAATACTTAATATTATTTTGAAAACGAAATAGCCATTCATTTTGTTTTCCGTTGTTCGATTTCCTCGATATTCGAAACGATCAGATGATGGGAAATAAATTAGTTTATTTCTTAAACAGGACGTCAATACATTTAGAAAACTCTGATTATAATGTAAGCATTATTGACATCACATCAAAGATTGATTTTTAAAAATAATATCGTTTTTATTTATGTATTCATTAATTGAATTTGCCCAAGATTGTGGATTTGATCAACATACATTAGTGTAATAAGGATATTAAAATAATTGTTTTTAGTATTAATCCCATATTTTGAGTTGCGTATAGCCTATTATGCGATTTAGTGCTTTTTGTGTTTTTTCTAAGTCAGTTTGTGAAAATAAAGTGAACTGGAACGCGAAAGATACAGAGATTGATTTTTTTTTTAGGGATACGCCTACTTTAACTTCTAGAAAAGTACATACAAAATAATGTAAAGGCAAATTCTTTTGACAAATTTCTTGATTTCAATACAAATGGATCACGAAAATGCTGTGTAATAAAATGAGAATATGCTTTGTCACATTGTTGAGAAGCATGTTCCTAGTATTAACAACGCTACGCCCGAATGGCCACTAATTCTTACGGAGACCTCAAATTTATGATAATAGTGGCGAATTGCATTCGTATTCCTATTATGTCTGTTTGCAAGGCCTAAACAGTAAAGAGTAGCATAATGGATAGCCTACAGTGTCGACTTAAGTAGACATCTCATGCTGCAGTCACACAGACACTTACGTACAGTTACGCTTTTGTTGTTTTAATCGTATTTCATCTTCTATTCTATCATTTGTTATGTATTTCTTTGTTTTACTGGATGAACAAAATTATCAATATTTCCACTGCTGACTATGACGGGTAGGCATCCGTGGGAATCCGCAGAAAAGAAAATAATTTTTGGACGCAACCGGACGTAACTCAACGTAAGTGTCTGTGTGACTGTTGCATTAGGGATTGCAGGAGAATGCATTGTTATGGATGAACAAGAATGCAGCATTTACAATTTTGGTATGTGATCTATATGGCTCAGGTTTGAGGCCTTTACCCTTAAGAAAATTGGGAGACAAAATGATGGTTTTTAGAAAAGGCATTGTATAGAATAATAGCCAAAATACAGGTATCATAATTGTTCCTCGCTCGGACAATTAATAATACTGCTTGTCTTTCCAAGCAGCACATATTGTAGGTATAGGGGAGACCGGGGACAAATGTAACACGGGGCAATTGTAACAGGGGCTCCCATTCCTAGCAGAAACACGCTATAAACTTAAAATTTGTACAGAGCGTGCGTATTACATCGCTCCACATGCTGTATGAGTGTTAGCAGATTTAACGGTTCGTGGAACTTTCTACAGCAGAAAAACCGTTTTTTGAGCAAGAAAGTAATATTTCACATTACCCATTGTTTTTCTTCTGGACAAATATGTGGATGAGTTACGGCTGTTATTTTTATATATTTAGAAATTATGTTCTTAGGCCATATTTTGCTAAAATTTCAACGATGAATACCTAAGCTAAGATAGAAAAAAATCTCTCCAAATATGGTCGCCTCTTCAGGCGCCAATTTAACTAACTTTACTTAATTGCCCTAACGCACCATCTGTAACACTAACTCCCCGAGGCAACTCGCGCAAAAACAGTTCTTCCCCTGACATCCACCCAAGCCTCAATATCATACACCACATAGCGGCCATGAACGTGTTCTGAGAAAGTGGAGGGCTGATCGCAAAGGCAGCGGTGGGCCTCTCCGAACAGCGCTACAAAATCACAAATGCTATGTCATTGTTCGTTTTGTACACCGTTCGCTGCACAAAGTCGCGGGCGGAGCTTAGAAATGAGAATGCAAAACTTTGAACGTATCCGTCAATCATATTCTTTATTTACAAGGAAAAAAGAGCCTTATTTATAAGTCTCAGATATTGAGAATTAAATTACTTTTAACATATCCTGTCCAATACGTTTTGTTGAAAAGGCAAAAAAAAATATTGATTAGTCCGAAAATGCGTTCTTTAGTTTGGTATTCATTTGTTCATTGTAATCAGAGCTCAAGTTTTTTTTTAAATAATTTATATCACCTTACTAAACGAAAAAAGTAAACAAATATGAAAGAAGTGAACGTTAGGTTCTTTTAATGCCAAAGTTGTAAATAGGAGTAGACTTGGAAATAAATAAAAACAGCAAAGAGTAGCCCGTCGATAAGCTCAAGCATCAGAACTTCATAACTTTGAATGAATTATCAATATAATGCTTTACAAAAAACAAAAAGAACCATATCTATAACCTCAGACTATGAAATTAATAACTTTGAACAAATCTGTCCAATACTTTGCTAGAAAGGCACAAAAACATTGATTTGCCGAAAAGTCCCTCTAGTTTGTTTATCATTTGTCATTGTAATCAGAGCCTCAACTATTTTAATTCTGTTGTTTTTAGATAATTTATATCACTTTACTAGAAAACTTCATAACTTCATATGTTTGAATGTATAGTAATTATAGTGCTTTGTTACAATTACAAAACGGTAACCTTATCTATGAGTTCAAACATAGAATAGAATTAGATAAACTGTAACCTATAATTGATTTGATTTTTTATATTTTATTGCCAGATTTACATGGTATAAAACAAAAAAGAAACACTAACAGATACCCATGAAATCTGGAAAAGGCCTATTTTATTAGTATCCTATCAAAATGAGAAAGAGATTACGCGACCCCCCTGATTTGCTTTTCTTATTTAAAAAAAAACCCACACCACATTAAAAGAGAGAAAGAAGAGAGAGAGGAGGAAAAAACTTGAGAGCAGGAGAAAAGAAGAGAGACGGAAGCAGATAGGAAAGAAAAGTAAAAGCAGAAAGAAGAAAAAAAGAAAGAGACAAAAAAAGAAGAGGAGAGAGCGAGAGAGAGAGAGACGGGAGGACGACGCCCCCATAAAAAGAAATATATTTCAATATGATACCTGAAAATATATACGTCCAATGCGTTTATGTTAACACGGCAAAGAAATATTGAATTGCCAGAAAAAAAAAGTGGCGCTAAATATTTAAGATTGATTTTACAAAAAAAAAAAAAAAAACAAAGCTGTCATTTCTTTTACTTCTTATCAGAAATGTATCACTTATTGGAAAAAAATGTGAAAAGTCAACAGGCGTAGGCCTAATATAAACGTGACTATACCACAGTTGTCAGTTTTAAGATCATATTAGCAGTACAAAGTAGATAAAGAACCAAAATATGAATTGACAAGTTCTCTCAAGCACTTCTACCAGTACAAAGCTGAGCCCCCAACACCCTTTTACCAGAACAAACAAAAAAAACAAACAAAAATTAGCGGTCAAATTGCCCATATCATGAATATAACAAGTGGGAAACATAATATAAATGAGTCAAGCATTGTCATGTTTTATTATAATTAGCTTATGTGGTTAAAGATGTTTAAATCTTGGATCTGCCAAGTGCATAGCTTTGATAATTTCATGTGTTACAATTGCCCTGTACGTCTGTTACAATTGCCCCTGGACACGGGGCAATTGTAACACTCGACCTCTTGTTTTGAAATGGTAATGGCTTCAAAATAACTTGTTGTGCTTAGCCCAAACCTATTCATATGTCAAGCTAAGATATGCATATTTCATTTTATTTAATTTTAAGCAAGTATTTGGCTTTAATAAAGTTGATAGGTTAAATTTGGAAAAAACTGTTACAATTGTCCCAGTCTCCCCTATGCAGTTAGGATGTTCACTATAATGAATTTAAAAAAGGGGTAACAGGTGATTGCCGTTTTCAGACTCTTCGTCTCTACGACAACCATCAAGTGATGTCATGCTTACCTGTGTATCATTCCACACCATTCTAAGATCATAGTCAGCAAGTAGATCCGATCTGCTGTTGATGTGTTCTAATGCCATTTCCACAGCCGGTAAGATACCACTGCCGTCCCAACCGCCTCCAAGAGAGAAAAAGCCTCCTAAATAAATCGGTATTTTTTCTCTCATTCCAATTTCATCAAAGTCAGGACTATGAGAAGTGTTCGTATCTGTCACAAGTGTTGTGATCGGCATCGCTGATGTCGATTCGAAGTCATTGATTACCAGGGAGTGTGGTGACCCCGATGGAGAGGCTAACGTGTCAAACGCCGAAGTACTCGTTGCATTCATCGACTCGGTGGTTGCTAGCACAGTTGTCGAAATCGAAAGCGTAATCAGAAGCCAGAAACCTGACGGCATTACTATCTGATTTGTAAGTAACTTCATCTCTCTAGGACATCAACCCTGTTTGTCATCTGCTTAACACGTTTTCTGAATGGTAAAACACAATGCCAGCATTTCCTCTACTTATGCACTGCAATTACTATCTTCTGATGATTGTAAATACTAGCAGACGACAAAGTTAAAACGAGCGCGCACTATGCAACAAAAAACATCCAATGTCCAGGATCGCCGCCCGAAGCATGAATCAATTATTAGCCATCAGTCGGCTTTATATCCGTCCGTATCAAACTTGTTCACCATGACATTTGTTGTGCCTCATAAGCACGCCTGTTCTCATTGTATTTGCCTCATTACCGCCGTCAGATTTCACCTATAGCTTGAAATAGCTTTAACAACGTGTCGTCGTTTTCCTTTGTTAACCACAAACCAAGTATACGGTTGGGTACCCTATGCACAAAGATCATGACACAGACATTACTGATAGGCGTTTAAAAAAAGAGAGAGAAAAAAAGTGCTTTCATGAATGATAAATTAAATTGCAACTCACGCTAACTTTGCGCACATTGATATTAAACATTTATTTTTGAAATGCTTTTAAGATACGAAAAGAATTTCTATCTGCGATATGAGACTTTGATTTATTTTTAATGTACTATTGTTACGAACAGGGTAGTCAGCAGTGAAATTTTGAATTAGGAATAATGGTATGAATTCAACAGGTATTAAAAAAAAAGACAATATGCCTACCGCTATAGGCCTATCCATTCATACATTTTTTGTTATTGTTTACTTTTTTACTTTAGCCCTTATTCAGGTGTAGGCTTCTCTCCATTCAAAATATGACATCACCAATGCAAATAGGGTATCAATGTAATGGGATATTATTGGTCCTTTTTTATTTTCAAAAAGATATTACATTATTACGGCTCGAAATCAAATATCGCAGAATTTTTGAATGCATATAGTGCGCCAAGCATCACCTGTACATTTTTATATTTCACAACAATTCCCAGTGTAATCAATAATTCATATCTGACTCACACTTTGTGTGTGAAATGACACATGAACTGCGATATAATTATCAAACAAAAATGATCCGTATCATACTCCAACCTATCTCTGCCCTTGATTTGTCAAAAATGGAATATTTCATTAATGATTAATACATTTTTAAAAATTATGTAATTTTCAAAAACCCAAAATAATCATATTTGTCATGGAATTATACACACCTTAATCTTTCTCTTTCGTCTTTTGGTTCCTTCTTTGGAGATTATTAGAGTTGCTACACTGTAAAAAAATATATGTATTTTTACAGCAAATCTGCTGTCAGCAGAATCGCCATAAGAAATATAATTCAAAAAACAGTTTTGTTGTAAGTTTCTCCTGCAAATAATTACGTGAGAAATACAAAATATACATCAGGAGTAACACATTTGTTCCGTTTTAACCAAATACGTATGCTTTAAAACTCTAATGATATTTTCCCTTCTCCTTCGTCAATTCTTAAGGGAGAAATTTACAGCAAAACTGTATTTTAAATTACATTTTTGTATGGCGACTCTGATGACATCACTTTGCTGTATTTTTTCTGTATTTTATTTTTACAGTGTACAGAAGAACTACAGTTCCTGCAGGTTTAACAGTTTCACTTTACAATGTAAAAAGCTTAGATTGCTTGTTAGATAATAAGATTTTGTTTTTCATAAATCGAAATAATAAATATAAGTGCAATGTTTATCTAATCAAAGCGATTGTCTTTTTCTTCTAGAAATACATATTAAACATACTAGTAGCCTTTTATCCATCGGGGATATAATTATTGTATTACTAGTGAACCCTCGTTCTTCTATGCTCTTTGTTTCCATCCTCTCATTATCTTTATCTATCCCCATCCCCTGATATATTGGTTTATGTGTGTGTTAAAAATAAGACTTTGAACTTCAAACTTGATCTACATTACGTCAGAACTCCTATCAAAAGGGGGCGCTCTCATCTACTACATTTTCACCTAATTAATGGCGTTACTAATTTGGAGACAAGAGTACCACTCTGCATTTATTCCAAAATCAAATCATTCAAAATATCCGCGCGTCTTTTTTAAAACATATTTTAAAAAACCCTTTTGGCATTTTGCAATAATCTCACACATTTAAGTTGTGCATCATAACATATTTTGCCATATTTTAACCATCAGGAAATATTTTGCCCCAAAATATATTGTTCTTTTACGATCGAATTGAATTTACAATTTTGACATACACGACATATTGTAGTAAATTCCAATTATCTTTTTTGTTTGACATTATACAAGTCTAACTACAGATGTTTCCAATGTGATCAGTACTGCTAATTATAACTAACATACAAGACATAGCCGCATCATATTATACAAATAGTGCATGATAGCGAGTGCAATATACCATAATATGAGTGTCCATAAATTTCAAATTTCTCGCGTGCGTTTATATTTCAACGAGACCGTAGGCCGAGTTTAAATATAAACGCACAAGAGAAATTTGAAATTTTATGGACACGAATGATATTGTATACTGAACGACAATAAGCATGTGCTATATGTTATATTAGATGGGAACAGAAAATTGTATCAAAGTATATCTTACCTTACTACCTTACTATTTATATGATGAATCCTCTCTCCAAGAAGACTTGAAAATCCCTTAACACGTAAAAACAGGAGAGTTTTTAAACCTTGAAAGTTAAATGTAACGCGTGAACTAGTCTATGATGAATCCTCTCTTCAGCTCTTGAAGACTTGAAAATCCATGTAACGTCCATAACACGTAAAACAGGACAGTTTTGAATACCGGTAACCTTGAACAATGAAATGTCTAAAATGCACTTCTAAAAAGTTTAAACAGCTAAAATTCAACAGATAACTCCAATTGTCTAAAGTCAAAGTTTAAGGAAAATCTACTTTTGGTAGTAAATTTTCACTTTACAACCATGAAAATGCAGCTGGAGATATTTGGAGATATTTGGAGATCACATAGTCAGTAATGTTGCATTAATAGATGCATGCACTATTTAATATAGTAAATAGACCCCTAGATCTTTGACCTTGCCTAATCTGGTTTTATCTTTGCAAATGTTTGCCAAACTTTTGGTGCTAATTAAGCTATTGTGACGTATCGCTCCGCGTATCTATTGTTGTGCGCACCATTTTACTGTTATTACGCGCTTGCGCAACAAGGCAGTGCAGAAATTGCCGGTATAGTGCACGCGGTGCACCATATACCGAATTAGGGCATTGCAAAATAGGGCAATTGACCAATCAGAAGCCTTCTCTCATACCACCCATTTTATATAATATTGTGTAGACTTTACATCCTGTGCAATATACAGACAATTTACGTTATCACTCTCAACATCCCCATAATGACTCTTAATCACCTTTGTTGATATGACAACGCACTAAAAAAAATGCATATTTACAACCTTCAAATCCATCTTGAGCTTCTTGAAAGACATTATTACATCACGGTAATCATGGTAACGGTGATTTTCGTTATTGAGTTTACTATCCCTTGTAGAAAAAGCCGTACATACAGTAAAATGTTTGGTTAGGCTTGGAGGAAAAAATGATGAAGAACATTATTGACTACCAACTGACGTAACTTCCTCTTATCCATGCTGAAAAAAACCCCCAAAGAAACAAAGAGTCGGTAACAGTGTGTCCATACTATGGGAACACTGTGAAAATGGGCCAAAACCACACAGTTGACTCTGTAGACACAATGTCCGAGTCCTTCACAATGCAGAGATGCCAACACTACGGAATTATAACATTAGAAATTAGAACGCGAAAAACGCAAATAGTTAAAACAGCAGAGCTGAAACAAATGTCTTGTTAATAAGAAAGAGAACCCCCCCCCCCAAAAAAAAAAAAAATTTAATGACGGAGCAAAAATGTTATTATTCATGCTTTCTCTAGTGAGAAGTCATTTGTCTTAGCTTTTCCAACTATTTGCGTTATTGCGTTCTAATTTGTAATGTTATAATCATTCCGTAGTGTTGGCATCTCTGACAATGTGGCAAATGTTTGACTTTGGCCCATTTTCACAGTGTCGGTACCGGTAACAGTACGGCACAATGTGACCACACTGTGTCACAGCGTGTTCACATTGTGGTCACATTGTGGGACACTGTGTTTGTTTGTTTTTTCTGGCAGGGATCTACCATTAGACAGATGGAAACAGTATATCCAAAGAGTGAAGCTCCTTGGTATATCCTAATCATGCGAGAAACTCCACGTGTGACCTTTGTTTTCATCAACTGCTAGTGGAACCTATATTTTGTCATTGACATTTGACATATTGAACCAGAAAATATAACAACAAGATGGACCAATCCAACAATCAGTTGGTGTTGCATTACCATTTCTTGACAGAAGATCAGGGCTTGATCTAGAGGATAGAGATAAATTCGAACCACAATGTCACATTCTCTTGACGCAACATAAAGGAACAAACATAAAGGCTGTGACTTTGTATGAGAGCTCACTATTACATTTGGATAGCCTTGACATTAGCTGTTTGGTGCCACCGATGTTAAAATTGGTTAGACCAAGTCACTCATTATTTGTGGCAAACAGAAAAACTATTTAAGGATGTTTACAAATTTCATCACAGGCAATACAAATATCGGCCATGAATATCCAATTCCCTCTATTTATACGGAACCTGAGCGAAAGAACTGGACACCTGAACACGTGGGGAAAGGCTAATTTGGTGGTTCAATTTTTCAAGCATTCTTTACATGTTTCAAGAGAAAATACGGCGGCTGCAACCCTTCTGCCCGCGGTTTTGCGGACCTGTAGCACCAACGCGCTTAAGGTGATTAAGCACTTAGAGCTCGATTAATAACTTGACACTGTTTCTATATTTAGCCTTCTTCACCAACTTAATATTAAGACCCCATTGAGAAATTTGATAATTTGATAATTTATACCAGGGCTATAAGTGTAGTTCGTTGTCCTTTACAAGTATCCTTTAGATTTGGCAGACTTCACTGTCCATTCGTGAATATTGAATGCGTCAAACTATTGGCTTTCCAAGACTGATATTTACATAATAGGAATCCTCAGGGAATAAGCCTTGTGATCTCTCTATTTTTCGTTGGCTTGTTACCTCTCGCACAGTTGGTTAAGGATTAGTAAACCCATCTTGGCATTGCATTATGTCAGCATATATATCTCATTTTCTATTAGAGTAGTCAAAATTCATCAGAACTTCGGAATTTGGAACTGATTTTTATCTTTTCAGATTGAGTTGAATATGTTAAATTGTATCAGGAGTATCAAAAAACAATACGTTTTTGATACATTTGGATCATTGTAGATCATTCTTCTTTATTTTTTTAGATACTCAATTAAGATGTTCATTAAGGTTGGAAAGATAAATCACGTTTACCATTTTAAAAAAATCAAGAATCGAGTTGGTTTGGATACTGCATATTTTGTGATATATTATTATTAATTGATCGTTTTTTTTAATCTTCGACTTCTTCATGACAGTTTCAGTTTAAAGTTGCGACGTAGATTGAGAGACAACCAACCGTCTGGTTAGGAAGTTATAGTTCTCTATCTCTTCCATTTGCAATACCGATATTGAACAGTAGTAACCTGGCTTCAGGATAACAGTTCCTGATGTGTGGTCTGAAATTTCTTGTTCTGGAATTCTTCTGCGACTCGACAAACGATGAATTATTATGGATGACACTTAAAAAACTGCCTTCAAGATCGAAATCGCTTTCGACAATTTAGCTCGGTGTGTGGTTGTGTGTGTGTGTGTCGGGTTTGAGTTTGAGTGTGTGTGCTATTGTTTTCGCATCAACGTACGGCGGTTTCCCCACAATACTAGATACGTACAAATTAAGACTGAAGCTCATAGATTGTAAGATTTTGTCATCCAATCCACAACTATTAGAGACAAAATTAATTGAAAAAAAATGAAGGGAAACTTACAAGCTCACGAGATATACGAAATATGGCCCCCAAAAATGGATTACCCCTTTATTTTTGAATTACACATGTATCAGAAAATGTTCCTCTACCATCACCTGGTGCATCTACCTATTTGGTTTGCGGCCATATTATAAAGTCTACTTTTGCAAATTAAAATGGGGATCCAAGATTTTAAAAACGATGAAGTTCCCTTACAATAACAAAACATATTTGTATCATTGTTACGGTGAGAAAGACGATTGCATATTTCTGCCAATGCCAAAATTAGAGGCACTGTAGCACACTATCGACTCCGTGACTTCGTCTGATTGAGGGACCACCGATCATGTGTGGTCACTTGGACCTTCTTGTATCTCAATGGCACGAGTAGGCTTTAACAGTGTGGCATCAAAAAATTGAGACATCCAACTGCGCGCTTTTGTCCCATTCTGTGACTGATTTTCCTATTAGTGCCACCACTAATTTAGAGTTCTTGCCTACAAATGCTCATATCCTGTTTAGCGCATACTCTCTATTCGTCGCGCCCAAAAGTCAGTGTCGTAACTTTCTCTTGTGAGGATCCGATACCTGTCGTACTTCCACCACCGAGGTTGTTCAGTATGAATTCCAAGTTATTGGACGTTATCGCTGTTCAAATGAAGTCTTCATGGGAGGTTGCTTTGCTCCTTTTAACAATACCATCGAAACGAGTACTCTCACCATACGTGACATCATGGACCAATATGGGTTTATCCATTACACTGAGACCGTTGGTATAGGAGAACCGTTTCCACTAGTTGAAAATGGCGGAGCTTTTATTGCTTCTAGGTGGCCTATTGTTAAGACCGATTCCCAGGTATTTAGTGTGTCAGAGCCATACTCGTATATGGCAAAAGGAGTCGTGTACACCAAAATCAATAAGACTGTCGATGGCCAAAGCGTCATGTATCATATCTTTGGAACCCATATGCAAGCTTTCCGAACCCCGGGTGCGGACGACGTACGTGTTGCTCAGGCAACAATCATTCACGACTTCATGCTGGAGCAGGATATCGGTGACGATGAGCCCGTCATATATGGAGGTGATCTTAACGCCAGAATGAACACCACAAACGGTGACGACGTTATTGATGCTTTAGACGCAACGCTCGCCAGAATAATCGGTGAACTCAACGTTACATACGATCACGAGAATAACGACGTGTTCGACGAGAATAATGACACGAACTGGTGGTTAGATTATGTTTTGTTCAGTCGATCTCATATACAACCTGAGACTGCGACCACAGATGTTGTACGACCTCGAATGTCTGTACCTTTACAAATTTGTTCCACAGCAATATCCCCTATTCCGAGTTACCCCAATTCTGACTTATGTATTGAACGAAAGAACATCACAGACCTATCTGATCACTATGCTGTTCTTGGAACCTACCATTATGATATCAATTCTGACGTTGGTCCACCTGTCCTCAACCATGTCCTGCTAGCATTTTCCATCATGATAGGAGGGTATAAAGATTTGATTTAAGACGTCATAAAGTTGATACATCTGTATTTCCAGTTCATCAGGTTTGATTCACTATCCTAAGCTGTAGTAGTCATCCACATTTCCTTTAAATAGTTCAGGTTGTTGATTGATCCAGATAATAATAATTGTAACATTTATCCAGCACTTACTTAATCTTTAATACATAATCCACCTTGGTGTTTCTAAGTGCTAATTATTATCCGGCTTATCTAGGTTACCCCGAAAGGTGCTCACAGCATTTAATGAATTGTTTCCTACCGGTACCCATTCACCTTACCTTGGTCGAGTGCAGCGCATCGTGTATTAATTTCTTGCTGAAGGAAATTAACGCCGGGTGTGGGATTCGAAAGTGCAACCCTCTGATTGAAAGGTGAGAGTCAGAACCACTACACTACGATGCTTCCAAAATCAAAGATGAATACAGGAAATGTGCACACATCACACCTTGTTTTGCGATAATGTTAGAATACATGCAATAAGAAAGACAAAATGATTCTTAAGTTCATCGGTCATAACTCGGAAGATATTACACTGGAAAGTTATGATCAGTTTCTTGGTGACATGTTTACATACATTTTATTTTTTGCTACTCAATTACTGACTGTAAGAATATAGGGGAGAGTGGGGTTAGTTGGAACACGGGGTTAGTTGAAACATTGTAATTTTCTTTAACGGCTATAAATATATTTATGCAAATCTACCCTCAAGTTGTTGCTATTAGCAACTGCCATCCACCACATTTTAGACAGCACACATACTTCAAGCCTCATGAAGTTAGAAAACAATGTTTGTTTTTTCACCTTCTGAGTAAATTTTGTCACTTTTACGAATGTTTTATTATCTCAGAGAAGATCATAAATTAAATTGGCCAGTTTTTGAGCATAACAAATAGTTATACCAAGCTACAAAACAAGGTTAAATATATGGCATATCGTTGTCCCTCTTTTGTGCTGTAATCTTACAAATGTCAAACGGGCCTCTGGGGTTAGTTGGAACATTTTGAACGGGGTTAGTTGGAACATGTACTAAGTGAATAGGTTTCAACTGAATAAAAAAATAAAAATCATATAATTCAGTGAAGTGTTCCCAAATATTCCTATATATGTATATTAGTGCACATTGGACAATTTTATTTTGGTTTAAACAAAATATATTGCAGAATGCTACTTCACAGGACTTCAGAATATCTGTATGTGAGAGGATGCTATCAAGTGTAATAAAACGTGAAGTAAAAAAAAAATTGAACACCAATCTTAAATATTTTAATTGAAATCAATAAAAGCAAGTTCGCTGAACCCATGCAATAATGTTGTAGGTAGTTTAAATATAATTCTAAAGATACCATGCACGATGTTTCAACTTACCCCATAACATGTTCCAACTAACCCCGTGTGTGGGGTTAGTTGGAACACTTGACATGGTCTTGTTGAAGATGAATTTTTTCCGGAACCATCACTAACTTTCAGAATTTTATGCGGTATATTTGTAGCATACAGATATACACTCAAGCTGATTGTTTATTGTTTCTTGAAATAAATCCGCTTTTGTTTTACGGCCATTTTTGTGAAAAATGTTCCAACTAACCCCGCTCTCCCCTATATAAGTGTGATGAGGACATGAGGCTAAACTTTGTCAACATGGTGACATTTGTCCAGAAAATATAAATGTGTAAGAAGAAAGAGTCTAGGACAGGTAGATGTAGCTTGAACTTTAAATCTTTAATGTGATCGAGCTTTTGGCTTTTGCCTTCAGAAATCTTGAAGAAGAAGACACAACATATCCTTATGACCTTAAAATTCGGTCAAAGGATAATTTATATTATGATTAACAACCTGGAAATGGCATCATTTTAACAAAAAAAAACAATTTTCTGTAAACTTTGACGTTATTTTTAGGTCAATTGTGTCGATTGAAAATATGACCTTTTTTTTTTTTTTTTTGGTTGATGGCATCAAGGTAAACATAATCATAGTTGCCAACATTGTTAAGCTTATAAGACCACTAGGTCAAAGGTCAAAGTTAAAGAAAGAGGTTTGGCCAGAGTTTTTGGTCTTGACCTTAGACTCATAGCAACATCCACAAAAATATTGATCAAATACTGCAAATGATATATTTATGGAAATGTAAACTCTGGAATACATTTGATTCTAAGTTTATTTTTTTGTTTTTTGATGCTGAAAGCGATTAACAATTATTTAAAGCGAGAGCGAACTGAGCAAACCTCCCATTGACTGTGTGTTATAAATAGCTAGTCTTAAAATATACCTTTTGATCGAGAGATAACTATTAATAATGAAGTGTAAATATTAGCCTATGATTTTATCTGTATATGGAAACTAAAATGTTTTGAGATGAAAAGAACTTGTTTTGCTTCTTGGCAGGATAATCATTGCGGCATGAATATATTGAGTAGTAAATTAGTGTGTTTATCACTTAATGGGTCTGTATTTCAAGACTACACTGTTCAGAACGTTGCATTATGGGTGAGGAATCAGGGCAGATTTTACTAGTTGAGGACTTGAGGTGGTGCTATACAAGACTGCTAGTTCGTATTGGCTTTATATAATAATAATATAGTATTGAAAGTTGAGTTGCTCTTTTATTCCGATGTACCAAATTTATTTAAATATTTTTTCATTTATTAAAAATGGTGACCGTCAGAACTTATGATTACCCTTTTTTTTTTTAATGAACACACTTGTATAGTTATATGATTCTGATCAGTTAATTGATATTTCTTAGGGTAGAGTAATGTAAGCTAATCAGGTTTTACACCACCTCATTCTATTACGTATTTTGCATGATTATGATACATGAATTTAATGTATATTATACAATATTTAGGTTTTAATTGGGACGCCAGTGTATACACACACACACACACACACACACACACACACACACACACACCACACACACACACACACACACACATATATATATATATATCATAAGACGTTTCACACCGCTGTTTGCCTGTACCAAAGATTTCTTGCTCCATCGGCGGCGTCATCAGGGCAAAATGAGAACGTTTTGTAATCGCTCTGATTTTACCCAATAGAGCACTCTTCCATCTTACTTGTTATTCTCATAATGGTCGAAATGGACCTAACCCCTTTTGCAACCAAGCTCTCTCAAATAGTTAATAAAAATCAGTTTAGATCGTTGCAGAGTTCGTATACATACTTCTCAATCAAATATCATAGTCGTTGTCATGATATGAAATATGATTATGAGACAAAAGTTTACACCGACTGGTTTTCGGTTTTTGGCTTGAATATATGATTGATATCTTCGGTCGGGAAAAATATATTAGATTTGTGTTGATTTGACGTTATTCCATCCGTTGTAAGCATTCTCAGCTATTTTGAACAATGACCCAAAATAAACTATTAAAAAAAAAGGCGTTTAGGTTTTCTTCTATATATGACATGTAAATCAATAATCAAATTAAATTTATTGAAACAAAAATTCCGCCATTTCGATTATCTTCAATACAAAATAAAAAAAAAAAAAACAAAAGAAATGTAACAGTAAATGGCATTATATACAAAAAATTAACATACACTCACTAGCTCGGTATTGCAACATAGTTAAATGCGTGCATTTTTTTTCCATATTTACAAGTCTTTAATATATTGTCATTATCATTCACGGCCAGAATCTTTCCAAAAATTGTGTATGATTCTGAAAAAGGAGACTTGTCTCTTTCAATTCCTGAGACTGAGATTAGTAATACTTCAGAAGGCACCTTTTTAAACAAAGGGGCTGACAAGAACAAGACCCTAAAATGAAATTAAGAGTGGAGGATTCATTAGGAATAAAATTTTAAGGAGGAGTCAATGCTCCGAAAAGCTGTTTACATAATTTCATTATGCTTGTGGACATTAAAATGACCAAAGAGGTGAGCTACAATGAAAGACACAAAAAGGACACCCGAGATATATATTATCTATTCGTTGCAAGGAAAATTTACTCCCTTATTACAGAACGATTTGCCGCATCTCATGTACTGGCAAACGTGCTCACTTAAAACACAAATTATTGAAACATACAAAGATAGGAACTAAATCTCATATGTTAATTTAAACGCAGAAATTAGGTAGGGAGGGTTATTAATAAATGCATATAAAACGGGAGGGAGGAAACTATATATATCAAAAGAAGGAATGTGAGGTGAAACTAAGAGGTTTTGAGCGAAGGATGAAAATGACGTGAAGAGAAGTAAGATAAGAAAGAGTCTTTTTTTCTGTAGGAGAGAGAGAGAAGAGAAGGAAAGAGCAGAAAAACACTGTAAGTTGATAGAATACAACATATAAAATAAAGAAACAAATTATTGAGATACATATCTCAATATAATTTCTGTATTTACACTGTTGGTCAGAAAGGTTGGATATTTTTTTGTGTTCTACAGCAACATATTTTTGCTCCCGCTTTAATTTCTTGAAATGGTTTCATTTTGTCTCTGTTTTTTTTATTCGGGATCATGGCGATATTTTGTTCAATTCCCAGGGAATAAGGAATTAAAAAAGTTTGTCAACCCCCACAGCGCCCATTTTTTCCTTCTCAGTTGGGGCCCCTTTTTGTTTACCCGGCTGACCAAGGCCCCCTCAGTCCTACCCCCATCGGTTAGATAACCTGAGAATTGGACCAACTGTTGTGTGACCAAATGGATAAAAACTGAGGATAGGTAACTTTATCATGCTATAGGTTTGTGTATAATGTTCAGTTGCAACCAATAGCCAAATCTGCTATAAACAAATCACTTGTTGGCTACTGCGTACCAGCTTAACTATTATTGTCCCCGCCGAACGAGTTCAAGCAGGGGACTATGAAACGGGCTCCGTACGTGTGTATGTGTGTGTGTGTGTCCGTCCGTCCGTCCGTGCGTCCGTATGTGATCAAAATCTTCAATTTGCTACTCCCTCACCATTTTTCATCCGATTTCGATTCCGTTAGCTTTATATGATAGCACTAGGTGATGGCTTCAAAACTTCTTCGCAGAATTTTGACCTTTGACCTTTGACCCTGATTTTGACCTATATTGTACATTGGTTACAAAATGCTACTCCTTCGCCATTTTTCATCCAATTTCGATTTTGTTTGCTTTATGATATAGCACTAGGTGAGGACTACAAAACTTCCTCACGGAATTTTGACTTTTGACCCCTTTGACCTTTGACCTTGATTTTTGACCTATATACATTGGTTACAAAATGCTACTCCTTCGCTATTTTTCATCCAATTTCGATTTTGTTTGCTTTATGATATAGCAATAGGTGAGGACTACAAAACTTCCTCACGGAATTTTGACTTTTGACCCCTTTGACCTTTGACCTTGATCTTTGACCTATATTGTACATTGGTTACAAAATGCTACTCCTTCGCTATTTTTCATCCGATTTCAATTTTGTTTGCTTTATGATATAGCACTAGGTGAGGACTACAAAACTTCCTCACGGAATTTTGACTTTTGACCCCTTTGACCTTTGACCTTGATTTTTGACCTATATTGTACATTGCTTACAAAATGCTACTCCTTCAACCTTCTCTAGTAATTTTCTTATCATTTATTACATCCACTTGTTATTTATGAAATAACTACTGAGTTTGCATGCAAGCTACGAATTTATCTGGAAAATCATTTGAAGTGAAGCCCCCAAATGTATTCAGCTATTTTCAATTTTGAGACCGTAAATAGGAAAAGCAAAATATCAAACTAATTTCATAAGACTTCCTACCAATCTTTGTGACCATGCATTGTAACTAAAATCCTTCAAAACGTCTAAAGCCCTCTCCATAATAATCTCTACAAAAACCCACATCCTCCCTGCTTTCTCCATGCACCTCCCATACACCGTCTAAGCCGTTGAATACGTTGCATTGTACTGCGCCAAGGTATCATACCGCATCGTCCCTCGCCCATCCTCGGCAACGGGGTCGTCGACAGACTTTCATTTGCACAGCGGCTCTCCGGATTGCGTCCCTCGCTATCCGAGGTCATGGAGAAGACGGTTGACCCCGGGTGGGTTTGGGGTTCTCGGTTAGTCGGGTAGTGGGCGGTTGGGTTCTGATTGACATCAGATATGGGTTCAACTGTTCGAAGAAAGTGGCAATATAGTTTTGGTCGTTATTTTTTATACAGAACAAACGTTAAAAAACAAAAAAACAAAACAAAACAAAATTGTGGGTAAAAAAAAAATAATAACAATAATTCCCTGTTAAACACCCTTTCATCTCATGATTGCGGCAGATGTAGATTAGTGTCCAATTGACCTTACACTTAGACTTTTGACTTAGGGGCGCCAAACTGATCAAATAGCAAATAGGAAAAAAAAAAGAAGAAAAGTTAATACCTGATAGACCGACTTAAGCCTACCCTTATTGCTGATGTATGGCCTTATTGACGGCAGAAGGCCGAAATTTTGTTTAACACCTAGCTGAAAAAGTGTTTGGGAAAGTGAAGACTCATATGATGACTCGAAGACCATGTCAGCATGAAGGTTTGACATCATGATAGGACAACCCCCACAGACGACCTCAAGAAAGGCTGTGGACACCTTACAAGAACTATTTAAGGTGGTCATTTCGAGAAAAAAAAATGCAATGGTGGTTGATCATGAAAAATTGGACTGTGTATGTCTAGGGTATGAATACTTTTGAACATGGAATTTTCCATACATCCACCAACAAAATACCTCTGGAATACCATATTTCTCAAAACATAAAACTTCCCTATTCGTTCAGTAGTCGGTAACATACGAATTATCGGAGAGTTTGACGAAATACATCCAATCAACAGCACGATAAAAAAAATTTAAAAAATGACAGGAGCATGAATATTGGTAATATTATTTGGATCAGACCATTACCCCGACCTTAGATCATTCATTGTCATCCATATATGGGTGATTCAAATATACTTTAAATATAATCACCTATTTCCTTTTCGCAGATATATCTGTATTTCATGTCACATCTTCGGTCATGCAAATGTCCTCGTCGATTTCTCCTTGAAAAGGAAATTCGAAAGCATGCGCCTCTTGCAGTGAAATAAGTCTGTGTGTTGTGATACGTGAGATTTGATCCATCTAACCACGTAGGAAACGCACAATGAGAACTACAGGTCAATCCGATCCAGTAGTTATCATCTGTGTCTTGAAGAGTGTCGACGATGAAGTCTTGTTCTTCTTTAGACTCGATATAGACGAGATGAGATTTGTATTCCGAACAAGCCGAAATAGCAGAAGCACGATCCACCTGACAAGTGCTGAAATTATAACGTGACCCGTTAAATTTCAGTGAGGTGGGTGCACAACTAACGGCTGATGGAGTAGAAACTGAAAATAAAACAACAATATTCATGTGTAACGTACATAAAATAATAATATTCATGTATTGTTCAAATTCTTCGCCTTATTCCGAACAAAAAATTTCATGTTAGTAAAGTAAATTAAAATAAAATGATTTTTTTTTCTTCTGAAAACACAGAGGTTTTGAGGATTGATTGCACAGACGGTGTTTCCAGCCAGGGACGTACAGTCAACATCGATTTATCTATATATTTACAACATAACTGAAATCGTTGTGCAATACTATTAGCGTTTGCCATACTTTCGGGTAAACTACGAGAACATTTAGTACTGAAATATATTTATTACTTGTTGTATTGATTTTCCTTGTGTTTTGTATCGTTTTTACGATTGGACGATTATTCAATACTTTAAGTATCCCAGTCTCTACTAGATATTGGATAGGAACTTCTTAAACCTTTCGTTACCAGGCACTTGAAAAAATGGAATTTCTTCAGCTCAAATTTTCAAAAAGATAACTCAAGCAAAACCCCTACGCCCGTATTCTACTACGCTGACTAGATTTGTCATGGAGAACTGAAATATTATGGATTTTGAAACGAGAATGTATAGGCCGGGGGCCCACGAGATTTAATTAGCTGAGAAGAGACATAAGGTTTGATGGTCTCATCATGTCAGGACGTCGCCAAGGGTCAATAAAATGGATTGCTGGCAGGCCACATCCTGTACAGGAAGCCTTGGGGGCCCCAAAAGGGGCCTCAAAATGCATTAAATGAGTTGAGAAGAGAAATGGACAAAAATCGATGGATATCATTCCTTAGGGGGCACCTAGTATAAAACCGTCAATGACAGCAATTTTATCCTGTACGGGGCCCCAGACAGTAGCCCTAAAGGGCCCCCATGCACAATACGTTTAAATGAGTTGAAAAGAGAAATGGTAAATTCCTTTTGCAATGGAAGTGTTAGACACCAGATATAACCAAAACAGCAATGACAGCAATTTTATCCTGTACAAGGGCCCAGACAGTAGCCCTAAAGGACCCCAAATCCCATAGGCCTAACACATTAAATGAGTTGAAAAGAGACATGGCTAATTCCTTTTACAATGGAAGTATTAGACACCAGAGATATCCAAAACAGCAATGACAGCAATTTTATCCTGTACAAGGGCCCAGACAGTAGCCCTGAAGGGCCCCCAAATCCCATATAGGCCTAACACATTAAATGAGTTGAAAAGAGACATGGCTAATTCCTTTTGCAATGGAAGTATTAGACACCAGAGATAACCAAAACAGCAATGACAGCAATTTTATCCTGTACAAGGGCCCAGACAGTAGCCCTAAAGGGCCCCCAAATCCCATATAGGCCTAAACATTAAATGAGTTGAAAAGAGACATGGTAATTCCTTTTGCAATGGAAGTATTAGACACCAGAGATAACCAAAACAGCAATGACAGCAATTTTATCCTGTACAAGGGCCCAGACAGTAGCCCTAAAGGGCCCCACACATCCCATAGGCCTAACACATTAAATGAGTTGAAAAGAGACATGGCTAATTCCTTTTGCAATGGAAGTATTAGACACCAGAGATAACCAAAAAAGCAATGACAGCAATTTTATCCTGTATATGAGCCTAGACTACAAATCCCATAACTCATTAAATTGGTTGAAAATTATTATTATTATTATTATTATTATTATTATTATTATTATTATTATTATTATTATTATTTTTATGTTTATTTTTATTTTTATTTTTATTTATTTTTATTTATTTTTATTTTTATTTATATTTTTATTTTTATTATTTATTATTTATTATTTATATTTATTTATTTTTTTTTAATATTTTTATTTTTTTATTTTATTTATTTATTTATTTATTTATTTATTATTATTATTATTTTTTTTTTTTTTGGGGGGGGGGGGCCTTCGGCCGTCACGGTCAAGAAGTAATCACATATCAGCCATAGGGGTATAGGATACAGTCAATCAATCGGATATCATCGCGATTTCTTCCTCCTCTTTGTTCCTATTCCCCCTCTTTTTATTTATTTATTATTTATTTTTTGTATTTGCTAGGGGGCGCCCATCCCCCTGGATCCGCACCTGGAATCAACTGTAAACATCTGAAAATTTCGCTAAGTGCTCCCTCGTATAATAATGCACAAGTTATAGGAGAGTAATACTACATCGGCGCACACGACATAGGCCTGAAACTATATATAGGGCTCATTATTTGTATTTTTGCAAAGGGTTTATATCTCGCAATGAAAAATATACTTATTATAATAGAAACCTAAGACCTTACTACTAAATCAATATGAAAAGAGGTCAACACAAGTTTCGATTTGAAGGTGTTTTTTTTTAATTTATTTATTATTTATTTACTATTTATTCTGCTCTTTGAAACACATAATCATATATATTCATTTCAAAATAAATGACAAGAATAAAGAAAGTCGATTGAAATTATATCATTGCCTCTTTGTGATGAAAAAAAATATAATTCCACATTACTATAATAGTGCGATGCTCTACGATGCAACATACTAGATTATGTGCACGACAAATACTTAAATATCCCAAGGGCACATTTATTTCACCCGAGGCCGCGTAGCGCGAGTTGAAACAGATGTGCACGAGGGATAATTAGTATTTGGATTCACATAGTTAGTAATTCTGCATTAATAGAGCATGCACTATTTATTATAGTAAATAGACCCTAGATATTTGACCTTGCCTAATCTGGTTTTATCTTTGCCGAAGTTTGCCAAACTTTTGGTGCTTATTAAACCTATTGTGACGTTATATTGTTGCTCCCGTATCTATTGTTGTGCGCCACATTTTCTGTTATTACGCGCTAGCGCAACAAGGCAATCGATTTCACCATTCATTTTAACACGCGGTAAAAAACCGTTCAATATAACAAAACAACCGCTTCAATATAACAAAAACCGTTCACTATAACAAAAAACGTGAATGACAACGTGACATCATTTCAACCATCACAACTCGTAAAATACTACCACTAATTACTATTATATTAAATAGTGCATGCTTCACTATGCAACATACTATATTTGTGCACACAAATACTAAATTATCCCGAGGGCACATTTTATTACCGAGGCCGTAGGCCGAGTTGAAACAGATTTCACGAGGGATAATTTAGTATTTGAGATTCACATAGTTAGTAATGTTGCATTAATAGAGCATGCATATTTATTATAGTAAATAGACCCCTAGATATTTGACCTTGCCTAATCTGGTTTTATCTTTGCCGAAGTTTGCCAAACTTTTGGTGCTTATTAACTATTGTGACGTATATTGTTGCTCCGCGTATCTAATTGTTGTGCGCACCATTTTACTGTTATTACGCGCTAGCGCAACAAGGCAATCGATTTCACCATTCATTTAAAACACGGGTAAAACCGTTGAATATAACAAAAAAACCCTCAATTATAACAAAACCGTTCACATATACAAAACGTGAATGACACGTGACATCATTTCAACCAATCACAACTCGTAAAATACTACCACTATTTACTATAATAATATATCTATGAATTATGACGAAGTAAAGAGAGATTTTGCCAACATGTACGTATAAAACGTATCTTCCCCCATTGCAAAATAAGCAAATTTTTAATTTTGGTTATCATCAATATAAATATCATGGAACATGTAGTCTCATATCGGGTTCACGTATGTATATGGAGTGTTTGCTGTAGTCAAGTAATATACCCATCAAAATGATGTTTTTACAATCAAAGGGTGAAATCGGGTCAAAAGTGTTAAAATAAAACAGTGAAAATTAATACTAAATGTAATAAAAAACGTTTGATAGATAAAACATTCCTCATGATCAAGCGAAGTTATAAGTGGTTTAATTATTTTGTAGAATTAGTGTGTGGTGTCCCAGTTCTCACTGCGTCCGCAGCCTCCCCCTATCACGCCTATATGTTTTACAAATGTTTTCGATAAAAACCTAAAGGGCCAGTCCATCGAGGCCTATACTTCCATAATCGCTTTTATTAAAAACCGGCTTCTAAATCGTAAACTTGTGTTACACTTTTTTTCATATTGCTGTTAGTAGTCAGGGTCCAGGTTCTATATTATAATAGCATATTTTCATTACGAGATATAAGCTCCCTTGCAAAACTACAGAATAATGTGCCCACTATATGGTTTTCAGTTGATCCAGGACGGAATCCAGGGGGCATGTGCGGCCCCCTAGCAAATACAAAATATAATAATAATCTAATAATAATAATAATAATAATAATAATTCATATAATAATAATAATAATAATAATAATAATAAGGTTTAAAAAAAGAGAGAAAAAAAGAGGCGATATAGGAACAAAGGGGGAAGGCAGAAAGTCGCCGAATGATTTTGATCGATGATCTATACCACTATGGCCGATATGTGATTACTTCTTGACGTGACCGGTCGAGGGCCCCCCCCAAAAAAAATTAATACCTACCCCCCCATTCCTCTCAATCTCTCTTCTCTTTTCACTCAACCAGCATGGAATGCAAGCATTTTTATTAGATCCGGGATCGCCACGGAGATGCCAGTCTATCTACAGCACTATAACATTTTGCCGTGCACAAACTATTCGAACGTAAATACGGCGAAGGAGGCGGCGGGGCGGTGAAGGAATTTTACCAATTTAATGTGTTTTAGGATTTCGGGCCAACGAGGATTACTGTCTAGGCCCTTATACAGGATAAAATTGTTGTCGTTGCTGTTTTGATTATCTCTGGTGTATAATACTTCCATTGCAAAAGGAATTCGCCAGGGAACGCGGAGTGTTTTTTAAAAGTGGATGGGCTGAAGCCGCACGCTGGGGGGGGGGGGGGGGGGGGATGAACAGGCTAAAAATCACAAATGTATGGTAATTTTTGTGTTTTTGTACACGTTTAGCCTACTGTCAAAAGCGGAGAGGGGAGCTGAAGCCACCTCAGCCCCGGCTCCACGGCCCCTGTTAGCCATGTCTATTTTCAACTAATTAAATGAGTAATGCTATTTTGGGCCCTTGAGGGCTGCTGTCTGGGCCCTTGTACAGGCTAAAATTGCTGTCACTGCTGTTTTGGTTAACTATGGGTGTCTATTATGTACATTGCAAAGGAATTAGAAATGTCTCTTTTCAACCAATTTAATGAGTTATGGGATTTGTAGTCTAGGCCCATGTACAGGATAAAATTGATGTTATTGCTGTTTTGGTTATCTCTGGTATCTAATACTTCCATTGCAAAAGGAATTAGACATTGTCTCTTCTCAACTAAATTAACGTGTTGTGAGATTTGGGGCCCTTTAGGGCTACTGTCTGGGCCCTTGTACAGGATAAAATTACTGTCATTGCTGTTTTTGTTATCTCTGGTGTATAATACTTCCATTGCAAAAGGAATTAGCCATGTCTCTTTTCAACTCATTTAATGTGTTAGGCCTATGGGATTTGGGGCCCTTTAGGGCTACTGTCTGGGCCCTTGTACAGGATAAAATTGCTGTCATTGCTGTTTTGGTTATCTCTGGTGTCTAATACTTCCATTGCAAAAGGAATTAGCCATGTCTCTTTTCAACTCATTTAATGTGTTAGGCCTTTATGGGATTTGGGGGCCCTTTAGGGCTACTGTCTGGGCCCTTGTACAGGATAAAATTGCTGTCTTTGCTGTTTTGGTTATCTCTGGTGTCTAATACTTCCATTGCAAAAGGAATTAGCCATGTCTCTTTTCAACTCATTTAATGTGTTAGGCCTATATGGGATTTGGGGGCCCTTTAGGGCTACTGTCTGGGCCCCTGTACAGGATAAAATCATATCAATTCTAGTTGTAAACTTAAGGGGAAGAGGGCGCTATCACTCTACGCAAAGCGAACGCGGCCATAGACTTTTTGTATTTTGCACAGTTTTTTCACTTTGTTTTCTTGATTATGGCGAGCAACTACCTTTTCAAAGAAATGATCAACTTGAATAAGTACGCTAAGAATCTGAATTTTTCAAAAATAGGAATAACTTACTGCAAAGGGGAAAAAAAGTCCTGTCACTTGTATCAATTCGAAATCCTAGTAAGAGCAAATTCCTGTACAATATGGCCAATTTTGCTATCAAAATAGCTCATACGCTGCATAGTCATCTTCCTCGATTACGCATAATTATATTACACCTTATTGATCAAGCAGTTTTTAAAAGCTTGAATGCTCAACTTTCAAAATATGGTACATTCATTTCGATTGGTTAAAAAAAGGTCCTGTCACTTTGAACATTATCACAAACGAATCTTTACTCGATGGGTCAATATTTCCGCATATCACATGCATATCGCATGTGGACGGCGTCTTCGCAAGATGTGACAAGATCACTATTTATATCAATAATAGGAACATCAATCTATGTGAAATAAAGATTTTGATTACAACTTTAGCACAATGGTGTATAGGCTCGCCAAAATGTCTTTTCCCCCAATCTGGTCTGAAGCATCTACCTACGAAAACTATGATAAAAGTTCAACTATTTATTTCAAATCCATGACTAATTTCCTCGAACGGATCGACTGACAATTCCATTTTACCAACAGGGAAGTTTTCTTGGGAGAGTTTTTGTACGCTAAGTAATAATTGCATGCAGTTGTCAATCGGTCGCTTCCCGCCGTAGCGCGGGTTTTGTTGACATTCTGCTCCGCTCAGCTGCATGTATTTCCATTAAACTCATGAATGTAATGTTGCGTTTCCCCTCCTCAAATAATGGACGCGTCTTTATGTTAAGATTTAATGTCATACGTTAGATTTACATTTCACGTGGACTAGAATTGATATGGCTGCCATTGCTGTTTTGGTTATCTCTGGTGTCCAATACTTCCATTGCAAAAGGAATTAGCCATGTCTCTTTTCAACTCATTTAATGTGTTAGGCCTATATGGGATTTAGGGCCCTTTAGGGCTACTGTCTGGGCCCTTGTACAGGATAAAATTGCTGTCATCTGTTTTGGTTATCACTGGTGTATAATACTCCCATTGTAAAAGGAATTAGCCATGTCTCTTTTCAAACTCATTTTTGTGGTTGGCTTATATGGGGATTCTGGGGGGGCCTTCAAGGGCCTACTGTCTGGGGGCCTCTGTAAGGATATAATTGCTTCATTGCATAGTTTTGGTTTTATCCGCTGCGTGTAATACTTCCAATTGCCAGGGAATTAGCCATGTCTTATTCGACTCATATTAAACGTATTGTGGGCCCTTTAGGCCTGACTGTGGGGCCCGTAAGGATAAAATTGCTGTCATTTGTCTTTTGGTTTCTGTCTGGTTGTCTATACTTTCCATTGCAAAGGAATTAGCCATGTCTCTTTTCGGACTTCATTAAAAGTATAATGGCCTTTAGGGCTACGTCTGGGGCCTTACAGGATAAAATTCGCTGTCATTGCTATTTGCGGTTATCTCTGGCTATCATAATACTTCCCATTGTAAAGGAATTTAGCCATTCTTCACCTCATTTAACTCAGTCGTAACGCTATTGGATCATGGGGGGCCTTTAGGGCTATGTCTGGCCTGTTT
>CALNVZ010000174.1:67840588-67874079 GCA_940671915.1 Paracentrotus lividus
ACAAGGTCTTAGGCACAAGAGTAGATGTAGCTGCACACTTCTAACTTTAATGCTGAATCGAGCTCTTTGGCTCTTTGCTTCAAGAAACTTGAAGAAGAAAGGACACAGACAATATCCTCTGACTCGACTTGAAAATTTCGCGCTCATAAGGATGAAATCGATTTCTTATAGATCTAAACACCTGACCATCTGGCATCATGTTCCATAACAAAAAAAACACATCTTTCTGTACGACTTTGACCGTTATTTTTCGGTCCAGACTGTGTCCGATGAATATGACCTATTTTTTCTTTTTTTGTGCTTGGTTAAGACTCGCTCAGGCACAAGTAAACCATATACTAGTAGTGCCAACAGTGTTAAGCTCTATAAGACCACTAGGTACAACGGTCAACAGTTCAAGAGAAAGGGTTTGGCTAGAGTCTATTGGTCTTGACCTTAGACTCCATAGCAAAATCCACAAAAATATTGATCACATTCTGCACAATGTATATTATGGAATGTAAATCTGATCATACACTTTGATTCTAAGTTTATTTTTTGTCTTTTTGATGACCTGAAAAGCGGAGTTAAACCGATTATAATTATAAAAAGCGACGAAGCGACCTGAGCACAAGCCTCCCCAGTCTGAACTGTGTGTTACTCACAATCGACTAGGTCCCTTAAACTAATACCTTTGATCGAGAGGTTAACTATTTAATACTGAAGGGGTATCATTGCCTTATGATCTTTATCCTAGTATATGAAACACAAACTGTTTCTTGAGATGAAAAGAACTTGTTTTCTCTTGGCAGGATAATCATTGCCGGCTTCTGAATATATTGAGTAGTAAATTAGTTTGTGTTTATCACTTAAATGCGCGTCTGTTATTCAAGACACATGTTCAGAGTTGGCCGTGTAAGGCCAGGACGTGACGGACCACCAGGGCAGACTGTTACTAAGCATGAAAGACTTGACCGAGTGGTTGCCTATACAGGATGCTAGTTCGTATTGGCCTTTATAGTCACATAATAATATTTAGTATGAACGTTATCTGGCTCCTTTTTCCATGGGACCATTTATTTAATCTTTTTTATTTATCTAAATGGATTTGACCCGTCGACTATGTTTTACCCTTTTTTTTTTAATGAAGACACTTTATAGTCTATATGAATATTGTTCAGTTAACATTGAATTTATTCCTACTAGCAGCACCGAGCATATGTCTTTTTTCTTTAGCTAATCAGGTTGCCTCACCCACCTCATTCTAGTATATTCGCTATGCATTATATACCATGTAATTAATGACTCATACTACTATACATCATTTAGGTTATTGGGACGCAGTGTACCCACACACCACACACACACACAACACACACAACACACACACACACCCACACACACACACACCACACAACTCAATTATATACACTACATCAAGACGTTTCACACGCTTTTGCCTGTACCACAAAGATTTCTATGCCTCCACGGCGGTCATCACGGCAAAATGAGAACGTTCTTGAATGCCTCTGCATTTCCTACAACCCACCGCAGACTCCTTCCATACTTACTTGTTCATAAAATTATTCATATATGGTACGAAAAGGCGACCTAGCCCTTTTGCAACCAAGCTCCCTTCAGCAATAGCTTACTAAATATCAGTAGACGTTTCAGACGTTCTCGTTGAACCTACACTACTTCTCATCCGTCTATTTCACTGACGTCCGGTTGTCACCACAAAGAACCGATCAGAACTTGCATGCAAATGATATTGATGACAAACGGTTTACACCCGACCTTGGTTTGCGGTTCTTCCTGGCTTAAATATATGATTGACTCTCTCTTCTGGTCAAGAGGCAAAATGAAATATTAGATTGTCGTTTGATTTGACCGTTATTCATCCCGTCTGTAAGCATTTCCAGGCCATATTATAACCGTGACACACAATGCAACCACAGTCCCAACAACTAACTCAGTTATAAAAAAACCGGCGTCCCACTTAGGTTTATTTCTATACTATGACATGTAAAACATATTCAAAATCAATTACATTATTGAAAAAAGAATCCCATTTCGTCATTATCTTCCACTACAAAATAAAAAAAAAGAAATACAGACAAACTTACACCAGTAAACTAGGCCATTATCTATACAAAATTAACCATAACACTCACATTAGCCTGGTCATTGAACATAGCTTAAGAATGCGTGCATTTTTTTGTCCCTATTCTACAAGTCCCTTTAACTATTCTCTACTATTTCAATCACCGGCTCAGAGAATTCTATTCCGAAAAATTTGCCTGCTTATTCTGAAACGGGCAGACTTCGTCTCTTTCTGTCATTTCCCTCGAAGCCGTCTCTCCTGCCGAATTAAGTACATACTCCGCACAGGCGGCACTTATTTTAAAAAAGGGGCGACACACACATAGAACAAAGCCCCCTTAACAAATGAAAATTAAGACGACTGATGAGATTTATGTACGCATGCAACATCAAATTTAATACCCAAAGGCAGAGAGTCATCAGTTTCTCCGCAAAACCTGTTTACATAATAATTCATTATGCTTATGTTGGCACATTAAAAATGACCAAGACGGGTTAGACGACTACGCAATGACAAGACAAAAGAGACGTGCACCCGTACTCCCAGGAATATCTAAACTTATTCATCTAATCGTTGCCACAGCGAAAATCTCTTACCTCCCTTATTACACGAAACGATCCTTGCCCTTCACATCATGTATGGCAAAGTGCTCACTTAAAACAAAGATCATGAAAACAACAAGACACAACTAGAAACACAGCACACTGTATTACTACAATCTAACTAGGAGGTTAATCATAAAGCCAACTCGTACAAACAGGATTAACTGGAGGATAACAGAACGTATAATATACCAAAAGAAGCGAAAGGAAGGTGAAACCTACAACAGAGGATTGGTGACCGCGAGCGAGAGAAACTGAGGGCGCTGAGAGGAATACAAGATAGAAAGAAGTTCGTTTTTCTTCGTAGAGACGAGCAAGAGAGCAGAAGGAAAAAGCAGAAAAATGTCAAGTTGGGTAACCTAGAAACAACAGATAAAACTTAAAGAAACAACAAATTATTTGAGAACATTCTCAAACTACATTTCCTGATACACTGAATTGTCGTCAGAACAGGCTGGATCAATTATTCTTTGTGTATCATTACCAGCAACATATTTTTCGACTCCGCTTTCAATCATCCTTGAAAAATGGTTTCATCTTTGCATCTCGCTTTTTTTTCCTTCACAGGGATCAGGCGATATTGGTGCATTCAATTCTCCCATGGGATCACCGTAAGGCATATTAACAAAGTTTTACCCCACAGCGCCCTTTTCTTCTCCAGTTGGGGGCCCCTTTGCTTACGCGGAACCTGACCACGGCCCCCTCAGTCCTACCCATCCGGTACCTACCCTGCCAAGAATCTGGACCAAACCTGTTGATATGTGAACCAGGATCCCAAACAACTGCAGGATAGGCATACTCTCATCATGCTATAAGTTTGTGTATATAGTCTCAGTTGCACATTAGCCAAAAATACTGATCCCTATACAACATTCACTCCATGTTGCCGCTACGCCCGTACCAGCTAATTTATTGCATCCCGCCGAACCGGAGCTCTCAAGCAGAGTGGGACTAATGAAACCGGTTCCTCGTCGTGTATGTGTGTGTGTGTGCTCCGCTCGTCCCGTCCAGTGCGTCCCGTATGCTGATCCAATCTTCAACTTTGCTACTCCCAATAACCACTCTTTTCAATCCGATTTTCCGATTCGCTCTAGCTTTAATATCGATAGCACTAGGTGATGGCTTCAAACTTTCTTCGACAGCATATTGGACTTTGACCTCTTACTCGACTTCTGACCTATAGTTGGTACATGGTACAAAATGCTATCCTCGCCCTTTTTATTCCAATTTCGATTTGTTTGCTCTAGACAATTAGCACTAGGGAGTTAGGACTCACAAATTCCTCCGACGCGAAATTTTACTTTTGACCACTATTCCCTTTGGACCATAGTTCAAATACGCACCTTATCACCTGGTTCCAAAGAATGCCTTACTCCTTCGCTATTTTATCATCCCCATTTCGATTCTGTTTGCCTTTATGACTATAGCCAGTAGGTGTAGGCACTACAAACTCCTCACCGAATTTTGCTTTCAACCCTTTGACCTTTGACTTGCATCTTTTGACTTATCATTGATCATTGGTTACCAAATGCTTCCTTCCTATTTTTCACTCACCGCGATTTCAATTATTAGTTTGCTTTATGACGTTAGCACTAGGTGCAGGACTACAAAACCTCTCCTGCCGCGGATTTGACCTTCGTTGTCCCTATTCGACTTTGACCTGTCGATTTGACCCTATATTCTGTCTAACAGATTCGCTACAAAATGCTCTCTTCAACCCTTCTCTAAGTAATACTTTCTTATCATTCTATTCACACCACTCTGTCTCATCCTTATGATACAAATCAACTGACGTTCCCTGCATGCAAGCTACGAATTTTATGTGGAAATGCATATATGACGCCTGTAAAGTGGAGCCCCAAATATCATTCAGCCAACATTTTCACATTTTGAGACCCGTACATTAGGCCAGCCCAACCTACTTTTCATAAGACTTCTACCAATTCTTTCGATCGACCATGCTCCGTGTAACTAAAAATCCCATCATAAAGTCTAACCAACCCTTCCAATTTAATAATCTCTACAAAAACACACAGCATCCCCCAACTGCTCTGCTCCCATGACCTCCCACAATAACAACGTACATGCCCCGCTCTCACTACGTCCATGCTCCGCCATCAAAAACCATGTACTGCACGCCAAGGTCATCATCACACGCCAGCGCCGCTCGCCATCCTCGCACGGCAACGCGAGCTCGTCCGACACACTATACTATGTAGCGACAGCGCCTCTCCGCACTCTCGCCGTCTCCGCTCAAGACCGCTCACTCGGACGAGAGACACGGACTGACCCGGGTGCGGTTTCGTCGGTTCTCGGTGAGTTCGGCGTTTGGGCGGTTAGGGTCTCTGCAATTGAAAATTTCAGATAGCTCATACTCATAATGTCCTCGAAAGACAGTAGCACGAAGAAGCACACATATAATACGTTTGTTGGTCGCTCTCACTTATCTTTCCTCTATCACAGACAAACGTTAAACAAAAAAAAACACAACCAACATAATTGTGCACGGTACAAAAAAACAATCCAAATAACACATCCTACTACCTCTTGATTAAACACCCTTCTATCTCCAGAATTGCCCAAGCGCGATTGTAGAAATTAGTGTCAATTGACTTACACTTGCACTTTGACCTGACAGGGCCGCAGCCCAACTGATCAAATAGACAAATAAGGAAAAACAAGAAGCAGTTTTAAAGAATAACACTGATTAGACCGAACTTAAAGCACTACCCAGTCTACGATTGCTGATAGACTATGGCCATTCCATTGACCGGCAGAAGCTGCCCGAAATTTGGTTTTACACACCTCAGCCTCTGAAAAGGTCTGGGGAAGTGTAAGATCCTTGATGATCAACGCACCATAGTCAGCATGAAGGTCTTTGACATGCATGAGTAGGACAACCCACCAGACGCTCAGAAAGGCTGTGGACACCGTATACTAAAAGAACTCAAATTTAAAGCGTAGCAGTCACTTTCGAGAAAAAAAATCGCAGGATGCGTGGTTTAGATCATGAAATTGGACTGTGATGTCTAGGCTATCGACATACTTGAAACACTGGAATTTTCACAACATCCAACCCAACAAATACTTCGACATACCATATTTCTCCAAAACATACCTTCCTATGTCGCTTCAGTACTTCTGGTAATAACGATTATCGGAGGCGTTGACGCAATACATCCATCCAACAGCACGAAGTACACAAAAATTTAACAAAATGACGAGGTGATATCATTCGGTAACTACATCATCATCTTCCGGACAATCAGACCAATTCCACCCGAACCTTACAATATCATATCGTTGTCAATCCACATAAGACGGCTGATCCACAAATATACTTAAAAATTATAATCACTAATATTTCCTTTCGCACAGAATCAGTTCCTGAATTCAATGTTCCACAATCTAGTACGGATCAGGCAATGTCATCGATAAACACGAATTCAATGTCATAGAACCAAACAGGAAGACTTCGACAAGCTGCGCCTCTTGCAGTGAAATAAAATGTCTGTGGTCCCCCTCTTGTTGTGATACGCTCGAGATCTCCTACCATCAAACAGTCAGGAATCGCACTGAGAACTACAGGTTTTCAATCCGCATCTCCAGTAGTTATCCCTCTCTCTCCCTTGACAGCAGTCCGCGAATAACGACAAAGATGAAGTACGCATTTGTTTCTTTAGACCTCAAGACTACATCCGGACGAGAATGACGTTGTATTCCACGAACAAGACCGAAATCACACAGCAACGGCACAGCACGATGCCACCTGCCAAGTTAGCGAAATTATCAAGCGAGCACCACCGTCTAAAATTCATCCAGCTGAAGGCTGAGCATACATCGAATGCGAACACACCTCACCAAACAGAGATTGAACACCTGGTAATAGAAACCACATCAGAAAAAGACCAATGAAAACAACAAAAACTCCACGCTGAACGTACATAACTAATAACTATTCATGCACATTGGATTCAAATTCTTCGCTCTATAACATCCCGTAACACAAAAATCTCTTCATTCCACCAGTCTAAGTAAGTAAATTAAACATACACCAGATTTATTTAACCTTTTATTCCTCAAACACAGAAGCGGTTAGTGCGGAACTTGACTTGCACAGGACGTGTGTTTCCCACACAAAAAGGGACGTACAGAATCCAACCAAATCACCACAGATCTACTCTACTAATAAATTTACAACATAAAACCTGAATCGACATGAGCCCAACCTAACAATCATATTAGGCCGCCGTTTGCCCATCCACTCTCGCGCGCAACTCCACACGAGAACAATTTACGTTCACTGAACAAATTATAATTAAAAAATTAACTCCTGTTGTACTTCTGAGATTTCTTGGGTGTTTTGCTATCGAATCTTTTACCACCATGAGACAATCTAATCAATACTTTAGAATATCCCAGCACTCCCCACATATACATACATAAAACGAAAATAATTAGCAGATAAGCGAACCCTAATCTTAAACACTGTCGTCTAACAGCACCTTCGCCAAACAAATCCGGCACTTATCCTTACCCAGCTCATAAATCTTTAAAAAAACAGAATATCTACAAACCAACACCCCACTACCGCCCCAGCAGATTAAATTAACTTCATATCACCCCGACCTGACTAGATTGTGTCATGGGAGAATGCCGTGAAATTTACTGCGATCTTATGAAACCGAGAATGCTCAGCTAGCGCGAGTTCCCGGAGGGCGCGCAACGAAGACAGTTAATCTAGCTAGACCCTAAGAAGACCATCAAGCGTATTCGAAAATAATAACTCCATCCATGATCAGGACGTCGCCAAAACGGGATCACAAACATAAAATGGAGCAAATTGCTCCGACATAAAGGAAACAACAATCCTAGCAAACATCACAGGAGCCTTGAGGAGGCCCACCAAGGGCCTCAAAATGCATTAACTGAGCTAGAAGAAGAGACCATGGACCAAAATACTAGAACCAACACGACACAACAACAATAGATAATATACCTTAGAACGTAGACAAACAGGCCACACCATAGTAATATAAAACCGCTACAAATGACAGCAAATTACCTATCCTGTACAGGGCCACACAGACAGCTAGCCTTCTAACAGGACACACCACCCCTATGCACAATACACCAGCTTTAAAAAAATGAGTTGAAAAAGTAAGCAATGACGTACAAATTACCTCACTTATATGCAATGAAGAAAGTGCTATAGAATCACACGAGTAATAACAAAAAAACTAAAACTAAGCGCAAATGACCAGCACATTTTCCCTGGTAAAAGGCCCGAACGAGACAGCACACCTAAACAGCCGACCACACCCAAAATCCCCAATCAGGCCCACCTAACCGAGCCCACGACCATACTCCTCAGCTTGAAAGCAAAGAGACCTAGCGCTAATTCGCTTTCAACCCTAAGGAACAACACCCCCTTCCAATTCAAGCAACAGAGACTTCAGTCCAACACAAGACAACTAGACAGAACCAATTTATGATCCATAGTAAAAAGAGCACCAGACCACAGAGAGCCACCTCGACAAAAGGTGCCCCAACAAAATCCCAACCTCTCAAACGACCCACACACACAAACCAACCACATCAGAACCCCTCAAACACCATAAATGAAGTACTGAAAAAAAAGAACATAGGTAATATAACCCTTTATCATCGCACATGAAGAAAACTAAAATTAGACCGACACCGACGAAAGAACATAAACACAACAAAACAGGCCACCATAGACAACGCAAACAACATCCATCTTCAATAATCCCTAGATGACCTAAGACAAAACGTAGCAGAACACAGACATGATTAGTCCCCTAAGGCCCCCAAAATGCCCAAATACTAGGCGACCTAACACATACATCAATGAGTGAAAAAGACCATCGCACTAATACCCGTTTGCAATGGAAGATATTACGACACCCAGAGTCAACGCCCAAACGCACACCACATGACAAAGCAAATTGATATCAAATGCATTAACACAGGCCCAGACAATCGCCCTCAAAAGGCCCCACAGTAAGAGTAAGGCAATAAACACATCAATAGAGCTTGAACAGAACACGGGCTTAATTCCATTTTGCACCAATCGGAGAGCATAAGACACAGACGTAAACCATCAACAAAAGCAAATGAACAAGCAAATTTATCATCACCAGGCATATCAACTGAGCCTCACGACTACAATCCCATACACCTCATTAAATTGGTTTGAAGCATAATTAACATTCAATATAATTATAACTATATTATTATCTATTATATTATTATACACCGCACATTAAATTCCTCCAGTTATCATTAATTTGCTCAGATTTACTTTTATATTTATTTATTATTATTTATTTCTATCTTCTATTTTCTATTTTGAATCTAATTTCTTACTTTTTACTCATACCCTTTATCTCATCATTACTCCTCACTCCAGTATTATCTAATATTATTTTCAATATATATATTATCTCAATTTTAATCAATTTCTACTAAATATTTACAATATTACATATTATTAATCTTATTCCTCATATCTTACTATAATCAATCAACTCTTTCACTTACATTTTTTTGCAGAGGAGGGGCGCGGCTTAACATACAGAGCACACCGTAACGCCTCCCAAGAAGAAGGTACAAATCACAACATCAGCCATAGAGAACGGATAGTAGAGACTATACCACGCTCGCCCACGTCACAACACTCGGGTATAATTATACCATATTACAGCCCAAATTCTCTCTTCCCCATGCACTCTATATTAACGCTCTAACTATCCCCTCTATCTTATCTACTTAAGTAATTTCCACAAATTTACTTCTTCTTTTTGATATTTACGTCCTAGGGGGGCCATCCGCCCCTGCGCAGTACGCTCAACCTGGCGAATCACAACTTTTCAAAAACTATGACCTCGTAAACAATTTCGCTAAAAGTGCCTCCCTCGAAACATACGAATACACTGCACAAGTTCATAGGAGCTCAATAAAACTCAAAACGGCGCCCAACGACATAGCCTTGAAACTTTACATAGGCATCATCTATATTTAGTATGTGTTATATTTGCAAACGAGTATACCAAAACACCACACCAACCCCCTATATCATCGCAACTCGAAATTACCATATAAAACTCTCATATACCATATACCTAGAAAAACCATAAGAACTTCAGCTACTCAAAATACAATATGAAAGACGTCCGTAAACAAAGTTTCGCCCTCTCTGACAAGGTGTTCTATCATCTAACCTTAGTTATATTAATCTACTTTAACCTAATATTATTTGCTCTTCTGGCAACAACACCACACAATCACAAATATATTCAATTTCAAAATAAAATAGACAGAAAAAAGTCGATTAGACAATATCAACACCATAATATATCAAGACCTACATTAAGTGACAGGAATAAAAACACTCATCAAATTCCAACAGTACTAATAGTACAATAGTCGCATGCTATCCGATGCAATACCTAGATTATGGCCGAAATATCTAAAATCTCTCTCAAGGCCTCTATTCTCCCGCGCCGATTGTTCCCTAGGATCTCGATCCGAGCTTGAAACTATGTCGGCCGAGCGTCGGCTAATTCGATATGTGCTGTTTGACTAGCTTAGTATATGTCGCATATAATAGGAGCACTAGTCCTCTGCTGCCTCTTCGTTAAACTAAAAGAACTCCACATAGCTCATACTCTGACCTTGCCCCTCAAATCTATTAGGTTATCACTCTTCTGCACCGAAAGTCGTGTCGTCATAGTATGGCTTATCTACCCTATTGGAGCTGGTAATCTTGATATAGATCCGACGATATCTATGTTAGTGAGAAACCATTAGCTCTCTTACTTCGTATATTACCGCGCTAGCCGCACAAACTCCAAGGACAACTCGATCACCCACAATCTCATTTCTAACAGGAGCTCCCACAAACCGAATCATACATCGATGACAAATAGACGATGCAGCGAGATCAAAAAAAACCCAACCCCGTATCACTAATAACCGGATACCAGCTGATACAAATGACTAAACCCGTGACCATCCATTTCAACTCATACACACAACTCCATAAATCTACCAACTACAATATAACGATTTTAAAATATACATAGTGCCATGCTCTACTAATGTCAATCACTAATATAATACCTGTGGCACGCAACTCAACATAATTACTCACCCGCGAGCACCAATTTACTTTTCACCGAAGCGCTACGGCGGTTGACAACAGATGTGCACGAGGACGAAATAATTAGCTATGTGGAGATTCATTAAGCTATATTGACATGTTGCATTAATAGGCCATGCACACAACTCTATCACCCTCAGGTAGTATGACCCCGTAAGACTATCATGACCTTACCTAAATCTGGTCTTACATATTGCAGAAGTCTTGCCAAACTTTTGAGGGCCTTGTATCGACCTAGTCTGTGAACGAAAGCAAATATCATTGTCTCCGACATATCAATTACACAAAAGTGAACGCACCATTTTCACTGTCTAATTAACGCAAGCCTTAGCGCAACAGGCAACATCGATTCAGACCCCATATCAAAACAAACGAGAAGCTAAAAAAACATTCATCATAACACAAAAAAACGTTCAATAGAACCAAAACCGTTTCACACAACCCATAATAACAAAAACCCCGGTCGCAATGACACGTGACACATCATTTCAACCATCAACAACTCGCAAAATCTACCATAGCTTACTATAATAATACTATCTATCGGAATTATGGACGATGTATAAGAGAACGGCGATCTTTGCCAACTGTACGTATAAAACGTATTCTTCCCCATGGCAAATAAGCCAAAATTTTGTAACTTTGGTTTCATGCTCCAAATAAATATCATTGCGCACACTGTAGTCTCTCATATCGGTCGTTCACGATGTTTATGGCACAGTGGTTTGCCTATAAGTCATAGCTAAATATACCCTCAAATGCAACCATGCTTTGCAATCAAAGGTATGAACAATCCACGCGGTCAAAAGTGTAAAAATCAACACAAGTGAACATTAAACTAATGGTAAAATAAACGTGAATCAGATAAACTATGTCCTATGATTCAAGCAAGTTCTATAAGTGGTTAACGCTATTTTTAGCATTAGTGGGGTGTCCCGAGTCTCCTGCGTCCCAGCGCTGCCCCCACTATCACGCTCTATGTTTTAAAAATGTTTTCGATAAGAACCTAAAAAGCAGGCCAGTCAATCAGACGGCCCGATATACTTCCAGAATACCAGCAGATTCCTTCAGTACAAAAATCGCTATCTAATCGAGCACTGTGTTAACTCTTTTTCATATTCGCGTTAGTAGTCCAGGTCCTAGGTGTCTATATATATAGCATTTTTTCAGTACGAATATATACAGCGCCTTGCAACATACAAATATGTGCACCTAAGTCATGGTTCAGTTGGTACCAGGTTTCAGGATCAGGGAGATGGGCAGTCCCACCCCTTAGCCAATAGCAAAACATAATAATACTAAACTAATACATAAATAATATAATACTAATCATACATAATAATACATGAAATCAATAATAGATAATAAGGTTTATAAAAGAGAGCCAAACAAGAACGACGGCTAAGCAAGATGGAACAAAGGGGAGGAGAAGTCGCCGATGGCATATCCTATGATCGACCTGATTTACCCTACATCGCCGGATATGCCGATGGATATAACTCTTGACCGCGTGACAGGGTCCGAGGACCCCCAAAAAATTAATACCTCCCGCCCCATTCTCTCAATCTCCTTCTACTTACACCTCAACTCACGCATGAAGGCAAGATTTTTCATGATCGCCGGGGATCGTCCCGGATGCCCAGTCTAATCATAACTACTATAACATTGTTGCGGCGTGACAACTATTGGAAGGTAAATACGGGAAGAGCGGAGGGGGGCGGGTGGAAGGAATTTACCAATTAATGTGTTTTAGATTTCGGCCCCAACGGAGGAATTACTGTCGGCCCTATCATCAGGATAAAATTCGTGGTCCGTTGCCTGTTTTGGATCTTCTCGGTGTATAATACCATCCCATTGAAAGGAATTCGCCACGGGAACGCGGGAGTGTTTGTTAAAAGTCGAGTGGGCCTGAAGCCCCGCACGCTCGAGGGGGGGGGGATGAGGGCTACGCGTCTAATCACCCACTGTATGGGTAATATTTATTGGATTGTTTGTACACGTTTCTAGCGCCCTACTCTGTCAAAAGGCAGGAGGCGGAGCCTGACAGCCACTCAGCCCCAGCCAGCAACAGCCCCCCTGTAGCACTGTCAGTTTTCAGACTCAATTTAAATGAATATGCTATGCATTGTTGGCCTGGAGGCTGACTGTCGAAGGCCCCTTGTACAGGCTTAACAATTGCCTGTCACTTGCCTGATTGGGTTACATAAGTGCGGGAGTCTACATTTTAGGATATTGCCCCAAGATTAGAAACGATGTCTTCATTTCACGCATTTTATGGACGATTATCGGGATTTAGTAGCTAGAGCGCCATGTACAGGATAAATGAGTTCATGCTGGTTTTGGTATTATCCTCTGGTATCTCTAATACTGCCATTGCAAAAGGAATTACATTGCTTCTTCTCACTAAATTATTTAACGTTGTTGAGAATTTGGGGCCCTTTCAGAGCCTACTTGTCTTGCGGCCCGTACAGGTAAATATGGATCTTGCTATGTCATTCTTGCGTTTAACATCATCTCGGTGTCATGAACTTCCATTGCAAAGGAATTAGGGCCATGTCTCTTTTCAACTCATTTAATGTGTTAGGCTATGGGATTCTGGGGGCCCCTTTAGGGGTACTGTCCGGCCCCTGTCCAGGATAAAAGCTGGTCATTGCGATTTATGGTTTATCTCTGGTGGTCTAATACTTCATTGGCAAAAGGAATTAGCATGTCTTTCACACTCATATTAAGTGGTGTAGGCCTCTATGGGATTTGGGGGCCTTACAGGGCTACTCACGTACTGGGCCCCTTACAGGATAACAATTCGTCGTTCTTTGCTGTTTATGGGGTTATCTCCTGGGTTCTAAAATTCCATTGAAGGAACTTGCCATCTCTTTTCAACTCATTTAGATTGGGCCTATTGGGATGGCGGGCCCCTTAGGCCTACTGTCTGGGCCCCCTCGATTACAGGTAAAATCATATAATTACTAGTTTGTAACGTAAGCGGAGCAGGGCGCTATTCACTCTACGCAAGCGGAACGCGGCCATAGACTTTTTGTGCTATTTTCCACACGTTTTTTCCACTTGTTTTCTTGATTATGGCCAGAGCAACTACCTTTTCACAGAAAGGATCAAACTTGAACTAAGTACGCTAAGAATCCTGACTTTTCAAAAATAGGATAACCTTACTGAAAGGGGAAAAATCCGCTGTCACTTAGTATCAATTCACGAATCCTCAGTAGGCAAATCTTTTCCTTACAAATTACAGGGGCCAGATTTTTGCCCTTACAAAATAGCTCATCACGCTGCATTAGTCATCTTCCTACGGATTAGCATATATATATTACAACTCTTTTGATCAAGAAGCAGTTTTTAAGAAAGCGCCTTGATGACTCACACTTCAATATCTAGGGGTACATCATTTCGAATTGGTTAAAAAACAAGGTCCTGGTCATTCTGATTATCCACAAACGGATCTCTTACTCGATGGGTCAATATTTCCGCACATAATCATGCCATATACGCATTTGGACGGCGTCTCCTCTGCAAGATGTTCTCTGACACAGATCCTTATTTATATCACACATAGGAATCAATCTATGTGAAAATAAGATTTATGAAATTGGCACTTTAGCACCATAGGTGCTAAGTGGCTCGCCAAAATCGGTTTTCCCAATTCTGTCTGCAGAAAGCATCTACCTACGACAAACCTTGATAAAGTTCAACTATTTATATTCAAAATCATGACAATTTCACTCGAACGGATGACGACAATTCCATTTCTACCACCGGGACCAGGCAAGTACTTTCGGTTCGGGAGACGCAGTATTTCTCCTCACGCTAAGCTATATCTGCACTGCCAGTTGTCCAATCCCAGGTTATCGCTTCCGCCCGTCCCTCTAAGCGCGACGGTCTTTGTTGACATTTGCTACCGCTCCCAGCCCTGCATAGTCATCTTCATTAAATCTCAGATTCACATGGGATAAACACACAACCCTCGGCTTCAAGGCCCCCACTCTCACACACGCCCACAACCCAACCTAGTCTCCGCACGTACCCCAACCACCCACAACCGATCGGACCCGCCACACATACCAACACACACAGACTTTCACGACTACCCTCACAGGTCCACCACCAACCCCTCCACTAAACACCTACACCTCCATCCATCCACCCACCATCACCACACTGAACACCCCACTGGCCCGTAGGCTCACACACATATCGAACTGTAATGTTGCGTTCCCGTCCTCAAATAATGGACGCGTCTTTAAGTTAAAATGTAATGCTCATACGTGTCCTATTTACATCACCGTGCGACCCTAGAATGCACTATAGGTGCCCCATTAGCTGTTTTGCGTTATCTCTGAGTGTCTCCGAATAACTCTCCATTGCAAAAGATTACACTGTCCTCTTTCTCAAACTCATTTACATGTCGTCCAGGCCTAATATGGCGAGTTAGGGCCCTTTAGGCTATCTCGTCTGAGGCCCTTGTACACAGTGATAAACAATTGCATCATCTGTTCATTGGCCGAGTTATACTGGCTGGTATTACATACTCCCAAATTGTAAAAGGCAATGCCATGTCTCCTTTTCAAACTCATTTAATGTAGTCGTTTCTAGAGACCTCTTTTATGGATTTTCGGGGCGGCCTTCAGGGCTACTCGTCTTGGGCCCTAATGTACTGAGACTAAAATTGCTGTCATTGCTGTTTTTGGATATATCCTCTGGCTGTCTAATATTCTCCACTGCAAGAGGAAATTAGCCATGTCTCTTTTTTCGACTCATTTAAAAGTATTGTGAGGGGCCCCTTTGGCGGCTAACCTGTTTGGTCGGCCCGTGCGGATACTTACTGTCATTGCTGTTTTGGGTCATCTCGGTCGTCTAATACTTCCATTAGCAAAAAGACATTCAGCCACTGTGCTCCTTTTACGACTATCCTTTAACACGTATTTATGGACCGGGCCGGGTTTCGGGTACTGTTCCTGGGCCGCTTAGTACTAGGATAAAATTGCTTGTCATCCTGCGTTTTGGTTATCACTAGCGTGTCTATTAATATCCGCACTTGTAAGGAATAGCCATGTCTCCTTTTCAAACTCCATCTTGATGTTTAGGCCTATATGAGGCATTTCGTAAATAGCAACGTTGGGCCTCAGTTCAGGCTCGTACTGTCTCGGCCCTTGTACAGGATAAATTGCATGTCCATTAGCTTTTTTGGTTATTCTCTGGTGTCTCGAAGTACGTTCCATTGCAAAAGGCACTTATGCCATGTCTCTTCTCGAACCTCATTTAAAACGTATTTGAGGCCCTTTAGGAGCCTACTTCTGGGGGCCTCCGTAAGGATATAAATTGCTTCATTGCATACGTTTTGGTTTCTTCGCGTGCTCTAATACTTCACAATTGCAAAAGGGAATTAGCCGATGTCTCTATTTCGGGACTTCAATTTAAAGAAATTATGTGGGCCTTTGGCTACTGTCTTGGGGCCCGTACAGGACTAAACTTCTGTCATTGCTGTATTGGTTATCTGCTCCGGTGTCTATACCTTTCCTTGCAAAAGGAATTCAGCCATGTCTCTTTTCCGACTCATCTTAAACGTATCATTGGGAGCCCTTTAGGGCTCCTGTCATGGGGCCCCTACAGGATAAATTCGCTGTCATTGACTACGTATTGCGTTATCGTCTGGCCTGACTTCTAATACTTCCATTGCAAAGGATTTAGCCATTCTCACCTTTTCAACTCATCTAACGTATTGACATGGGGGCCTTTTAGGGCTAACTTGATGCTGGGCCCGTACAGATCAAATTGCTGTCATTGCTCTGGTTTTTATAGCTATCGGTCCCCAAGAATGATATCACATTTTTGTCCATTTCTCGTCTAATCATTAAGGCCCATATGCCATTGCTGTCACAAGTTCGCCATGGTATTGTAAGGCGTGACGGCGTTTCACCTTTTGAGCGGAAACATGATCGTCATTTTTTTCTCGACCATAGCTTAGAATGATGTTAGAGTTCTTACGCTCGTGAATAATTCTATATTGTAAATAATTTACAGGCTACATGTCTTGAAGTGTTCAAGCTTCTTTAATGCTCAATAGTTTTCACTATACAGAAGATACTTTTTAGTGGAGTAAGACCGGTATAGGGCTGGAGGATCCTACCGGGGAGGATCCACGCATGGGAGGGCTACGTGTCTCAAAGCACTAGGGAATTCCCATTCATGTTCATCTTTCGTATCTATTGTTTGCTGCGTACATATATCTCTGTCACGCTAATTGGTCTTCATGGGATGTTGACGTGATTAATCATTCTCTTGGGAATTATGTGGGTTCTATTAGATTAAATGTGAAGAAATTTTTCAAAAGTAATTTAACGTACATAATTAATTCTCATAACAAACTTATTAAACAAACCATTCTTCATTCGAGGGCAACCCCAACCCATTCCTCATAGACACATGCGACTGCAGGCATCACCAATCTGTCACACTGCCAATTTCGTATAACGGAAATCTATCTGTCATTCTTTTTCGCCATTTTCTTTGCATGCATGTAAAATCACAATTAAGTGGAAACCATACTTCACTGCACATAAACTTTGTTGAGTTGTTCCAAAGTGTCAAAAAGAAGGATTTCATGCCCTTTTCGCCAATATTCTTTTCTTCTTTTTTTGCACCACCCGTAGCGCACGTGTTAGACTAAACATAATTTTGTATTACAAGTTTATATTTTTTTAGAAGCATAGCATCTTATTTACACAATCCACGATGATTTATTTCATTTGGTAAAAAGAATAAGAAAGTGTTCGCCGGTAAAATTGTTAAGTTTTTAAAACCATTTTTTCCTGTAACACTCTGTATAGCTTTTATGACACACCTTATACAGGCACAAAAATATGTTTATCATCCTCCTTTCAATCTCTGCTTTCAATATATATATACTTTTATACATGTCTGACTTACTACTAAGAAACTAGAGATGTTTGATTGTGACAATGTACATTTCTACAATTTTTTGGACATGTAACGCATTTTCCTCCCAACTCATGACATGTGGCCTTAATGCATTTTTGAGGCCCCTTTTTGGGGCCCCCAAGACTTCCTGTACAGGATGTGGCCTGCCAGCAATCCATTTTATTGACCCTTGGCCACGTCCTGACATGATGAGACCATCAAACCTTATGTCTCTTCTCAGCTAATTAAATCTCGTGGGCCCCCGGCCTAGTAACGCTGGTTTGCACGCTTCTCTATGAAGAGTCAGTGTGTCACCGTGCGTCTAAAAATACAAATCAAGTCTGCGATAACGTCATAGCAGACGGAATAATTTTTATGTACAAACATTTGTAAAGAATAATTGTAAACCAGGGGTATACGTAACGTTGTTTAGAATTTGATATGGCTTTGAGACCTTTATGGTGGTATCTCAAGACACTTGCCGTGACACGGATTTGAAACTAGTTTGGGACGGGTTTGATACTAGTCGCGGAAAGGTCTCAAAGTGGTCTCAGAGACGTCTCCTGAATCTCCGCGAAATGTCATGAGTCGCGGGATAATAGGACATAAATGCGGATGTGTTTCAATTTCAAAACGAGCCGAATCCCGCCATGAATGTTCTAAAATCCCTCCCGAATTTTCGCTCATTCGGGGAGGGAGAACAGAATGCTCCCGATCGGGCTTCGAATCCACCGGAATGTTTGCATTATGGTGGATTCACAGCTCATTCGGTTGCGGTGTAAACGCCGCTTTACCTTTGTGATGGGGGAACGTACAAAAAGCTTGAGCAAGTGAAGTGTGTGAAATTTTAGCATCATATTAACCAAAGCAAAAGAACGTTATACTACAGTCACACAGACACTTACGTTGAATTACGTCCGGTTGCGTCCAAAAATTATTTTCTTTTCTGCAGATCCCCACGGATGCCTCCCCGTCATAGTCAGCAGTGGAAATATTGATAATTTCGTTCATCAAGTAAAACAAAGAAATACATAAGAAATGATAGAATAGTAGAAGAAATTAGATTAAAACAACACAAACGTATCTATACGTAAGTGTCTGTGTGACTGCAGCATTAGCAAACATTATTAAAGTAGACACACGGAGAAAATACACAATATTTGCTAATAATGGCCATATTACATGTTACTGAATAGATTTTCCTTCGTTTATACGATTGACATGCTGAAAATGACTTGAATCTCTCAGAAATAGCTGTAAATGGTTTTTAGCGTTTTTGTTTAATCCGCCCCCAAATGGGCCGCTCGGCGTGCGGAGGAGCTCCTGGTTTGTGACGTCGCACCTTGGACAGCTCGAACAACAGCCAGCTGATCTGAGCTTGCGCGCGCAGCTTGATGCATACGTATATACGTCAACAAATTGCTCGCACTGTACTAGCTTGCTATAGCTGGTGTGTCTGGGATTAATATGGCTCTTTTATCACAACTGATTACACCATTGGACAAATCATACAGGGTTGTATATCCTTAGAATATCGTGTTTTGAGATTCAATGTAAGTTGCATAGTAATGTATTATATTTATTAATTTTAAATGTTTGACAATTTTGAATATGTTCTATTTCTCTTCTTATATTATTGTATTATATGTCATGATCTACTATGAGATATTCAAAAGTTATTCTGATGTTTTGAAATTGTGATTAGTAAAACTGCATATAATCTTCCTAAAAATGCAAATAATTGTTATTTTATAAAAATCAAATTTACAAACATGTTAGTTGGAGGGTTTACATTCAAATCAGTGTTCCAGCAGACTCTTTATACCCAAAACAAGGGTAAAAACATACTGTCAGGTATTTCCTACACTTGTAGGGACAATACGGCAATTACAGATGACATCTCTATTGAATACTGCCTCACCAAATAAATTTAGATTACCTCAATTTTTCATGGAAAAATAAAGTTTGAAATGAATGCAGTACAGTATTCATGAGAATCTCTTCTTTTTGATTTATGTTTTTCGTCCTATAGGCATGTGTGCTAAGTTAGCAAAATGCAGCTAACTGGCACGGGTACTTCCCATACACTCTACACCTAGTAATGGACAATGTTAATAATAGCAATAGCGTGCATATATGCCTCATCCCCATTACGGACAATGTTGCGATTACTTCGCAGTAATTAACGCATTATTGGGTTTCAAATAGCGTTCTTTCGAGTTTACATCTTTGTCAGATGATTAGAATAATTTTGACCACAATGTTAGCCTGCAAATTGGAAAACTGAACTGTCTACGTTAGGCCTTCTCATCTTTTCAGATTAAAGGTACTTCAGTACCAAAACTAGTCCTCAATAACTAAATGACATTTGTATGTTCTCTAAATACAATTATGACGCTGTTGCATGACAATTCCCATCCGCATTATAAAAACGTCGAGAAAACACACACCACACACACAACCACAAACGCAGCCAAACCATTACAGAACATAATCAGATCGGAACATCTCATTTATCTTGAAAAATTAAATAGTTTGAGTTGATATTGACTAGACTCGTTTCTGTGAAACATACAGTTCTGTTTTGTTTGTTATGATCAATCTTATATCCAGCTTTTGCATCCGGAAGTAAATACCTGACACAGCTTGACCAGTGCGCATAGGTGAACCCGAATCGATATGTTCAACGTGCAACCTTTGAAGCTTGCACTACCCACATCCGCTTTCACCTGAGGTGTATCCCACGTGCACAGCGACACTCCAAGCATTGTCACTAAGTTGGGGATTTCTTACCGCACATTGTCATCTACCCTCATTCGTCTATTTCGCCAACCTCCTAATCAGGTTACTAAATTTGCCATCCCTTGGTTACTGTGTTTAAGATATCATTGAAATTCAAATTCTTTGACAAGTTGCTTTACAAATTGGGTCACCGAATAGAATTAGATTACTTGATGTTTCTGTTTCTGTTATTTCCTACTTCTTCTTCTAGGCTCCAGTTCAGCATTCGCTTATCGATAACTACACATGTAGCTTAGAAAACACAAGAAGAATGTTGTTCTTTGAACTTCTCCTTTTTGTTCACCCCAACGCATGGAAAATTTTCTGTGTGTTGTTGTTCTACATTTTCCATAAATAGCGTTATTATTATCTCTTATCTCAAATTGTTTGCACTTGAGATTCGTAACAAGGAGAAGAAATAGTTTAACTAAGAAACAACGATTTCTCAAAGACAATAGTTCGATTTTTCTTCATGACGTCACGCATAGTACATTTCTTTCCTGGAAAAACTGGAACTTATACGTTTTTCCGACCCCCCCCCCACCCTTTCACGAGTTTGCGCAACGCATACGCAAGCGGTGCTTACTCTGCGTCTCTTACGCTGAATTCTTCACTGCATGCCACCGGGAAACTTTCGGCGACTGCATGCTGACCAGTAGCGCGTTATCGAGGTACCAGAACGATCGATTAGTTAAGAGCAAGTATTTATTTGCAAAAATATGAGTTTATTGGATCAGAGAGAACGGTAAGAATAGAGCTATTACAGGGTGACCAGAAAAAAGGGAAACCACAAACTTGTCAGCACAATGATGTTGAAAAATATCTCCAATGGGATTGAAATTGTATATCACTGGTAAAGTGCACTATTACATATCTAATGATATCTAGCGTCTCACGTCACAATATCATGCTTCCGCTGAACCCCATTGTTCTTGAAAAAGCTATGTTAATTGTGCGTGGTTACTTTCATGCACCTCGAGACTGTTTGTAGTGAATGTGGCCTGGGAAGGAAACCTCATACTCTGATCATCAATTAATTTCAAACATATTTCCAGTGTCGGTGACTTAAGGTTATATCGACTGAAAGTCAAACTCCATTACTACGATTCTAATTGATACCTCTCTCAGCTCCACAATATTCGCCATGATTGTTTCGAACACTTGTTTCGCAAAATTGGAATGTTTCTTTACGCTCTCCTTGAGATGAGTTGCTTTAAGTTCCTAAACAATCAAGTATGAGCATTCCCGGTTGACTTTAAATGCAAATCGTTGCATAAATGAGTTGGAAATCGTTCTACTTATTTGTCGTAATCTTACTCCACGAGTATTCTCATCATTGTTACTGCTCACACAACCCAGAGAACTTAGTTCTCCCACGGTGAGAATGTAAGAGAGCCTGAACGTGCATCCAATCACAATTTTTCAAATATTCATACAATGGTTCAGTGATGCAGTCGACCATTGCGAGCTGGAAGAGATATCATTAAATATATGAGTGGCCATTCCAGTGATAAAAGCTCATAATTAACACTGTCAGTTTTTTAAAATGATTGATGCATTTAAACGTGTGGTCCCTTCTTTTAGGCAACATTGCATACAACCCATCTCAATGAGCGTGAAAGTGAACCCTCACATATTTTGCAACAGACTATTTCCAACAAATATGGGGTTCCAGGAATGCGTGACTATGGTGAGCTGAGCAAGGTATCATTAAATGCTTAAGAGTTTGCACCTTCCTAGTCGATATAAATTTCTATATCCCCATTGGTAATATTTTGCAACACTCATTGCATGATCAAAGTTGGGTTTCCTTTTATTCTGGTATCACCCTGGTATACTTTTGTTTATTAAAAAAAAATTAAAAGGAATGAGTTATCTATATGTGAAGTGATATACAAACCAATATACATGACTCATTCCTCAAACAGGTTAAAACTATTCGCACTCAGGAACATTCACATCAGTACATTCTCTCTCGGCGGCCGGATGGCCCTCGAGAGAATAGTACTATTGCATGTTCTTCGATGCAATAGTTTTAAGCCCACACTGTCATGGATTGTGGAAATGCTGTTACATGATACCAAAAAATGTTAGAATGTAATTGTCACAATCAAACTCTTCTAGTTTTCCGTTAGTAAGTTCAACACTGCTATAAACAGTACTGATATATATATTCAAGCAGAGGATTGAAGCGAGGAGTATGTTAACATATTTTTGTGTGCCATGTATAAGGCCATCGGTGTGGTCATAAAATACAACGAGTTTACAGGAAAGATCGGTTTGAAACTTCAACAATGTTTACCGGCGAAAGACATTCTTCAATCTGTTTTCCCCAAATGAAATTAAAGCAATATGGAGTGTTGTAAATAGACGCTATGCTTTCGAAAATTGTAAACTATGTATACAAAATTATGTTTATCTAACCGCGCTAAGAGGTGTCAAAAAAGAAGAAAAAATAGTGCGAAAAGGCCAGAAAATCCTGTCTTTTTACACTTGGATTACATATTCAAACAAAGTTTATTGAAATAATATGTTTCCACTTATTGTATTTTTACATGTATGCAAAGAAAATGGCGAGAAAACATTACAATTATGTCTATAAAATTGCATGCGACAATTTTTAGTGCATCCTGCATGCATGTGTCTTTGAGATGTCTGCATTAAGTTTGTTTAATTGATGTAATTAATTTGTATTAAATGACTTTTGAAAATCTTCTTCACATTTATCTATAGAACCACATAATCCCAAGAGAATGATTATCACTGTCAAATCCCATGAGACCAATTGGCTGCAAGATATTGTAACGCAGCAAACAATAATAGAAAGTAACAGAATGGGAATTCCCTATGCTTTAACACGTGCCTCCGCACGTAGATCCTCCCCGTAGGATCCTCCACCCTTACCGCTACTCCACTAAAAGTATCTTCTGTATTAAAACTATTGAGCATAACAGAAGCTGAAACTTCACAGACATGTAGCCTGATAAATTATTACAATATGAATTATTGCACAGCTTATGACTGCTACATATTCATGCTATGGTCGGAAAAATGACGAATTTCCCTCCAAAAGAACGCCTCGCACCCTTTTTACAATAGCCCACTGTGACACATGGCCTTAAACAGATCCTCGCATGTCCATTTGTATATTTGATTTATGAATTGTGCACGATGGATATGGCAAAACTTTGCAAAGACTTCGAAATTTGACATATATACGATGTCAATAAACGGGAAAAGAATTAAAGAAATACGGCCTATGTCAAAGAAAGAATTGAACAGGCGAAAGATGTACTATTGTAGACTTACTAGGCAGATTTGGATATGACGGCCAGTCTTAACGGAAATAGACAAGAGGATTGCTATGTACCGTCACGAGGGCTTGAGCCCATGCGGGAGAGAGAGGCCGAAGCTATGATTTGGACTTCGTTTAATTTATCTTTAATATTACTCCTGTTTCAAAGAGCTATTTTTGGTGGCATGACTTACGTGTATTCATCAATAATTGTTACGCTGTTCTGCTACGAGGTCAGTTTTAATATAAAACTTTCACTTACGTACGTGCCGAGTCGTAAGCGCGCGGAACTTCAACTAGAATCGAGAGAGCATCAACTTAAAGGAAAATGACGAAAGGCTAGAGCAAAAAACCCCTTGAATAGGTCCAGCCAACTCCACTTTACAATAAAACTTAAATGAAGAAATCGCGTGTGACTATATTCCGAAGCATATTGCAGCCTCAGAAGTTCAACTCAACTCCGATTTTTGAGATTACCGCAGAGAACGAGTGCCATCTTGCCGATATTTGCATTATTTCTCCATGGTCACCTCTGCGATATCTTACGCTCACTGGACGAAACAACTCACACGATACGCAGAACAAGGCTCAGCTGATAGTCCACGGGGCCAGCCAGCGCTTGCGATTTGTGTGTTTGTTTACGTGCAGCGGCCTCCGCATACGATGGTGTATTGTCAAGCATCTTGGCTGGTCGAGAATCGTCGTCGATAGAGGCGCAAAATATAGTTCTTTTTTTCGTTTCACGACCACAAAAAGAGGCCTGAGATATCTGAGAATAGAAATACTACCTGTAAGCAAAGTAGTCTTGCTTGCAAATTTTACCAATAAAGAAGCCAAAGGACACAATCAGATTGATAAAGTTTGAATGTTTCGATTATGCGGTGTATCGGCGTTTTTGATGAAAGCAATGGCGCACTACGCTCTCGAGCCAGCCGTGTTAGCGACCGGACCAGAGAAGCGATCGCTCCCAGAATACCAGCCCGGCCGCTGCTGACAGCGGCTGTAGCGACAGTGAAAGCAGCTTTGGCTAGCTTTCTGAAAATGTGCACGCATACGCGTCCAGTTATGTTGAATGTATGATCGTAAATTTGTAGAGTTGTATATTTATTAAGTTTGAATAAGAAACAAATAAATAATAATAATGTAAACATGACACTAATAATATTCAATCATTCAATATGTCTCTTATAATTCATAACTCTATTATATTGTGATTCGGAAAATTAAATCGTGATTCAAGTGTATTGATACGTGTGTACAAACATAGCTGAGTGGGTTGTTCGCAAAGTGACGTCACGTTTTGCTCCAGCCCAGCCAACATGGCGACCTCCGCTGTAGCGATGTCTAACCCAAGGTAACCAACTTTGAGGGATGGTTCTCCTTCCTTGGAGATCAGATTTTGGTGGTTGATGGCTATATTTACTGCATATATGAAAGATTGTTACATGGGGTTGTAGCTCTAGAGTTTCATTTCTTTAAGACGGCGAGAGGCTCAACGAGACGGAGGAGAAACGAACCGGAGGAATCAACGCAGCAGTCTTCAACCCGGAGCCGTGGCGGTGGACATCACAGCGGACTAACAGAGACAATCAGATGCGAGAAGACTTTTATTATTAAGATGAGTCAATATTGTATATTTGTTCATTGTTCATTTGCAATTTTATGTTGAGATGAGACAAGCTTAAATAAAATCTCAATCATAATTTCATTCGATCAAGTTTCAATGTTTTTCATTGAAGTGAAACACAGTTTCAATAACAGTAAGCAGCGGTCAACAAAAATAATATCACACCCGTGACCAGCTATAAAATAGAGAGGAAAATGCATTGCTTCCAGAATGAATTACGGCGCGTTATTGCACGAAGTTAGACATAATTAATGAGCATGGTAACGATTATGCCAAAATATTAGCTTTACGTGCTTTAGGAAGCAGCCTCTAATGGTATAGAAGTAATAAGATCTAATAAAATCTTCTTGAAATTTGTAGATCACAAGTTATAGTAATGAAATGTCACGCGTGATATACCATCAACAACCCTAGAGAAATACGTTAATTTGCATTTACCTGCAGTTAAGGTAGCAACAAGTCTTAAGCTTCCTTTGACTCCGTGTGTATATATTAGCAAGGCAATTTTTTGGCTCGGGGGTGGGGGCTGGATCCGCGCCTGCATGTCGCGAACTGCTCATGCTTCTACTGCCGACTTGCTGCACTGAAGATATTTTCTAAAATCGTTTACTGTAGCGGCGCTCGAGTTACTACATTATCAATAGCTCATTCCATCCTAGAGTTCCAACAGAGATAATCTTCAACATTCGTTAGCACAGATCGTGTCTTCGAACGCTAATCGAATCGGTCCCGGATCTTGCTCACATATTTTGTTTTTAATCGCATATATATATATGGTTTGGCTGTTCTCATCCCAGTAGGCCTACTGGTTTCTTCTACATTAGGTTTCTGTAATTTTTCTGGAACTATTTTATGACTTTATATTCTTGCTAACTTTGAATATGATCACCTAATTGTTTAACCCTCTCATTACCATGGTCTGTGTCGCCATTTGGCGCCAGAACTGCTGGTGACAAGTAAAACTGATTTCACTGCCGTTTTGCAAGTGAGCGCTATCTTTAACCATGGAGCTACTAACTTAGTAGTCTGCATGCTTTAAACCCAAGTATAGTTGTGATAGAGAAAATTGCATTTTAAAAATCTTACTCAACTTGTCTCTATATTGTTCCAATGACATATCAATACCATGGGCAGTAATTTAACCATGCTACCATGCATGTCTTTTCATGATATGTGTATAGTTAACTAAACATGGGGAGATGTTCATCAAATGAGGGCCATACTTCACATTCACTCTCACCCAGAACTCTGGGCATACCATACCATGCTGACTGGCATATGGCAGGGGTGCATTCTGTGTGTATCAGTCTGCTGTATTCATAGCATATGCTTTGCACAGAAACCACTGCACATTGCACTCTCCCCAGTGTCATCCTGTTAGGCATGGCCCTTCAACAATCGATTTACACAGTTTGTTGATAACTTCAGTCTTAGAGTGGAATTTAGAACAAATCATTTTGTACACAGAGGTTATTTTAGGTATTCATTTCATATTATTCTGCAATGGAAGTAAAAAAAAAAATATGTTCTCCCAATATACGTACATGAGCTTTAAACACTAGGGCCATACTCTACTACGTTGACAGAATTTTGTATACAACGTTAACAATAGGATTCGCATAATAGCACCACCATAACAAGAGATTTCCGCTAGGAAACGTCTAAATGTACAACTGTGTTTGTACTACTGGCTGACAATTATTGCTACCATTGGACTACCCTTCGATGGAAGAAGAATTGACAAAGTTCGAAACATTCAATTCTAGTTGTAAACTTAAAGGCCCGGTCCCTCTGCGGCAGAGAGGATTAATTGCGCATGAGTTGCGTATAGAAATTTCGTTCATCCGCCAACAACAACACAAAACAAACAAACAATCCGCAATTCATTCGCAAATCATCCCTAAAAAGCCAGTGGACCACGCCTTAAGGAAAGAGGGCGCTATCACTCTACTCAAGCGAACGCGCGGCCATAGACATTTTCTATTTGCACAGTTTTTTCCACTTTGTTTTCTTGACTATGGCGAGCAACAAATTTTTCGAAGATAAATGTTTGCTCCTGATAAGTAAGCTAAGATTCTGAATTTTTAATAACAGGAATAACAAATTGGAAAGAAAAAAAAAAAGTTTTTCACATGTTGTGTCAATTCGAAAGCCATTCAGATCAAATTCCTGTACAATCATGGCCTAATTTGCTCTCAAAAATAGCTCATACGCTTGCATAGTCATCTCCTCCGATGACGCATATTATATTACAACTTATTGTTCGCACAGTTCTTATAAAGCATTGAATTTCTCAGCTTTCCAAAGTGGTACACTTCATTTCGGATTGGTTGAGAAAAAGTCCTTCCATATTTTGACATTATCACAAAAGAATATTTACTCGACGCGGTCAATATTTCCGCAATATCACATGTTATCCGCATGGTGGACGGCGTCTTCGCAAGAAGTGACAAGATAAGTATCAATAAAGACAATAATCGTTGGAAACATCAATCTATGTGAAATAAAGATTCTGATTACAGCTTCAGCACAAATCGTGTTATAGTCTTGCCAGAATGTCTTTACCCAATTTCTGGTCGAGCATCTTACCTACGAAACTATGATATAAAGTTCAATTATTTGTTCATGTCACGGGTAATTTGCTCAAACAGACCGACGGACAATACCATTCCACCGGCAGGGAAGTTTTTCTCTAGGCGAGGTTTTTTACGCTAGGTAAATAATTTTGCAATACAGTTGTCAATTGTTCGCTTCCCGCCGTCAGCCCGGGTTTAGTTGAATAATGAAGAGCCCGTATAATTTCTGCGCCGCTTCATGCTTATTCTCTAAACTCATGCATGTAATGTTCGCTTCCCCTCCTCAAATAATGGACGCATCTTTATGTTAAATTTATGCCATACGTTAGTTTACATTTCACTGTGGAGTGAATTGATATTATTTGATTACCTTGAAAGAGGTTTGAACATGCTCATTTCTTTCCTTTTCCTTTTCTTTCTTTTTATTATTTACTTATTTTGCGAATTGCAGAAAAAATATTGTAACGTTTGAGCGCTCGGCAAACCATTTTGACATACATGTTGTCCAACATAAGTGTAAGCGCGTCAAATGCAACTGCGTTGCGGGTTAAAGTAGACAACTGAGAGTCAAAACTGCTTTTAATTCCAACAAAATTCATACCATGCAATGGAAAATCTTTACTGATTCAGAATATCTAAACCCCTTGTCAATATCTGTTTTAGATCGGGAGTTATCACCTTTCAAAGAAGGGCCCCCCATTTTCAGGCTTCAGGCAGGTACGACGGCAAGGCGTCGAGATTATGACGTCACACCTTGGGCACCCCGTACCGTGTCCACTGTATGCCGTATCCTGCACTGTGCTTATATCGCGTACATGTCCACATTGTGAATCTCTTGAAAGTTTCTTTTTTTCTCTTCTCATCATGCTTCTCCCCAGGCCCTGACTAACTGGCAAAGGTCGATATCTCTTGCCGACTTGTTCCTCTACCATTTATCTATATAAGTTAATCCGTTTCAATAATGAATTATTTTTCATTAATTATAACATCATTAGAATAGCCTATCCTCAGCACGAGAATGAGTGGGAATAAAAAAGATAATAAAACAAAGTGACAATCATCATCATCATCATCATTCATCATCTTACGGGAGTATAGGATGATTCCTGTGTAGCTCTCCCGGGTCGTTCTCGCTGGTACATTAACTATAACATAACTGGTGCGTGGCGTGTGGATGTACAGACTATGGCAAAAAATTGACCACAAAGAATCGAGTTATGTTTGTAAGGAGTTGATATTTTAGCAGTTACTGAGTTTCTGGTAAACTGTTCCACGACTGAACAAACCCGTTTTACTTGAAAAAGTTGCTTCGACATTCAGTCTGCAGTGAGTAGTGAAAAGTTTGAGATATGGCCTCGCGTTCCTTGGTACGGTGATTTGACAAAAAAGTGTTCTGGGGTCTACTCTATCATTCCATGTAGATCTTAAAGACTTGGGTCAGTCCCCTCTTTCCCTACGGTAATGCAATGAAGTAGAGATTGAGCCGCCTGAGCCTTTCATCATAGGAGTAGGTGCTGCTAACCTGGAAAAACAATCTCGTAGCACGGGGCGCCTGTACAGCTTTCAATCTCCTGTCATCTGTGATTACCTGGGACTCTCCAAAAAACAACAGTATTCCAAGTTATGACGGCGAACCAAGGCCTTATATCAAAGGCAAGAATATGTCTGGTTTGATATTTACAGAGCACGCTTAATGAGGCCAAGCATTTGGTTAGCTTTCTGAATTGATTGTAGATATGTGTTACGGAAAGTAAATCTCTGTCTATTAAAAACACTAAGATCCTTCTTCACAGTTCACATTTTCCAATGTGACATTTCCATGGAATATGAAGAAAGAATGTTATTATTATCCAGATGGGAGCGTTTTACATTTTTCAGAAGTCAGAGGCAATTGCCATGTTTGAGACCATTTCTTTACTGTGTCAAATCAGTTTGTAGAGCGTCGACGCATATCTGCCATTTGATACTCTAGGTATAAATCTTGGATCATCAGCATTAGTTGAACAGATTAACTTGTCATCGAGTCAGGCAGGTCATTAACATACATGACAAACAGGGTAGGACCGACGACACTGCCCTGCGGAATTCCACTCAGTACACTGGTCCAAGTTGACTTAGCTCCATCAACGACAATCGCTGTAGACGCTCTGAAAAAAGGCCTTGATCCACGGAGTGATGGGGTTACATATCCCTAAGGACTCCACTTTTTTCATGAGCTGGCATGCGCGTACAGAATCAAAGGCCTTTTCTGAAGTCCAAATATATAATTCAACAGGTTCTCCATTGCCCATGCATTGCTTCCAATCCTCAAGTGTGACAAAATACTGCGTCGTACATGAACGTCTCCTGGTCCAAAACCATGCTGAGCATCACAAAACAATTGTTGACGATCATATGCGTAAACTATGGCATCTCGAAGAAAGAATGGACTTGACTTTAACCACAACAGACACGTAAGGCTAATCGGGCGTAATTACCGGCAGTCTTCCTGCTACCTTTCTTATGTATAGCCGGGTTAATGTTTGCATTCTTCCATTCCGAAGAAGCGAAGAACGCCTTCCGTAAGAGATCATATTGAAAATTTTAGCGAGCAGGTAACTGAGGCTGATCAGAAAGTTCCTTTAAAATACGAGGGGGTGAAGATTATCTGGAACCAGCCGATTTACCATTCCTGAGAGATTAAAGTTCTTTATTAACAACATCTGCCTGTGAGAATCACATTCGCAAGTACGAAGTCTCTGTGACATACAGGAGGCTCAGAGATCGTGAAAGATCCTCAACTTATAAAACACTGCTGAATTGTTTGTCAGTATCTCTGCTTCTTCCTCACCAGTAGTGGCTACCAGTTCCATCAGGTTGTGAACAGACTTACCCATCTTATTTTCTATCTTGGTTCTGCTATTGACATATTCCCAGAAGGATTTAAGGTTAGGCTTTGCTTCTGAGCTAGACGCAATCAAAGTCATTGCACATTAACCGCTGTCAGATCTCGCAAGTGTTGCGTTCACGTTATAATGTTCTTATAATCCAAGCACCCGTCGATTCCAAGTATCTCTTCCAGAGTCTCTGTTTTCTCTTTGAGATTGGTTAACGCTTTATCTGGTCCATAAATATATTTCTTTCTTGCCTTTTACCAATAGCTCTCATAGGAATGTTTTCTTGTATACAATGAAAAAGCTTATCTGATAATTTTTCCACGAATCAGTACGCTTAAAGCATTTAAAAAATTATCCCGCTATATCATTCAAGGGCTTTTCCTCATTTCTTCATAGTGGCCAAGTTGTTACAATGAACAGAGTTCTTTTTCTCTTCGTAATTTTTCACTCCCTGAGTGTCATATCATCAGTAAAAAGCATCGGTCACTTTACCAACAGACGGAGGATAATGTGATCAATATTGTACACAAGAATTGATATCATTAGTCCCAACAAGGTCAAGAATGTTCGCCTTGTCCTTCCCGAAATCTGGTTCGGTCTGTTAAATATGTTGGTGAAGATAACTATCCTGAACGGCTGTTAAAAATTATAGCAGGCGTTTGCTGTTCCTCACTGCACCGTGAATGGCAGTTGTTCCAGTCTATATCCTGGGTAATTAAAATCTCCAGCTACAACATAAGTTGCTCCTTCCGCTTGGCTATTTCACAAAAAGTTTACAAATAATTCATTGTTCAAAGAAGTGATGGGATGATGCTGGTATACACAAACCCATAACAAGGATTAGTTCCCAGAAAATTTACTGAAGAATATGGATTCTGAGAATTCAGTGTCAAAAATGCTTAATCAGTAGCCATACAAGAGTTGCTTTACAAGTAACAATGATTCCTCGAACCTTAGCTTCCGTCAAGTTACAAAAACTGTCATTCCCTGCAGACTCACTGATGCTGGATGAAGTGGAAAATTGAGCTCTTATGGGATTAGCTTCAGTAATCATAATTACAGTAGGATTGAATGTACTCTAGTTGTTGAAGTTCCAGTAATACTTGTTTCATATGTAGAGTCAGCAATTAGTGCGTTATAGTACCTTTAACACTGCGTTACCCATATCATATTTGTCTTAATTTAATCCGAAAGTGACTGCATCCTTCTTTTGTCAAATGCTGAGTCAGTGGCGCACACCTCCCTCTGCCCCTTCGTTATCTACCCATCATCGCTCTTCTTACGATGGTTAACTTTCTTGAACTACTTTTTGTATCTGTGACTCTACTTTCCTATATGATACTTCTGGCTTGTGATCTTTTCCATGCGTATGAAAATGGCGGTTTCACCGATCATCCTGCGTTTTTGTTAGCTCTTCACAGGTTCTTTTCCTTGCGACTGTGACTTGTTTTTCACTGCTGACTGTCAATCACTCTTTAGTTTTGTTGTCATATATCTGAATAAATTTTGTAAACAATATCATCCTATATATCCTATATATAGTAAGATTATCATTAATCTTGAAATTGTTCATTCTGGTTTGTAAGTACTTAATATTATTGTGCTGCTAGCAGATCCCGAGATATTTCATCCGTACGTAGCCATATAACGATAATTCGTCCAACCATTGTTGTGATTGAATAAGCTCCTTAGTTCCTTCAGTTCACGTATGGGAGCTTCATTTTTTCTGGTTATTAGATATTGTTCAGAATGAATAACCATTACTTTTGTAGTTCGACCTTGTTGCAGTTCTTGAACAGATTTTGCATGTGCTGTAAAGCAAGCAGTCTTTACGAGGAGACGACAGTATATTCCATCCGCTCTCTGCCGGGAGCTGGAAGTCATACGAACCTACCTCTAGTTGCGTGTAGTACAGAATTAAGCCAACAAACTAAATAGATTGACGTTACATTATTGCAAACAATTCAATGCTTACAATCATTGATTACCTTACATATATTCTGTCTCCCTTCCAATATATATTGATTTTATCTTTAGAGAAGTTTTGGTTCTGTTGTTAGCTCCGCATGATATTCGAATATAAGGAATTTTGCAAGGAGATGTGAGCTTGACCACCTTGTCATATTAATGCACTGTTAGTAGTGTTAATCCTGTAATTAACTTCGAGGAAAGTCATGACGTGCCAATGATTATCACTTTTTGCCTCCTAAATCCCTTATTTGGAGTAGGATCATATTTAAAAAAATTATATCACAATCGTTGAAATCAAATATAGGAATTCAACACAGAAATTCTTCTTAAGATTGAAGTCGGCTATACCACTTATTACGTGGAATTTTAAGCATTATATCTCCCATGTCAATGGCAAATTAACACGATTCACCAACAACCAAGCGGGCCGACCTGTTCACCGGCCCCTCGGTGAGAACTGAACGACCGGCAAGTTCGTCGTGCTTTTATCATGATGCAACCACTCTTCAAAAATCCTATCGCAGCAAGTTCAAACTTCTACAAAATAATCACAATCGTTAACAAT
>CALNVZ010000174.1:67874104-67884788 GCA_940671915.1 Paracentrotus lividus
TATTTGGACTTCAGAAAGGCCTTTGATTCTGTACCGCATGCCAGGCTCATGAAAAAAGTGGAGTCCTTAGGGATATGTAACCCATTACTCCCGTGGATCAAGGCCTTTCTTTCAGAGCGTCTACAGCGAGTTGTCGTTGATGGAGCTAAGTCAACTTGGACCAGTGTACTGAGTGGAATTCCGCAGGGCAGTGTCGTCGGTCCTACCCTGTTTGTCATGTATGTTAATGACCTGCCTGACTCGATGACAAGTTAATCTGTTCAACTATATGCTGATGATGCCAAGATTTATACCAGAGTATCAAATGCAGATATGCGTCGATCTCTACAAACTGATTTGACAGTAAAGAATGTCTCGAAACTGGCAATTGCCTCTGAATCTGAAAATGTAAAACGCTCCATCTTGAAATAATAACATTCTTTCTTCATATTCCATGGAAATGTCACAATTGGAAAATGTGAACTGTGAGAAGGATCTTAGTGTTTTTAATAGACAGAGATTTAATTTCCGTAAACACATATCTAACATCATTCAGAAAGCTAACCAAATGCTTGGCCTCATTAAGCGTGCTCTTGTAATATCACACCAAGACATATTCTTGCCTTTGTATAAGGGCCTTGGTTGCGCTCACTTGGAAACCTGTATGTTGCTTATAGAGTATATGATAGAATGAGGCAATGAAGCTGTACAGCGCCGTGCTACGAGATTGTTTCCAGGTTTTAGCACCCTATCCTATGATGAAAGGCTCAGGCGGCTCAATCTCTACTCATTGCATTACCGTAGGGAAAGAGGGGACATGATCCAAGTCTTTAAGATCTTACATGGAATTGATAGAGTAGACCCAGAACACTTTTTTGTCAAATCACCGTACCAAGGAACGCGAGGCCATCATCTCAAACTTTTCACTACTCACTGCAGACTGAATGTTCGAAGCAACTTTTTCAGTAAACGGGTTGTTCAGTCGTGGAACAGTTTACCAAGAACTCTAGTAACTGCTACAAATATCAACTCCTTCAAACATAACCTCGATTCTTTTTGGTCAACAAAATTTTTTGCCATAGTCTGACATCCACCCACGCACCAGTTATGTTATATTAATGTACCAAGCGAGACGACCGGGAGACTACACAGGATCATCCTATACTCCCGTACAGATGATGATGATGATGATGATGATGATGTCACTTTGTTTTATTATCTTTTTATTCCCACTCATTCTCGTGCTGAGGATAGGCCTATTCTAATGATGTTAATATAATGAAAAATAATTCATTATTGAAACGGATTAACTTATATAGATAAATGGTAGAGGAACAGTCGGCAAGAGATATCACCTTTGACCAGTTAGTCAGGGCCTGGGGAGAAGCATGAGATGAGAAGAGAAAAAGAAACTTTTCAAGAATCACAATGTGCAATGTACGCGATATAGCACAGTGCAGGATACGTGCATACAGTGGACACGGTACGGGTGCCCAAGGTGTGACGTCATAATCTCGACGCCCTTGCGCGGTACCGCTGAAGCCTGAAAATGGGGGCCCTTCTTTGAAAGGTGATAACTCCCGATCTAAAACAGATATTGACAAGGGGTTTAGATATTCTGAATCAGTAAAGATTTTCCATTGCAGTGGTATGAATTTTGTTGCAATTAAAAGCAGTTTTGACTCTCCAGTTGTCTACTTTAACCCGCATTTACGCACGCTTATTGTTGGACAACATGTATGTTCAAATGTTTGCGAGCGCTCAAAACGTTACCAAAATATTTTTTTCTGCAATTCGCAAAATAAGTAAATAAATAAAAAGAAAGAAAAGGAAAAGGAAAGAAATGAGCATGTTCAAAACTCCTTTCAAAGGTAATCAAATACATATCAATTCTACTCCACGTGAAATGTAAACCTAACGTATGGCATTAAATCTTAACATAAAGATGCGTCCATTATTTGAGGAGGGGAAACGCAACATTACATGCATGAGTTTAGTAGAAATACAGCTGAGCGGCGCAGAAATTATACGGCTCTTCATTATTCAACTAAACCCGGGCTGACGGCGGGAAGCGAACAATTGACAACTGTATGCAAATTATTACCTAGCGTACAAAAACTCGCCTAAGAAAACTTCCCTGCGGTGGAATGGTATTGTCCGTCGGTCTGTTTGAGCAAATTACCCGTGGACATGACAAAAATAATTGAACTTTTATCATAGTTTTCGTAGGTAGATGCTTCAGACCAGATTGGGGGAAAAGACATTCTGGCAAGCTATAACACGATTGTGCTGAAGCTGTAATCAGAATCTTTATTTCACATAGATTGATGTTCCAAACGATTATTGTCTTTATTGATACTTATCTTGTCACTTCTTGCGAAGACGCCGTCCACATGCGATATACATGTGATATGCGGAAATATTGACCCGTCGAGTAAATATTCTTTTGTGATAATGTTCAAATTGACAGGACTTTTTCTCAACCAATCGAAATGAATGTACCATCTTTGGAAAGCTGAGAATTCAAGCTTTTAAAAACTGTGCGAACAATAAGTTGTAATATAATTATGCGTCATCGAGGAAGATGACTATGCAGCGTATGAGCTATTTTGAGAGCAAAATTGGCCATATTGTACAGGAATTTGATCTGACATGGCTTTCGAATTGACACAAGTGACAAAACTTTTTCTTTTCTTTCCAATTTGTTATTCCTGTTATTAAAAAATTCAGAATCTTAGCTTACTTAATCAGAGCAAACATTTATTCGAAAAATTTGTTGCTCGCCATAATCAAGAAAACAAAGTGGAAAAACTGTGCAAAATAGAAAATGTCTATGGCCGCGTTCGCTTTGAGTAGAGTGATAGCGCCCTCTTTCCCTTAAGGCGTGGTCCCACTGGCTTTTTAGGATGATTTGCGAATGAATTGCGGATTGTTTGTTTTGTTTTTGTTTGTTGTTGCGGATGAACGAAATTTCTATACGCAACTCATGCGCAATTAATCCTCCCGCCAGAGGGACCGGGCCTTTAAGTTTACAACTAGAATTGATATGTTTGCGAACTTTTGCAATTCTTTTCCATCGAAGGGGTAGTCAATGGTTAGCAAAATAATTGTCAAGCAGTAGTACAACAGTTGTACAGTTTAGACGTTTCCTTTAGTCCTGGAAATCTCTTGTTATGGTGTGGTGCTATTATGCGATCCTATTGTTTAACGTTGTACAATAAATTCTAGTCAACGTAGTAGAGTATGGGCCCTAGTGTTAAAGCTCATGTACAGTTTTGGGAGAACATATTTTTTGTTTTACTTCCATTGCAGAATAATATGAATGAATACCTAAAATAACCTCTGTGTACAAAATGATTTGTTCTAAATTCCACTCTAAGACCTGAAGTTATCAACAAAACTGTGTAAATCGATCTGTTGAAGGGCCATGCCTAAACAGGATGACACTGGGGAGAGTGCAATGTGCAGTGGTTTCTGTGCAAAGCATATGCTATTGATACACAGACTGATACACACAGAATGCACCCATGCCATACCAGTCAGCAGTGGTATGGTATGCCCAGAGTTCTGGGGTGAGAGTGAATGAAGTATGGCCTCATTTTGATGAACATCTCCCCATGTTTATGTTAACTATAACATATCATGAAAAGACATGCATGGTACATGGTTAAATTACTTGCCCATGTATTGATATGTCATTGGAACAATATAAGGACAAGTTGAGTAAGATTTTTAAAATGCAATTTTCTCTATCACAACTATACTTGGGCTTTAAAGCATGGAGCTACTAAGTTAGTAGCTCCATGGTTAAAGATAGCGCTCACTTGCAAAACGGCAGTGAAATCAGTTTTACTTGTCACCAGCGTTCTGGCGCCAAATGGCGACACAACCATGGTAATGAGAGGGTTAAACAATTAGGTGAATCATATTCCAAAGTTAAGCAAGAATATAAAGTCATAAAATAGTTCCAGAAAAATTACCAGAAAGCCTAATGTTAGAAGAAACCAGTAGGCCTACTGCGATGAGAACAGCCAACATTATTAAATCATGCGATTAAAACAAAATATGTGAGCAAGATCCGGGACCGATTCGATTAGCGTTCGAAGACACGATCTGTCTAACGAATGTTGAAGACTTATTCTCTGTTGGAACTCTAGGAATGGAATGAGCTATTGGATAATGTAGTAACTCGAGCGCCGCTACAGTAAACGATTTTAGAAAATACTCTTCAGTGCAGCAAGTCGGCAGTAGAACATGACAGTTCGCGACATGCAGGCGCGGATCCAGCCCCCCCCCCCCCGAGCCAAAAAAATTGCCTTGCCTAATATATATCACACGAATCAGAAGGAAGCTTAAGACTTGTTGCTACCCTGCAGGTAAATGTCAAATTAACGTATTTCTCTAGGGTTGTGATGGTATATCAACGCGTGACATTTCATTACTATACTTTGATCTACAAATTTCAAAAGATTTTATTAGATCTTATTACTTCTATACCATTAGAGCTGCTTCCTAAAGCACGTAAAGCTATATATTTGGCATAATCGTTACCATGCTCATTAATTATGTCCTAACTTCGTGCAATAACCCCGTAATTCATTCTGGAAGCAATGCATTTTCCTCTCTATTTTATAGGCTGTCACGGGTGTGATATTATTTTTTGTTGACCGCTGCTTACTGTTATTGAAACTTGTTTCACTTCAATGAAAAAACATTGAAACTTGATCTGAATGAAATTATGATTGAGATTTTATTTAAGCTTGTCTCATCTCAACATAAAATTCAATGAACAATTGAACAAAATATACAATATTGACTCATCTTAATAATAAAAGTCTTCTCGCATCTGATGTCCTCTGTCTAGTCCGCTGTGATGTCCACCGCCACGGCTCCGGGGTTGAAAGCTGCTGCGTTGATCCCTCCGGTTCGTTCCTCCTCGTCTCGTTGAGCCTCCGCCGTCTTAAAGGAAAATGAAACTCTAGAGCTACAACCCCATGGTAACAATCTTTCATATATGACAGTCAAAATTAGCCATCAACCACCAAAATCTGATCTCCAAGGAAGGAGAACCATCCCTCCAAAGTTGGGTTACCTTGGGTTAGACATCGCTAAGCGGAGGTCGCCATGTTGGCTGGGCTGGAGCAAAACTGTGACGTCACTTGCGAACAACCCCACTCAGCTATGTTTTGTACACACTATCATACACTAATCACGATTTAATTTTCCGAATCACAATATATAAGTTATGAATTATAAAGAGACATATTGAATGATTGAATATTATAGTGTCATGTTTTACATTATTATTATTTTGTTTCTATTCAAACTTATAAAATACAACTCTAAATTTACGATCATCAATTCAACAATAACTGGACGCGTATGCGTGCACATTTTCAGAAAGCTAGCCAAAGCTGCTTTTCACCGTCGCTACCGCCCGCTGTCGCAGCCGGCCGGGCTGGTATCGGGAGCGATCCTGTCTCTGGTCCGGTCGCTAACACTGGCTGGCTCGACGGACGCGTACGTGCGCCATTGCTTTCATCAAACGCCGAGTACACCGCATATCGAAACATTCAACTTTATCAATCTGATTGTGTCCTTTTGCTTCTTTTATTGTAAAATTGCAGCAGACTACTTTGCTTACGGTAGTATTTCTATTTCTCAGATATCTCAGGCCTCTTTTGTGGGTCGGGAAACCGAAAAAAAAACTATATTTTGCGCCTCTATCGGACCGATTCCGACAGCCAAATGCTTGACAATACACCATCTTGCGGAGCCGACTGCACGTAAACAAACACACAAAACGCGCGCTGGCTGGCCTGGACGATCAGCTGAGCTTGTTCGTCGATCGTGTGAGTTGTTCGTCAGTGACGTCAAATATCGCAGAGGACCATGGGAGAAATATGCAAATATCGGCAAGATGGCATCTTCCGCGGTAATCTCAAAATCGAGTTGAGTTGAAGTTTGAGCTGGCAATATCTTCGGATATAGTCAACGGATTTTCTTCATTTAAGTTTTATTTAGTAAAGTGGAGTATGGCTCGACCTATTAAGGGGTTTTTGCTCTAGCCTTTCATTTTCCTTTAAGTTGATCTCTCTCGATCCATAGTTGAATTCCCCGCTTACGACTCGGCACTAACGTAGTGAAGTTTCTTATATTAAACTAGACCTCGCAGAACATCGGTAACAATTAATTGATGAAATAATTGTAAGTCATCACCAAAATAAGTCTTTGAAACAGGAGTAAATTAAATAAATAAACGAAGTCAAATCATGCTTCGCCTCCTTCTTCCCGCATGGCTCAAGCTCCTGTGACGTAACAATACAATTCCCTCTTGTCTATTTCCGTAAACCCGTCAATCCAAAATGCCTGCCTAGTAATCTACAATATGTACATTTCGCTCTGTATAATTTCTTTCTTGACATAGGCCTATTTCTTTAATTCTTTTCCCCGTTTATTTGACATCGTATATATGTCACCAATTTTCGAGTCTTTGCAAAGTTTTGCCATATGCCATTTGCACATATTATACAAATATACAATGACAATCGAGGATCTGGTTAAGGCCATGTGTCACAAGTTGGGCTATTGTAAAAGGGTGGAGGCGTTACATTTTGGAGGGAAAATTATCTCATTTTTTCACATAGCATGCAAATGAGCAGTCATAAGCTGTGCAATAATTCATATTGTATAATTTATCAGGCTACATGTCTGTGATTTCAGCTTCGTTATGCTCATAGTTTTAATACAAAGATACTTTTAGTGGAGTAGGGTAAGGGTGGAGGAATCCTACGGTGAGGTCCTACGGTGGAGGCACGTGTTATAAGCATAGGAATCCCATTCTTGTTACTTTCTTATTGTTTGCTGCGTTACACTTTGCAGCCATTGGTTCATGGGTTGAGTGATAAATCATTCTCTTGGGATTTATGTGGTTCTAGATAAATGTGAAGAAGATTTTCAAAGTCATTTAATCAATTAATTAATCAATAATAAAACAAACTTAATGCAGACATCCCAAAGACAATGCATTGCAGCGCATAAAAAATTGTCGCATGCAATTTATAACAATAATTGTAATTTTTCGCCATTTTCTTTGCATACATGTAAAAATACAATTAAGTGAAACATATTATTTGCAATAACTTGTTTAAATTGTAATCCAAGTGTAAAGACAGGATTTCTGCCTTTTTTGCACTATTTTTTCTTCTTTTTTGACCCTGTAGCGCGGTTAGATAAAATAATTTTGTATACAAGTTTAATATTTCAGAAGCATAGCGTCTTATTTACACAATCCATGATGATTAATTTCATTTGGGGAAAAGATTAAGAAATTTATTCGCCGGTAAAATTGTTGAAGTTTTTCAAACCATCTTTTCCTGAACACTCTGTAATCTTTTATGACACACCTTATACAGGCACAAAAATATGTTAATCATACTCTCTTCAATCTCTGCTTTCAATATATATATACTTTTATAAATGTCTGACTTACTACTAAGAACTAGAAGAGTTTGATTGTGACAATGTACATTCTTACATTTTTGGTACATGTAACGCATTTCACCACAACCATGACATGTGGCCTTAAAACTATCGCATCGAAGACATCACATAGATCTATTCTCTCGAGGGCCATCGGCCCGTAGAGAGAATAGTAACTATGTGATGTTCCTGGAGTGCGAATAGTTTTACCTGTTCTGAGAATGAGTCATTGTATATTGTTTTATATCCCTTCCACTATAATACCATTCCTTTTAATTTTTTTAATAAACAAATATACAGGGTGACCCAGAAAAAAGGAAACCCAACTTTGATCATCAATAATTTCAAAAATATTACCATGGGATTATAAAATTTATATCACTGGAAGTGCAACTCATTACCTATTTAATGATACCTTGCTCAGCTCACCAAGTCAACGCATTCTGAACCCATTTGTTGGAAAAGTGTCTTGCAAAAATGTGAGTGTGTCACTTTCACGCTCATTGAGATGGGTTGTTGCAATGTGCCTAAAAAGGGAACCCAACTTTATCATCAATCATTAAAAAACATGACAGTGGTAATTATGACGTTTAATATCACTGGAAGTGCCACTCATTATCATTTATTGATATCTCTTCCAGCTCGCCAATGTCACGCATCACTGAACCCATTGTTGAAATATCTTGAAAAATTGTGATTGATGCACTGTCACTCTCTTACATTCTCCACGGAGAACTAAAGGTTCTCTGGGTTGTTGTGAGCAGTAACATGATGAAATTACCTGGATGGTAAGATTAACGGACTAAATAAGTAGACATTTCCAACTCATTTATCAAACCCATTTATAAAGTCACCGGAATGCTCTACTTAGATTGTTTAGGAACCTTAAAAGCAACTCATCTCAAGGAGCGAAAAGAACATTCCCATTTGCGAAGACAATTTCCAAACAATGGGTTCAGTGATGCATGATATTGTGGAGCTGAGAGAGGTATCATTAGAATGTGTAATGAGTTACTTTTCAGTGTATAAACTTCTTATTCACCACTGAAATATGTTTGAAATTATTGATGATCAAGTTGGGTTTCCTTCCAGGCACTATTCACACAAACCATCTCGAGGTGCATGAAAGTGAACCACGCACAATTTACAAGACTTTTTCAGAACAATGGGGTTCAGCGAAGCATGATATTCGTGGACGTGTGAGAGTAGATATATTAGAGTAATGAGTTGCACTTTACCAGTGATATAAATTTCATATCCACTCGGAATATTTTTCGAAAATCATGTGCTTGACAAAGTTTGTGGTTTCCTTTTTTTCTGGGTCACCCTGTATAGTCTATGCTTACCTTTCTTCTGGATCCAATAAAATCAATTTTTCAAATAAATACTTGTCTTGCCTAATCGATCGTCTGTTATGTAAGCGCACCTGGTCAGTGCAGCTCGCCGAAAGTTTCCCGTGGCATGCAGTGAAGAATTCAGGTAAAAGCAGCAGAGTAGCACCGCTTGCGTTGCGTTGCGCAACTCGTGAATAGGGTGGGGGGGGGTCGGAAAAACGTATAGTCCAGTTTTTCCCTAGGGAAAAAATGTACTATGCGTGACGTCATGAAGAAAAACGAACTATTTCTTGAGAAACGTTTTTCTTAGTTAAACTATTCTCTTTCTCCTTGTGTACAATCTCAATGCAAACAATCTTAGATAAGGGATATAATAAACGCTATTTATGAAAATGTAGAACAACAACCACACAGAAAATTTTCATCGGTTGGGGTGAATCAAAAAGGGAAAGTTCAAGAACAACATTCTTCTTGTGTTTTCTAGGCTACAGTGTAGTATCGATAACGAATGGCTGAACTGGAGCCTAGAAGAAGAAGAAGAAAAAACAAAAACAAACATCAGTAATCTAATTTCTATCGGTGACCCAATTTGTAAAGCAACTTCAAAGAATTTGATTTCAATGATATCTTAAACACAGTAACCAGAGGGATGGACAAATTTAGTACCGCGAAAAGACTGAATGTACGGTAATGACAAAGCGGTAAGAAATCCCAACTTATGACAATGCCTTGGAGTGGCTGCCATGGGATCAGCCTCAGGAAAGCGGATGTGGTAGCAAGCTTCAAAAGGTTGCATGAACCATATCAGATTCGGGTCACCTATGCACGGTCCAACTGTGTCAGTCATTACTTCCGGATCAAACTGGATATAATTGATAAACAAAACAAAACAGAACTGATGTTTCAACAGAAACGAGTCTATCAATCATCAACATTCAACTATTTAATTTTTCAAGAAAATGAATGTTACCCCTGATAGGTTCTGTAATGTGTTTGGCTGCGTGTGTGTTTGTGTGTGTGTGTGTGTTTTACGTTGTTTATAATCGGATGGGAATTCAGCAAACAGCTCAAATTGATATTAAGAACAATACAATGTCATTTAGTTATTGAGGACTAGTTTTTACTAAGTTACCTTTAATCTGAAAGTTGAAAGGCCTAACGTATGACAACTCAGTTTTCCAATTGCAGGCTAACATTGTGGTCAAAATTATTCTAATATACTTGGTATCAAAGATATAAACTCGAAAGAAACCAATTTTGAAACCAAGTAATGCGTTAATTCCGCGAAGTAATCGCAACATTTCCGTAATGGGGGAGAGGCATATGATGCACCTTTATTCTATTATTAACATTTCCATTACTAGGGTAGATGTAGGGAATACCGGCCACTTAAGCTCATTTGCTTAATTAGCACACGAAAACAATAAAATCACAAAAGAAAGAGATTCTCATTACTTAGCTACATCATTCAACTTTATTTTCCATGAAAAATTGAGGTATATCAATTCTACTCCACGTGAAATGTAAATCTAACGTATGACATTAAATCTTAACATAAAGACGCGTCCATTATTTGAGGAGGGGAAACGCAATATCACATTCATGAGAAATAAAGCTGAGTGGCGCAGAAAATTATACGGCTCTACATTAATGTCAACAAAACCCGCGCTAACGGCGGGAAGCGACCGAGTGAGAACTGCATGCAATTATTACTTAGCGTTCAAAAACTCGCCTAAGAAAACTTCCCTGTGGTAAAATGGTATTGTCAGTCGATCCCTTCGAGCAAATTAGTCATGGAAATAAAATAAATAATTGAACTTTTATCATAGTTTTCGTAGGTAGATGCTTCAGACCAGATTGGGGAAAAAGACATTTTGGCAAGCCTATAA
>CALNVZ010000174.1:67884813-67926864 GCA_940671915.1 Paracentrotus lividus
TTAGAATGCCTGTATTCGACAACAAGTGAGAAATCTCAGAGAAAACTACCACAATCTGTCAAGGTAGGAAAATTTGCAGCCTGAAAAATGGCCTGATGTAAAAATTGACATTTTAGAGAATGTGATGGTATAAAAATAGAATTGGGCATGACCTCTATTTCATGCATTATGCACATGTGTGGAGGGTGGCCAAACGTGTATGGAGTGTATGCACTGTACAAAGCCTGTATGGGGTGTTAGGTTGAAAAGTGCAGTCAGTCATTTTTTGTGTAGGGAATACCGGACACCACATGGACGGTAGTTTGTTTTACTTCCGGTTGAGTTGCTAAGCATGTAGATCAAATAGTAAGTTCATATTATAATGTAAATATATTAAAATTGTTTGACAATTGAAAGTCTATTTCTCATTATATGTGATATGTCATATCTACATGAGATATAAAGTTATTCTGAGTTTTTGAAATTTGTAGTAAAATGCATATAATCTTCTAAAAATGAATAATGTTATAAAGAATCAATACAAACATGTTAAGTTGATGGTTTACATTCAAATCAGTGCTTCCAGACAGACTTTATACCAAAAAAAGGTAAAAACATACTGTCAGGTATTCCACTACTAGGAATACCGACAATTTACGATGACGTCATTATTTGCATATAACTGCCTCACCAAATATTGATTACATATCAATTCTAGTAAACTAAGGGAAGAGGGCGCTATCACTCTACGCAAAGCGAACGCAGCCATAGACATTTTGTATTTTGCACATTTTTCACTTTGTTTTCTTGATTATGGCGAGCAACTACCTTTTCAAAGAAATGATCAACTTGAATAAGTACGCTAAGAGTCTGAATATTTCAAAAATAGGAATAACTATTTGCAAAGGGAAAAGAAGTCCTGTCACTTGTGTCAATTCGAAATCCTAGTCAGATCAAATCCTGTACAATATGGCCAATTTTACTCTCAAAATAGCTCATACGCTGCATAGTCATCTTCCTCGATTACGCATAATTATATTACACCTTAATGATCAAGCAGTTTTAAAAGCTGAATTCCAGCTTTCCAAATATGATACATTCATTTCGATGGTTAAAAAAAAGTCCTGTCACTTTGAACGTTAACACAAACGAATCTTTACTCGATGGGTCAATATTTCCGCATATCACATGCATATCGCATGTGGACGGCGTCTTCGCAAGATGTGACAAGATCATTATTTATATCAATAATCGTTAGGAACATTAATCTATGTGAAATAAAGATTCTGATTACAACTTTAGCACAATGTTATAGGCTTGCCAAAATGTCTTTTCCCCAATCGGTCTGAAGCATCTACCTACGAAAACTATGATAAAAGTTCAATTATTTATTTATTTCCATGACTAATTTGCTCGAAGGGATCGACTGACAATACCATTTTTACCACAGGGAAGTTTTCTTAGGCGAGTTTTTGAACGCTAAGTAATAATTGCATGCAGTTCTCATCCGTCGCTTCCCGCCGTTAGCGCGGGTTTTGTTGACATTAATGTAGAGCCGTATAATTTTCTGCGCCACTCAGCTTTATTTCTCATGAATGTGATATTGCGTTTCCCCTCCTCAAATAATGGACGCGTCTTTATGTTAAGATTTAATGTCATACGTTAGATTTACATTTCACGTGGAGTAGAATTGATATGCCTCAATTTTTCTTGGAAAATAAAGTTGAATGATGTAGCTAAGTAATGAGATCTCTTTCTTTGTGATCTTATTGTTTTCGTGTGCTAATTAAGCAAATGAGCTTAATGGCCTTATTCCCTACATCTACCCTAGTAAGAGAAATGTTAATAATAGAATAAAGGTGCATCATATGCCTCCCCCATTACGGAAATGTTGCGATTACTTCGCGGAATTAACGCATTACTTGGTTTCAAAATTGGTTTCTTTCGAGTTTATATCTTTGATACCAAGTATATTAGAATAATTTTGACCACAATGTTAGCCTGCAATTGGAAACTGAGTTGTCATACGTTAGGCCTTTCAACTTCAGATTAAAGGTAACTTAGTAAAAACTAGTCTCCAATAACTAAATGACATTGTATTTTCTTAATATCAATTTGAGCTGTTTGCTGAATTCCCATCCGATTATAAACAACGTAAAACACACACACACACAAACACACACGCAGCCAAACACATTACAGAACCTATCAGGGTAACATTCATTTTCTGAAAAATTAAATAGTTGAATGTTGATGATTGATAGACTCGTTTCTGTTGAAACATCAGTTCTGTTTTGTTTTGTTTATCAATTATATCCAGTTTGATCGGAAGTAATGACTGACACAGTTGGACCGTGCATAGGTGACCCAAATCTGATATGGTTCATGCAACCTTTGAAGCTGCACCACATCCGCTTTCCTGAGGCTGATCCATGGCAGCCACTCCAAGGCATTGTCATAAGTTGGGATTTCTTACCGTTTTATCATTACCGTACATTCATTCTTTCGCGGTACTAAATTTTTCCATCCCTCTGGTTACTGTGTTTAAGATATCATTGAAATCAAAATCTTTGAAGTTGCTTTACAAATTGGGTCACCGATAGAAATTAGATTACTGATGTTTGTTGTTTTTCTTCTTCTTCTTCTTCTAGGCTCCAGTTCAGCCATTCGTTATCGATACTACACTGTAGCCTAGAAAACACAAGAAGAAATGTTGTTCTTGAACTTTCCCTTTTTGTGATTCACCCCAACCGATGAAAATTTCTGTGTGGTTGTTGTTCTACATTTTCATAAATAGCGTTTAAATGTGCAAATGGCATAATTATGGCAAAACTTTGCAAAGACTCGAAAATGGTGACATATATACGATGTCAAATAAACGGGGAAAAGAATTAAAGAAATAGGCCTATAAGATAAAGAGAGGAAAATGCATTGCTTCCCGAATGAATAAAGGGTTATTGCACGAAGTTAGGACATAATTAATAAGCATGGTAACGATTATGCCAAATATATAGCTTTACGTGCTTTAGGAAGCAGCTCTAATGGTATAGAAGTAATAAGATCTAATAAAATCTTTTGAAAATTGTAGATCAAAGTATAGTAATGAAATGTCACGCGTTGATATACATGTGCCATCACAACCCTAGAGAAATACGTTAATTTGACATTTACCTGCAGGGTAGCAACAAGTCTTAAGCTTCCTCTGATTCGTTGATAATATTAGCAAGGCAATTTTTTGGCTGGGGGGGGGGTGGGCTGGATCCGCGCCTGCATGTCGCGAACTGGTCTGTATTACAGTTCTACTGCCGACTTGCTGCAAGAGTATTTTCTAAAATCGTTTACTGTAGCGGCGCTCGAGTTACTACATTATCCAATAGCTCATTCCATTCCTAGATTTCCTACAGAGAATAAGTCTTCAACATTCGTTAGACAGATCGAGTCTTCGAACGCTAATCGAATCGGTCCCGGATCTTGCTCACATATTTTGTTTAATCGCATGATTTAATAATGTTGGCTGTTCTCATCGCAGTAGGCCTACTGGTTTCTTCTAACATTAGGCTTTCTGGTAATTTTTCTGAAAACTATTTTATGACTTTATATTCTTGCTTAACTTTGGAATATGATTCACCCAATTGTTTAACCCTCTCATTACCATGGTTGTGTCGCCATTTGGCGCCAGAACGCTGGTGACAAGTAAAACTGATTTCACTGCCGTTTTGCAAGTGAGCGCTATCTTTAACCATGGAGCTACTAACTTAGTAGCTCCATGCTTTAACACTAGGGCCCATACTCTACTACGTTGACTAGAATTGTACAACGTTAAAACAATAGATCGCATAATAGCACCACACCATAACAAGATATTTCCAGGACTAAAGGAAACGTCTAAACTGTACAACTGTTGTACTACTGGAAGTTTCTACTGCTTGACAATTATTTTGCTAACCATTGACTACCCCTTCGATGGAAAAGAATTGCAAACGTTCGCAAACATATAAATCTAGTTGTAAACTTAAAGGCCCGGTCCCACTGGCGGGAGGATTAATTGCGCATGAGTTGCGTATAGAAATTTCGTTCATCCGCAACAACAAACAAAAACAAAACAAACAATCCGCAATTCATTCGCAAATCATCCTAAAAAGCCAGTGGGACCACGCCTTAAGGAAAGAGGGCGCTATCACTCTACTCAAAGCGAACGCGGCCATAGACATTTTCTATTTTGCACAGTGTTTTCCACTTTGTTTCTTGATTATGGCGAGCAACACATTTTTTAAATAATGTTTGCTCTGATTAAGTAAGCTAAGATTCTGAATTTTTTAATAACAGAATAACAAATTGGAAAGAAAAAAAAGTTTGTTCACTTGTGTCAATTCGAAAGCCATGTCAGATCAAATTCCTGTACAATATGGCCAATTTGCTCTCAAAATAGCTCATACGCTGCATAGTCATCTTCCTCGAGACGCATAATTATATTACAACTTATTGTTCGCACAGTTTTTAAAAGCTTGAATTCTCAGCTTTCCAAAGATGGTACATTCATTTCGATTGGTTGAGAAAAAGTCCTGTCAATTTGAACATTATCACAAAAGAATTTTTACACGACGGGTCAATATTTCCGATATCACATGTATATCGCATGTGGACGGCGTCTTCGCAAGAAGTGACAAGATAAACTATTTATATCAATAAAGACAATAATCGTTTGAAACAATCAATATGTGAAATAAAGATTCTGATTACAGCTTCAGCACAATCGTGTTATAGGCTTGCCAGAATGTCTTTTCCCCAATCTGGTCTGAAGCATCTACCTACAAAACTATGATAAAAGTTCAATTATTTTTGTCATGTCCACGGGTAATTTTGCTCAAACAGACCGACGGACAATACCATTCCACCACAGGGAAGTTTTCTTAGGCGAGTAGTTTTGTACGCTAGGTAATAATTTGCATACAGTTGTCAATTGTTCGCTTCCCGCCGTCAGCCCGGGTTTAGTTGAATAATGAAAAAGCCGTATAATTTCTGCGCCGCTTAGCTGTATTTCTACTAAACTCATGAATGTAATGGTGCGTTTCCCCTCCTCAAATAATGGACGCATCTTTATGTTAAGATTTAATTCCATACGTTAGGTTTACATTTCACGTGGAGTAGAATTGATATGTATTTGATTACCTTTGAAAGGAGTTTTGAACATGCTCATTTCTTTCCTTTCCTTTTCTTTCTTTTTATTATTTATTTATTTGCGAATTGCAGAAAAAAATATTTTGGTAACGTTTGAGCGCTCGCAAACATTTGAACATACATGTTGTCAACAAAAACGTGCGTAAACCGCGGTTAATAATGTTCGCTAATGCTGCAGTCACACAGACACTACGTATAGATACGTTTGTGTTGTTTTAATCTAATTTCTTCTACTATTCTATAATTTCTTATGTATTTCTTTGTTTTACTTGATGAACGAAATTATCAATATTTCCACTGCCGACTATGACGGGAGGCATCCGTGGGGATCTGCAGAAAAAGAAAATAATTTTGGACGCAACCGAGCGTAATTCAACGTAAGTGTCTGTGTGACTGTAGTATAACGTTCTTTTGCTTTGGTTAATATGATACTAAAATTTCACACACTTCACTTGCTCAAAGCTTTTGTACGTTCCCCATCACAAAGGTAAAACGGCGTTTACACCGCAACCGAATGAGCTGTGAATCCACCATAATCAAACATTCCGGTGGATTCAAGTCCGATCGGAGCATTCTGTTCTCCCTCCCCGAAAGAGCGAAAATTCCGGAGGGGATTTTAGAACATTCATGGTGGGATTCGGCTCGTTTTGAAATCTGCACCTATATCCCGCGACTCATGACATTTCGCGGAGATTCAGGAGACGTCTCTGAGACCACTTTGAGACCTTTCGCGACTAGTATCAAACCCGCCAAACTAGTTTCAAATCCGTGTCACGGCAAAAGTCTTGAAAAACCACCTAAAGGTTCCCCAAGCCATATTCAAATTCTAACAACGTTACGTATACCCCTGGTTTACAATTATTCTTTACAAATGTTTGTACATAAAAATTATTCCGTCTGCTATGACGTTATCGCAGACTGGATTTGTATTTTGAGACGCACGGTGACACACTGACTCTTCATAGAGAAGCGTGACAAACCAGCGTTACATTCTCGTTTCAAAATCCAAATATTTCAGTTCTCCATGACAAATCTAGTCAGCGTAGTAGAAATACGGGCGTAGGGGTTTTGCTTGAGTTATCTTTTTGAAAATTTGAGCTAAGAAATTCCATTTTTTCAAGTGCCTGTAACGAAAGGTTTAAGAAGTTCCTATCCAATATCTTAGTAGAGGACTGGATACTTAAAGTATTGAATAACGTCCAATCGTAAAAACAAAACAAAACACAAGGAAAATCAATACAACAAGTAATAAATATATGTCAGTACTAAAGTTCTCGTATTTACCCGAAAGTATGGCAAACGCTAATAGTATTGCACAACGATTTCAGTTATGTTGTAAATATATAGATAAATCGATGTTGACTGTACGTCCCTGGCTGGAACACCGTCTGTGCAATCAATCCTCAAAACCTCTGTGTTTCAGAAGAAAAAAAAAATCATTTTATTTTAATTTACTTTACTTACATGAAATTTTTTGTTCGGAATAAGGCGAAATTTTGAACAATACATGAATATTATTATTTTATGTACGTCACACATTAATATTTTGTTTTATTTTTCAGTTTCTACTCCATCAGCCGTTAGTTGTGCACCCACCTCACTGAATTTAACGGATCACGTTATAATTTCAGCACTTGTCAGGTGGATCGTGCTTCTACTATTTCGGCTTGTTCGGAATACAAATCTCATCTCGTCTATATCGAGTCCAAAGAAGAGCAAGACTTGATCGCTCGACACTCTCAAGACAACAGATGATAACTACTGGATCGGATTGACCTGTAGTTCTCATTGTGCGTTTCCTACGTGGTTAGATGGATCAAATCTCACGTATCACAACACACAGACTTATTCACTGCAAGAGCGCATGCTTTCGAATTCCTTCAAGAGAAATCAACGAGGGACAATTGGCATGACCGAAGATGTGACATGAAAATACAGATATATCTGCGAAAAGGAAATAGTGATTATATTTAACCCGTTGTATACTAAGCCCGCATATATGCGGGCTGAAGAAACATAGAACATCCCTCTTGTCCGACCGTTTATTTCACTCATGATTGCATAAACATATAAAGACCTTATATAATTTTAATTATCTGACATTGAGCTATTTAAATTTGTTTTTGTTTCACCTTTAAATGAAAAGAATTCTTGTAAGCTAACTTCACAATCATGATTCATTCAGCTTTAAAAAAGTTCTCAGTATACAACGGGTTAAAGTGTATTGAAGTCATATTTATTTGTATAATGATTTGAATCACCCATATATGGATGACATGAATGATCTAAGGTCGGGTAATGGTCTGATCCAAATAATATTACCAATATTCATGCTCCTGTCTTTTTAAAATTTTTATCGTGCTGTTGAGGATGTATTTCGTCAAACTCTCCGATAATTCGTATGTTACCGCACTACTGAACGAATAGGGAAGTTTTATGTTTGAGAAATATGGTATTCCAGAGGTATTTTGTTGGTGGATGTATGGAAAATTCCATTTTCAAAAGTATTTATACCCTAACATACACAGTCCAATTTCATGATAACCGCCATTGCATTTTTTTTCTCGAAAATGCACACCTTAAATAGTTCTTGTAAGGTGTCCACAGCCTTTTCTTGAGGTCGTCTGTGGGGGTTGTCCTATCATGTGTCCTATGTCAAACCTTCATGCTGACATGTCCTCGAGTCATCATATGAGTCTTCACTTTCCCAAACACTTTTTCAGCTAGGTGTTAAACAAAATTTCGGCCTTCTGCCGTCAATAAGGCCATACATCACAATAAGGTAGGCTTAAGTCGGTCTATCAGGTATTAACTTTCTTTTTCTTTTTTGGCTATTTGCTATTTGATCAATTTGGCGCCCCTAAGTCAAAAGTCTAAGTGTAGGTCAATTGGACACTAATCTACATCTGCCGCAATCATGAGATGAAAGGGTATTAACCAGGGAATTATTATTATTTATTTTTTTTTACCCACAATTTTGTTTTGTTTTGTTTTTTGTTTTTTTAACGTTTGTTCTGTATAAAAAAATAACGACCAAAACTATATTGCCACTTTCTTCAAAAGCTGAACCCATATCTGATGTCAATCAGAACCCAACCGCCCACTACCCGACTAACCGAGAAACCCCAAACCCACCCGGGGTCAACCCGTCTTCCTCCATGACCTCGGATAGCGAGGGAGCGCAATCCTGAGAGCGCTGTGGCAAATGAAAGTCTGTCGACGCCAACCGTTGCCGAGGATGGGCGAGGGACGATATATGCGGTATGAACCTTGGCGCAGTACAATGCAACGTATTCAACGCGCTTAGACGGTTGTATGGGAGGTGCATGGAGAAAGCAGGAGGATGTGGGTTTTTGTAGAGATTATTATGGAGAGGGCTTTAGACGTTTTGAGGATTTTTAGTTACAATGCATGGTCACAAAGATTGGTAGGAAGTCTTATTAAATTAGTTTGATATTTTGCTTTTCCTATTTACGCGGTCTCAAAATTGAAAATAGACTAGCTGAATACATTTGGGGGCTTCACTTCAAATGATTTTCCAGATAAATTCGTAGCTTGCATGCAAACTCAGTAGTTATTTCATAAATAACAAGTGATTAGTAATTACGACGATGCGGAATATGATATGTCCCCGCCAAAATATACAAATTCCCATTATAAATCCGCATCAGAAAAGATAAAAACGAAAAGTCAATTCTCTGTATTCCTGTACAATTATACAACCAAAATTGTAAAAGCTACAAAAAATGTTCCGAAATAATATTAAAAAAAGGAATGCTTCTTAAAGCTATTGTGCAATTATGTAATAATGATATAAGAAAAATTACTAGAGGAAGTTTGAAGGAGTGCTTTTTGTAAGCAAATGGTACAATATAGGTAAAAAATCAAGGTCAAAAGTCAAAGGGGTCAAAAGTCAAAATCCGTGAGGAAGTTTTGTATCCCACCTAGTGCTATATCATTAAGCAAACAAAATTGAAGATTGGATGAAAATAGAGCGAAGAGTTAGCATTTTGTAACCAATGTACAATATAGCGTCAAAGAATCAAGGTCAAAGGTCAAAGGGTTCAAAAGTCAAAAATTCCGTGAGGAAGTTTGTAGTCCTGCACATAGTGCTATATCATAAAGCAAACAAATCGAAATCGGATGGAAAAATAAGCGAAGGAGTAGCATTTGTAACCAATGTACAATAAGGTCAAAAATCAAGGTCAAATGGTCAAAGGGGTCAAAAGTTAAAATTCCGTGTGGAAGTTTTGGTAGTCCTGCACCTTAGTGCTATATCATAAAGCAAACCAAATCGAATCGCGAATGAAAAATGGCGAAGGAGTGTATTTTGTAACCAATGTACAATATTAGGTCAAACAAATCAAGCGTCAAAGCGTCAAAGGAGGTAAATAGTCAAAATTGCGTGAGGAAGTTTTGTAGTCCTCACCTAGTGCTATAATCATAAGCAACCAAATTGAAATCGGATGAAAATAGCGAAGGAGTAGCATTTGTAACCAATGTACAATAAGGTCAAAAGATCAAGGTCAACAGGTCAAAGGCGGTCAAAAGTCAAAATTCCGTTGAAGGAAGTTTTGTAAGTCCTCAACCTATTTGCTATATCAATAGAAAGCAAACAAAATCGAAATTGCGATGAAAAATAGCGAAGGAGTAGCATTTTGTAAACCAATGTATATAGCGTCAAAAATCAGGTCCAAAGGTCAAAGGGATCAAAAAGTTCAAATTCCGTGAGGAAGTTTTGTATCCTCACCTAGTGCTATATCATAAAAGCAAACAAAATCGAAATTGGAATTGAAAAAACGAAGAGTAGCATTTTGTAACACCATGTACAATGATAGGTCAAAAATCAAGGTCAAAGGTCAAAGGGGTCAAAAGTCAACAAATTTCCGTGAGGAAGTTTGTAGTCCTCACATATGCTATATCAAAAAGCAAACAAAATCGAAAATCGGATGAAAAAAAGCGAAGGAGTAGTATTTTGTAACCAATGTACAATAAGGTCAAAATCAAGGTCAAAGGGGTCAAAAGTTTAAAATTCGTGAGGAAGTTATTGTAGTCGCTCACCTAATAGTGCTATATCATAAAGCAAACAAATCGAAATCGGATGCAAAAAGGCGAAGGAGTAGTATTTTTAACCAATGTAACAATATAGGTTCAAAAATCAAGGTCAAAGCGTCAAAGGGGTAAATAGTCAAAATTCCGCTGAGGAGGTTTTGTAGTCCTCACTATGCTAATCATAAAGCAAACAAAATGAAATCGGATGAAAAATAGCGAAGGAGTAGCATTTTTGTAACCATGTAACAATATAGCTTCAAAGATCAAGGTCAAAGGTCTCAAAGGGGGTCAAAGTCAAAAATTCCGTGAGGAAGTTTGTATCCTCACCTATTGCCTATATCATAAAGCAAAACAAAATCGAAATATGATTGAAAAATAGCGAAGGAGTTAGCATTTTGTAACCAATATATAGGGTCAAAAATCCAAGTCAAAGGTCAAAGGGGTCAAAAGTCAAAATTCCGTGTGGAAGTTTTGTAGTCCTCACCTAGTGCATATTCATTAAAGCCAAACAAAATCGAAATCGGTAATTGAAAAAATGGCGAAGGAAGTAGCATTTTGTAACCAATGTACAATATAGCTCGTCAAAAATCAGGGTCAAAGGTCAAAGGTCAAAAATTCTGTGAAGAAGTTTTGAAGCCATCACCTAGTGCTATCATATAAAGCTAACGGAATCGAAATCGGAAGAAAATGGTGAGGAAGTAGCAAATTGAAGATTGTGTGATCACATACGGACGCACGACACGGACGGACACACACACACACATACACACGTACGGAGCCCGTTTCATAAAGGGTTTTCCCCCCCTGCTCGAACTCGTTCGGCGGGACAATAAAGTTAAGCTGTACCAGTAGCCAACAAGTGATTTTTATAGCAGATTTGGCTATTGGTTGCAACTGAACATTTATACACAAACCTATAGCATGATAAAGTTACCTTATCCTCATTTTTATCCATTTGGTCACAGCAACAGTTTGCGTCCAATCTCAGGATTATCTAACCGATTAGGACTGAGGGGGCTTAGGTCAAGCCATCTCTCTCTTTTCATTCAACCTTCCCAGACAGACCACCTGACCAATAGATGCCGGTATTTCAACTCAGTTGATCTTATGTTGGCAGCTAGGGCTGGACATGACTTGTGGTGACCGTCCGGAATTCCCTACTGTCCGGTATTCCCTACAGGTACCCTATCTTGTAGAAAATAATTATTGGTAAAAACTAATACAATTATTTTCTTTAAATCTGTGTCGTACTCACCTGACATTGACGACCTGCCTCCCTCATCAGTTTCTCATTCAGACGTTCCTGAGAAGAGAGAAAAGGGCTCAACATTAATGTTAATCAACAATTGTGCAATTACTATAGAAACCTCCTGATAAAACTTGTCTACTAGGTTTCTAGACCAGTTGGTACTTGTTTATACTGATCAACTTAGTATTTAATAGTCATTTGCTGAAGATGGCGGGTTACGCCGAAACATGTTCACTTTTTTAAAAATGTTGTGTTCACTGATATGTATATATATATATATATATATATATATATATATATATATATATATATATATATATATATATATATATATATATATATATATATGTATATATATATAAAACACCAACCTGATATCCAGTTCCGAATTTATTATCATCAGTCTTCTTCATTTTGGGGCTGACGTATAGGACTAGGTAGGATTAAGGAAATTATCGTACTTTGAGCTGATAAGTGACCTAATAATTTCAGATAATAATAATTAACAAGTGTCACTTTATAGATAAAGTTAGTAATATTACGATATAAGAAATTGCACCATGGTGCAATATCAACTCATATCAACAAGACGGTATTTTCTTTGCACACTTTTTATCTTAGCTCTCAGAATATTATATCACCAGTTTGGACTGTTTTAAATGCAATATTCAAGATGAGTACTTTAAAACAAAAATGGGCTTCATGGAGTCTTCTATTCCTCACAGCTTGTGCAATTACGAAAGGTAAATTATATTGCGACGCACTTTATTTATTTTTTTTTTCTTGTCGACATTAACGATCGGCCTATAAGGCCATTGGTTACAAAAATATTTTAAATACAAAGTAGATGATACAATCATCAGAAAATTTAGCATATGACACCTGATGATTTTTATTTTGAATTAATAACAGGGTTTCTCAAGCAGCTCATGTACAAGAGATAGGTGATAGAGCAAATTAAGGTCGTGGTATAAATCAATTAGAATATTTTTTTTAACCTGCCTTTCAATTGTTTTACTTGATTTTAAGAGGAAAACTAATAAATATTAACATCACTAGATAATAGAGTATGTCAAGTTCCTAGATTTTATAACAATGTGTTGTTTTTGGTGAATCTATGACCCAAGATGAAATCGATGGTAAGTTTTCTTTAATTACCCTTGTAAGGAAAACTATAAACGGACAATGGCGATATAAAATAAACGAATGATTTCTTTATGTGACCGCTATAGAAAACATTTAAATGATAAAATGGACCAGCAGCTTTAATCCTTACCCCGGGACTCGGGTAATGAAGATTAATGCGTAAAAAAGAAGGATTTTCCTGCTACGAGACCACGTAGCTTTTAAGACTTTTCATGATTGTGCATTCGAAAATGAGAAGATTTAAAAAATATATATATATTTTAAGCCTTTCGAATTCTACTAATATATCACAATCATGATTAAATCTTGGAGTTAATATAGTTATATGAATTAATATATACGTAGCTTTTAAGGCTTTTCATGATTGTGCATCCGAAAATAAGAAGATTTAAAAATATATATATTTTTTAAGCCTTTCAAATTCTACTAATATATCACAATCATGATTAAACCTTGGAGTTAATATAGTTATGTGAATTAATATTTATTATGTTTAACCTCTTCATTTTAACATTTCTTACAGGTCAGAACTGTGACGTGGAGGATAATCTTCCAACTGTCTGGCTCGGTAAATTACTTTCAAAATTTCCATGGACGTGAAGAAGAAAGAAAAAAATCATGCACTTGTCGCCAAATAATTAAATAGGGTACATGCAGGTAATATGGGCCCCCTAAGCTCATTTGCCTAATTTACATAAAATTACGAAATGACACACAGTCTAATCTTTGTATATATAAATCAATAACTACTGCTCTTACTTTTATTGTGAAGAAAAACAATTATCACCAATCCCCCTGTCTGCAATATTCAAATGTTGACGTCATTACCAAAGTGCCCATATTACCTGCATGTGCAGGTAATATGGGCACATGTATTTAATGTATGTTTTAAAAACTACAATGACTCTACCATGTCTGGAATTTGCTTAAAATGTTGAAAATCATTAACTTAAAGATATAATTTGAAATTATAAGACCCTTCAGTAAATCCTTTGACTATATATGCAGTAAAATGGGGATCAGCCTTGACAAGCCAATGGCTTTTGCTGATCCCTCCATCCGCTGCATTGTTGTTTTTTTTTTCTTTTTATCTTTTATATATTGTAAACTGTTATGTTATATATATAAGTAAAACATGATTGTATTCTATATCTATATGTTGCTTGTTTATTCAAATATTGTATTTGTAAATATGTATTTTTAATGGATGTGAAATAAATGAACTGAACTGAACTGATATATTTCATTGTTATGTATTTTGTATATTATTTCTTTTTTTAATATTATTTAAATATTATTTTCATCATACAAGTCAATATAGGCCTACAATAAGTTATTTATATTCAACGGTGTCGATTTGTTTTGGCGATTGGGGGGGATGATCGTCGATATTTCCTCTTTTCCTCAATGTGACACATACGATGGTATATGATCGCAGTGTGCATTGTTCGGGGAGGGGGTAATGCTTGTATATACACACATGCATATAAATATTGAAAACAAATGTATTGTATAATGCGAGCGCGAAGCGCGAGCTGAAAATTTTCTCAATAATAGAGACATAAAAGGGGGCATTTATAGCATAATGCGAGCGCGAAACGAGGAAGGGACTTTAATTGGTTTGTTAAAGGGGGACCATGATGATGTAATGGCTACAGATAACACACACATGCATGCATGTGAGTATCTATTATAGTACATATTTTCAAATTCATTATGCGAGCGCGAAGCGCGAGCAGAAAATGTTCTTTAAAAATAGTGACATGAAATTGGACATATATTGTAGAATAATGCGAACTCGAAACGGGGAAGGGGCTTTATCTGGTTTATTAAAGGGGGCCATCATGATGTACACACATGCACGTTATTATGCATATGATTATGAGTACTATTATATCGTTGAAATGATATTGAACTGAAACTTGTAGAATTACATGATTATAAGCATGATGGAGGGCTAGGGGGCTTTAACTGGTGATTGGAAGCGGAGCATCATGACGTAATGCCAACAAACGCAAATCTATATCAATATGGACGAATTCCAGTTAGGGCAATATTGTGCGAGTGCGAAGCGCGAGCTGAAAATTTTCTCAATAATAGTGACCTGATGAAGCAAGATACTTGAAGAAGCCTCACGGGAGCACGAAACGGGGAGGGAGTTTGTATTTTAAACGTACCATCATGACGTTAATATATGCATAAAAGATGAACAAAGTCAAGTGCAGTTTGCACTATATTATATTATGCGAGCGCGAAGCGCGAGCTGAAAATTTTCAGGCAATTTTTAACAGTTGAGAGCAAGGTAGCGACTAATTTGAAAAGAGGGCATTTAGCCCCTGGAGAATAGTGGAAGTGTATTATACAATCAATGGTCCGAGTCCAAAAATGTTACCTTGCCGATGAAGAGCCGAGATAAGCGTTACAGACTCTTCAATAATCAATATTTATTTTATCAAAACAATCGTGGATTTTTGAGGGGGAATACTTATGCCTTCAGTTTTACTTATCAAGGTACCTGTCCCCTATGCACCCTGGGATTGCTGCCCCTAATTATCATCGATTAGAATGGGTTTTTTGTTTTCAATTGTGAATAGTGGAATATCTACTCTTCCATTATATACGGTATATTGTGTATTACATGATTACTAAAGTATATCAGGCACACAAGAGAAAGATTAACGAAAGAGTGAGAAAATTTTGGATTTTTGAATGTCAGAAACATGCATTTTAGACAGCAAAATAATACAATAATGTCATTAAAAAGGTTTTATATGATAACGAATTTGTAATGGGTAGATTTATATGCATATAATATGATATTTTTTATTTTCTTGATATCAAAATATTGGGGGGGGGGGGGATGATTGTACACACCATCCCCCCCACCGAAATTATTGGGGGGGGATGCATCCCCCCATCCCCCCACAATCGACACCCATGTTTATATTAATTATATACTGTGAATATACCCAAAAAAATCGTAGCAAAAAGATTGATGCCTCATCCCAATACTAAGTACCAGAATCATTTCCGGCATTTTGGATGTCCCATATTACCGGCACTAATGTTGCTGTGTCAGGCATGCATTCAATGCCACATTGCACCCCTTCACTAAAACAAATTGACCTGTACACGCTAGTATGATCAAAATGAAACTATAAGCTTACTAAATATACAAAACAATTGAGGTTACCCCCTCAAACACTCTTTCACCATCACATTCTGTGAAATATCAAATTTTATATCAGGGTAAAAAAATGCCGTAAGTTTTACCTACCTTGTTGGTTTTCAGCAATTTTCTCAGAGAAATTTCGGCATCAGATGCTCTCACGACAATATATTTTCGTATACAGTTCATATGAACAACATTATGGTGCTCACATCGGTCACCGGTCACCGGTCGACGGTCACGACATGATTTGCTTCAGGTGGCCCATATTACCTGCATGTACCCTATAGAAAACTTTACTTTACACTAAGTTTTTAAGACGTATACTCTTTACTTACAGTGCCTCTTAAAAAAATAATAACAGTGATCACACAGACAAATTTAAACAAATTAGATAATGAGACATACTGGAATTAAAATCCTCCACCAAATCACAATTTGTACTGTCCAAAATACAAATTTTAAAATTTATATATTTGTTATGTTCTATCTAAGTTTTTATATAATAATGCATAGATTTTACTGCCATATGTTCTGTATGCAATGGAAACGTACACAATAATGTAATATCTAATCATTCAGGTAAACATTTTAGTGAAGTGATTTATAAGTATGTTTTCATAGCATGCATAGTCATCTAGGAAACGACGAAAGGCAACAAACATCACAGTTCGTCATTTTGTACTGCGCGGAATAATATTGTGGATCAATGGTTGGGGCTAGTTGCACACACCCTGATAATGTGATTCATAATGTGATGATGATTGATAAGAAGGTAATTAATAATCAGATCATATCTAGTTGTTGGCAAACAAACAAGTAATATTCTCAAAGCCCTCAAGTTTGCCACGATATCTGCTTTGTTAAAAATAAGGTATAATCTAATCAAAAGCGAAAACGATGAGAGTATCAAGTAATTAGTAACCATGATAGAATCATAGCTTATAGCGGCGATCCATGATTTGAAAATATAGGGGGGGGGGTGCAGCCGGAATTTCAGACTTTAACATGTACAGTCATTGAGTGGTTTTTGACATACAGGGGACGCATGCATGTTGCACCACTAGGTACGCCACTTAATTACGGTTTGTTTCTTTACGTTTTCGTTGATAGGTGACGAAGATGATGTGAATGAATGCCAAGCCGACATCGAGCACTGTGCACACTTCGGACTCGACTTTATCTGCGAGGACCCAAATGGTGGATCCTTGGACCTTGTATCAATGGCACCAAGGTGAAGTGTGCGGCACCACCTGCTGTCCCATTGGACGATCCCACTCCTGCCACCACTATTAGAGTTCTTGCCTACAATGTATTCGAGTTACGATACCTTTACGCTCAGAATGGCCAACGTGAACGAACCTGCCGTATTCCACATGAAGTGTTCAGTAGGCATCCTGATATTGACGTTATCGTGTTCAATGAAGTCTTCATGGGAGGTTGCATTGCTCCTTTTAACAATACCATCGAAACGAGTACTCTCACCATACGTGACATCATGGACCAATATGGGTTTATCCATTACACTGAGAACGTTGGTATGGGAGAACCGTTTCCTCTAGTTGAAAATGGCGGGATTTTCATTGCTTCTCGATGGCCTATCGTAAAGACCGATTCTCTAGTTTTCAGTGAGTCAGAGCCCTACTCGTTCATTGCAAAAGGAGTTGTATACACTAAAATAGACAAGACTGTCAATGGACAAAGCGTTATGTATCATATCTTTGGAACCCATATGCAAGCTTTCCGAACCCCGGGTGCGGACGATGTACGTGTTGCCCAGGCAACAATCATTCACGACTTCATGCTAGAGCAGGACATCGGTGACGATGAGCCCGTCATATATGGAGGTGATCTTAACGCCAGAATGAATACGACTAACGGTGACGACGTTATTGATGCTTTAGACGCAACGCTCGCACGTATTGTTGGTGACCTCGACACTACGTACGACCACAAGAATAACGACGTATTTCGAGAAAATAATGAGAATGACACAAACTATTGGTTAGATTACGTTTTGTTCAGTCGATCTCACATTCAACCTGAGGCTGCTACCACAATGGTTGTACGACCTCGTATGTCTGTACCTTTAGAGGTTTGTTTCATGGCAATCTCCCCGATCCCAAGCTACCCAGGCGATATACTTTGCACTCAAACCAAAAACATTACAGACCTATCTGATCACTATGCCGTCCTAGGTACATACCATTACAACATAAGATCTCCTACCCCAACAGTAGTCCTGACTACGAGTTACTCTAGTGTTGGATGTACCTTTAATTACTTACTTCTGGCTCTCGGTATATTCATGGGACTGCTCCTCGGATTCTAAATTGAATAACAAATCTTCTTCGTCTTTTAAAACTGAAATCTTTTTGATTAAAAAATCAATGCTGAACATCACCTCAGAACTTCTAGAACTCTTCTTGCTAATGATGGAGACGGATGCTTATGTCAAAGTTACTGTAACTCTCTTGAATTCGTATACCTTTCATCAAGATTTGAATTCTGGCGACGACCAAGCTAGCTTCAATTAATCTGATAGCATTCATTTTGATATGAACTATGATCAATGGTGGAAAACTAAATCTTATGATTTTACTATGTCAATGATCAATGTTGTTGGCGCTCTTCAATCTCTTTGAGATTGAAAGGTATATTGACAAATGTAGGTTCTTTTATACTAGATGAGCTGAGTCCTTGCCCAGAACATGCAAGTGTCTCTGTAAATAATGTTTACTAGTACATGCCATGGAAATGATACATATAGCATTCGTTCAACATTTACATTACTGTTAAGATCTTCATAAAATCATTTTTAGTTGTTTAGTTTACTTGAGTAAATAATGATGATATGAATCTTATTATTAACAATGAAGGGAAACCCTTATGAATATTTTAAATTGACGATAACTGTTGATCCAGGTGGACTTTTCATCAATAATTGTTATTTCAAGTAGAGAAGAGGGGGCCTTGAACATGCAGGGCCGGTATTAGAGAATGTCCTTCCTGTAGAGTTGCGCAGCTTTAACGGATCAGTCGGGGATTTCAAGAACTTGTTTTAAACGTTTCTGTTTAATTCAGATTTTGTTTAATTATAATTAAATGTTCCGTCATTTGTGTATCATGTTTTATCTGACTTCGTATCCTTTTTATTGGAAGATGATTTTCCTATGACTTCAGTCTATGTCTTGCGGTTGTGGCGCCTTAAATTTCATCAGTTATATCACCCCTTTTTGGAGGCATGGCATTTTAATAATCTGCTTTGAAGGTATTTTAATAAATAAATTCGTTTTATGCAAAATGAAGACAAGCCACTGTGCCTCTTTAGCCTTAAACGTGTTGTTTATCTCTTTGTATGTATGATTTTTAATTTTTTATTTTTATTTTATTTATTTATTTATTTATTTATTTTTTTTTTTTTTTTTTTTTTTTTTGGGGGGGGTTAATTCTAAACTAATATAGCTCTGTTGATAATAAGTATGTAATAACAAATGACATATACGAATGTGAAGATAATTGGACGATGATTGAGGCTGTATGGTTTATCGAGTCATTTTTAAACATTTCAAATGCATTATCATATACTATGACCATTTAGGATTTGAAATAAAGCTTAGAAACAAACGTCATAACAAGGAATGTACAGTGTGTTCCTAAAATGAATATTTAATACATCAATGCCATAACACAAATACATTTAACGTAATACAGGACCAAATATGATATAAGGAAACAAAAAATTCATCCGTTTATTTAATCGACTGTATTACCAATTTAGGAGTTAACAGCATTCTAAATCAATAAACGCTCCCGCTTGGGCCCACAAAAATTTTGATTGTTCCAATATGCTTTCCGAAATGTCATACGTTAACTTTGAGCATGTAGTTATAAAGTTCGTCATTCATATTAGAGTTCTTTTCAGTAAAACCATGGTCTTGACGGTAGTCACAATTGTTTTTATTAAAAACAAAACAAAAACAAAACAAAACAAAGCAAAACAAAACAAATAAAAACAACCGTTTGTGCGTCGGTCTGCGTCTGGTGTGTGTCAGATTTCACAGATTCCTTGCGTCAAACTCGGAGAAATTGACGTCATTTCGGCCACACAGGAGTACTGTGGTCGTACTCTTGCTACTGCTTAGTGGAAACGCAAGGAACCACAGGAGTTGTTAGCATCCCGTTCCAATTGCAAAGACACAAACGACCTGGTGTGACCATAGTCAATACAATTTTTACTATACATGTAAAGTACGGTCGAATTAAGTTAGACATTATCTTCATTTCAATTAATTCATTTCCAGTGCATTTGTATCCAGGGAGCACTTATACATCCATGGGTTAAATCACAATGCAATTTCAATATGATAGACCTAACGTTAAAGTCCTAGACCGGACCGACAAATGAAATAGCCAAAAACGAAAGCTAATATGCTTTATAATACAACGATTCCAAATTAAGGCGTTTTTATTGTCCATCTAGAAAGTATTTAATTAAAAAGATGATCGAACCTCAACCAGGCCACCCCTCCAAATACTTGTAAAATTACCCCTAATTTAATAGTGCGAGTGATGACGTCAAAGGATGTTAATGTAATGTTACAGCAGTCCTGTGGCCAGGCATGATTGAATTTGCCCTTTCATTTCATAACAATAGAATTCTAGCTCACAGGGCGTCTATTGTCCTGACATAGTAATACAAACGTGTTTTCTAAAGGCGAAACGCAATCATGCCTAGCCGCAGGACTGCAGTAGCATTCCATTAACATTCTTTGACGTCATCACTCGCACTATTAAATTAGGGGTAATTTTACAAGTATTCGGGAGGGGTGGCCTGGTTGACGTTCGGTCATCTTTATGATTAAATACTTTCTAGATGGACAATAAAAACGCCTTAATTTGGAATTGTTGTATTATATAGCATATTAGCTTTCGTTTTTGGCTATTTCATTTGTCGGTCCGGTCTGGGAATTTAAATTAGACCGGAATTTATTTCATTTCAGTTGTTGCTATAGTCACAGATTATTCCAACTAATTCCCAAGGCCTTTAGCATAAATATTGGGATCAATTTAAAATTTCTAACAACCTTTCTGATTGGTTCATAGTGAGACTTTTATGCAACAAGTGTATGCAGCAAGGATCCTGATTGGTTGGTATCGATTTGCAATTGATAGTATCTGTATGTTACAGGCACTGTTCAATGATTACTTCATACTTCATTGTAGTCAAAACTCGTTTAAAAATACATTTCAGTCAAGTTATCACATTGTGGAGTGACATAAAACCACAAAGACATATACAGGTAAAACTTTATGTTGAAAATTTAAATGCTCCGTTTACCACTTAATTTTGTTTTCTCTTTTTTTTTAATTCATGAAACTTTCTCTCTCTCTCACTCTCTCTCTCTCTCTCTCTGTGTAATGTTTGGCATTCAGTACAACCTTTACTTTATAAACGACTTATATGTAGCTCATGTTAATCGAGTTTTGTCAATGGTGGAATAAGGAGATTAACCAGACAAGTGATATCACTGTCAAAGACATATTACACGTCAAGAAATCCGACCCAGATTCTGTGGTTAAAAAGTCTTCAGGGGAGAAGGTCGTCTTTGGAAGTGATGACGTCATAATCGGAGGTAGCGACGTCATGCTGCCGAAGTCGAAGACACCCATTACAGCATAGTGGTCTGCTAGATCTGTAACGGTAATGTTGACCAAACACCTGTCAGAGTCAGCATAAGTAGGCAATACTGATAACGATAACATGCAGACGTCAATGGCTCAGGAGATCTTGGACGAACTACTTCCAGGGTAGCACTTCTTGGTTGCAGGTTGGTCCGACTGAAGACGACATAGTCGATCCAAGACGTGCTGTTTGTGAAAAGGAGGTCATTTTCGGGTGCGTCGTAGGTGTAGATCCTTTCACCGATAAATTCTGGAACGGTAGCATCGAGAGCCCTTATGACGTTATCGCCATGACGCGTACCGTTCCTGGCGTTGAGATCTCCTGCGTAAATAACTGGTTCATAGTCGGGGATGTTCTGATTCAACATCAATTCATGCATTTCGGTCGCCTGGGACACGCGGACGAGATCAGCTGTAGGCCGCGACGTGGCTTGAAGATGTGTTCCGAAGATGTGATAAACCATGCTATTACCGCCAACAGTTTTCTCAACCTTGGCATACATCGCTCCCTTTCCGGATACGGCATCAGCCGTTGCCCTTACTGAAGCGTTGTAGACGACGCTATCCTGTTTGATGATGGGCCACCGAGAAGCTATGAAGACTCCACCGTTTTCTACTTTTGGTAGCTCAATCCGATCACCAACGGTGTTTGTATGGTAGATGAAACCGTATTGTGAGAGGATGTCTCGAATTGTAAGTACACTGGATCCAATGGTGGAGTTGAACTCAGAGAAACACCCGCCCATGAAGGCCTCGTTAAAGACGATAACATCGACATCTGGATGTAACCGAAAGACCTCGCGTGGGATACGACAGGTTCGTTCTCGCTGTCCATTCTGGTACACCAAATATCGCAGCTCCCAGATATTGTACGCCATGACACGGAATGTTGAGACTGGGGTTGGAGCAGCAAGAGGGATGGGTTCTGGAGAGGCGCACAGGACTTTGGTTCCATTGGAGCAAGGTTCAAATTACACCACCGTTTGGATCCTCACAGATGAAATCCAGACCAAAGAGGGCACAAGACGTCTCATCTGCTTGACATTGGTTCTGATCTAGTTCATCACCTGTATCAACAACAAAGACATGATAGTGTTTTATGAAGTTCACCGATGAAGGTTTTAAGAAATAGACATTACTGAAGCACAACAATTTTCCTTCGTTATCGAGACAAGTTCCGCACCAGTGAACAAGAGGGTATTTTGAGCCACATCACTTCTTGTGGCGGTGTACAGTGCGCATCAGAAAAAAAAAAGCAATCCATTTTAGAGGGCCCACATTCCAGCTCATTTGTTTCTGCTGTTCATGTAATATATACTTAAAAATGAACTATCCATCTTTCTAATGATACCTTTCTTGAAGCATAAATGTAAAGCATAACTGAGTAAGTTGCAAATGAAAATGACTGTACAGAATCCATTTTCCAAGTGTTTTTTTTAGAAAATGAAAGAAGACTGAGTGAATGATGTCCCGCTGTCCCAGAGCATTGAACATGTTAATAAGACTGCGTGCGACGATGTGTGGGCACCTGCCTCCTTTATTTGCAATTCATTCGGTTATGCGTTACATTCATGATTCAAGAAAAGTATCATTCTAGAGGTGAGGAGTTTATCTCCAATTATATGAAAGTAATAACCATCAAAAATGGATGAGCTGGGAATATGGCTCATCAAAAAAATGGATTACCTTTTATTTTGATACTCATTGTATTATAACCTTGCTATTAAAAAAAAAAATCGTTGTTTTGAAGGATACATAACACTTCATGTGACACAAGAACTGTAACGAATTTTACGAAATTTAAAAATAACTCATATACAGTAAACAAATTTCAGAGTAAAACACATAATTGGGATGAAATAAAAGAAAAGGGGCCAATACTGCCATCCATCGTCATCCCTTCCATTCTTATTTTTGTTTTTCTCTACAAACTCAAAAACAGCCAATTCCAATTTGGTATTCATAAAATGTGAACAAACTTTCCATCTTGTTGGGGCATGTTTCCACATTTACGTTTTATAAATACCTTATCTTGGATCTTGTCATGACTACGTTGACTTAAGTGCTATCACGGATAAGTTATCTTTGAATTAACTTTATTTGCATGATCAAATCCTTGATTGTTTGTAAACAAAAATGACAACTTGAACAAAGTATTTCTCAAAGTTTGACAAACCACACCTTAAGATCGACATCTATATAAAACACTTACCCAACCAAACAGTGGGCGTTCCATCTTCTACATCGCATGAACCTGAAAGGAAAGAGATTTTCTTATTTTGTTTATCACTTGAAAATGTGGTTTAAAACAAAACAGAAATCAGTGATTATATAGTTTCACGAATAGCGCTGCATAGTATTTTTTGTTATAAAAGCGAGATCGAACTGACCCGCTTGTAATAACATTAATTAATTTCAGAGACGAAATTATAAATTTTTCAAATAACTATATATATTTCAGGAAACATATATTATCTGCCAAAGACATCATTAATCATGACTAATTTGCTTTAAAATAAGTTGACGCCAAGAAGCACAAGCTAATGAATAACCAGAATATCAAATATTAATCATAACAGCTTTCATACGAAATATTCAAATACATTCTGTACTTTTAAAAGACTGCATTTTGTGACAATACATAGCCCTACCATATTCACATTTGCATAATGCTGTAAACGATACAAAGTTAAACGATATCCTCACCTTTGACCTCAAAGACCAGGATCGATATCACTACTAAGATCGAGACTTGTAATAAATTCATGTCTGACGTCATTAACACAAAGTCGACACAAAACAGCCAACACCAATACAACCTTAATGAAATATGAAGGGTACTGAACAGAGTCTCAGTTTTAACGTTTTAACAATTAACCGTCTGAAGGTGGAATTTACAAAAGATGAAGAAGAAGAATTATGTAGTATGTAGCGCAGGTATACTCATTATAACAAGAATACGAATATATCGACGACCAGATTAAAATGTTCAAACAATTATATCGCTTAATGATAACGGAGCAAAGTTCACATGTAATTGTGCTGCTGTTCTCCGTTAATTTATTTCTTTGTAACGTTTGGCACACTTTTCAAGCTTCGTTCTAATAACGAACAATATAAGAAATGTCACTCAAAATAGAAAAAACATGTGTTGCAGTGCATTGATCTAGAGGTTTATCTAGTTCTAGATCCCAAAATTGAAAATATTTATAACGTGTGTGTTTTTTTCTTACATCAACAGTATTTATTTCATTCATAACGTGATGAAGGTATGATGTTTAATCACCTGCTGCTACCTGCACAAATTAGTCTAACTACCAAAATATTCTGTTTTAAAACGTTTTGCTTGTTTTAACGAGTGAGATAAAACATTCTTATAATGGGCGGCGAAGGTACAACAAGGCTCTGTCTTTCCACACGCATGATACAGATCTTGATAAATGATATGCGAATTTTCATTTTCTGTTAACCAACATAAATCATAACTGATAAAGAAATGGATATTATCTGAATGTTGTTAAGATGTGGTACTTAATAAACCATACGAAATCCGTCCCCATTATATTTCACCTTTTACCAGGTATCTATTTCATCAAAGTTTGTTTAAGTAGGCTAGTTATATTGGTAGGGCCTACTCTGTAAATATATCTCTGCTTAATTATAAGTTAGTTTACAGAGATAAAATCCCAGTAAACAAAGCACTGTTGGCAACAACAAATGAACAAGTTGTGTTGGTGCATTTTAAGTGATTTTCAAGTTTGGTGATCTTTGAACTTTGCAGATACAAACATCTTATTTTGGCACAACTGTATATTCACGTTCTAATAGAAGGTTAAACATGCATATTAATCTGAAACCCCGTATGAAATCGAAGTAAATGCATAAGAAGATATACTTTATGAACTAAAAATGTAATGTTTGATGTTTCAATTGTATGCATTATGTCGATGTGTCAGAATGAAGTCACATCTAGATTTTTGAGGGCCATACTGAGAGAAGTATATCGACCCAGTTGATTTGACAGGAAGAGTGTACATATTGGAAGACGCAGACCCCCCCCCCTGAGAAAATAAAATAAAATAATGAAATGAAAATTTCACTTGGATGACGTATTCCAGGATACATTTCTATCAAGTTCTCCTGTCAGCTTTAAAAAAAAAAAACCGACAACAACAAGAAAATAAAACAAAGCAAGAAAAGTGAACGAAAGGCACATTATGTAAATTTGTAAGTTTATTCCGGCTCTTCTTTTTTTTTTACATCTTGCAAAGCTTTATAGATGATAACATTTGTTTCTACAGTGCGTCCCAAAAAGAACTATACACTTTTGAAATGGCTACCAAATAAAAACAATACGATTCTTGGGTAAAATGTGTATATGTTATATAAAGCTCATATCCTCAACTATCATTATGACACCAAAAAATCCGAAAATAACGCATGCTTCAGTGAGTAATGCCCATTTTGTAAAGGACATAAAAATTACCCTGCGCAGGAATTCACTATCCATTTTGCACCTGGTTATGGAACGCCATGAAGGAGTCAAAATTAATGATGGAATAAATCAGCAACAGAGTAAAAATAAACCAAAATTTAGAAAAATAATCAATACTATGCAAAAATGTATTGTTTCACTGTTTTGTTTTCATATCATTGATTTTTGCTTGGACTTCAGTTTATTTTTGTCTTTGTTGGCCGATTGATTCCATCATTAATTTTGACTCATTCGTGGCGTTCCATAACCAGGTGCAAAATGAATCGTGAATTCCTGCGCAGGGTAATTTTTGTGTCCTTTAACAAAGTGGGCATTACTCACTGAAGCATGCGTTATTTTCGGAATATTTTGTATCATTATGATAGTTGAGGATATGAGCTTTATATATTTATAACCTTTCTCCCAATAATCATATATTTTTTTCTATCTGGTAGCTATTTAAAAAGTGTATAGTTCTTTTGGGACGACTTGTAGATATGAATACTAAAATTAAAATGGACTTTATTATATTGTGCTTATCAATTCCGCTTCATGTGCACAAACAAGTGGCGCCACCAACACGCTAAAATGCGAGGTGTCAAAACAAAACACCAGAGAATTTATGGAAACGAATAATTCTTCAATGCGATCAAAAATCACAAAGTTCTGTTCAGATGTCTGGCGTTTGCTTTGCAACTCACTTATTCAAGGTTGATATATGAAAATGCAAAAAATGACCTTATTTGTATCAAAATGGCGAATTATTTTGCATGTCGATTTGAAACATTTTGGGGAAAAAATACAGTTTTTATGGTGCTGGTTAGAATCTCAAAATGAAACATATTGTGATACTTAGGCTAATATTAAATTATTGAAGATTGTACGGCCAACTCCAGAGTCAACCGTAGTCTGGTATTCAGTGGGAGTAGGGGATTGTATATTGTAATGGAAGGCACCGAGAACAGCGTAGTGATCCGATAAGTTGTTATATTCTTTCGTTCAGTACATTGGTCAGATTTCGGATAACTTGGGAAAGGAGATATAGCCGTAGAGCATACCTCCAAGGGAAAAGAACATTCGAGGTCGTACAACTTGTATGGTAGCATCCTCAGGTTGTATATGAGATCGACTGAACAAAACATAATCCAACCACCAGTTCGTGTCATTATTGTCTCGAACACATCGTTATTCTCGTGATCGTTGTAACGTTGAGTTCACCTATTATTCTCGGAAGTGTTGCGTCGAAAGCATCAACAACGTCGTCACCGTTTGTGGTGTTCATTCTGGCATTAAGATCACCCCCATAAATGACGGGCTCGTTTTCACTGATGTCCTGCTCTAGCATGAAGTCGTGGATGATTGTCGCCTGGGCAACACGTACATAGTCTGCATTTCGGGTTCGGAAAGCTTGCATATGAGTTCCAAAGATATGATACATACAGCTTTGTCCATCAACAGTCTTGTTGATCATGTATAACACAACTCCTTTAGCCATAAATTCATAAACTTCAGTGATATTGAAAACCGGGAATCGGTCTTAACTATGGCCACCTCGAAGCGATAAAGGCTCCGCCGTTTTCAACTAGAGGAAACGGTTCTCCTATACCAAGGTCTCAGTGTAATAGCTAAATCCATATTGGTCCATGATGTCACGTATGGTGAGAGTACTCGTTTCGATGGTATTGTTAAAAGGAGCAAAGCAACCTCCCATGAAGACTTCATTGAACACGATAACGTCAATATCTGGATGCATACTGAATACCTCGTGTGGAATACGGCAGGTTCGTTCCCGTTGACCACTCTGGAAGTAGAGGTATCGTAACTCGAATACATTGTAAGCAAGAACTTTAATAGTGGTGGCAGGAGTGGGATCGTCCAATGGGACAGCAGGTGGTGCCGCCACACTTCACCTTGGTGCCATTGATACAAGGTCCAAGTGATCCACCATTCGGGTCCTCACAGACGAAGTCGAGTCCGAAGTGTTCACAGTGCTCTATTTTGGCTTGGCAGAAATATGCATCGTCTTCGTCACCTATCAATGATACAGTATAAAAACAAAAAGCACATGCATTTATTCCTACTGACCTTCATGTACTCATACCTCTCATATCTTATGATATTGATGTCATCTTTTTTACATGAATTTGCAATCAAGAACCCTAATTAGTGCCATGGCAATAAAACATTTCTGCGATATCGTTTTGCTCCCGTTACTGCTGCTGTAGTTGATGTTCTTGTTTTCGTTTGGAGATGAGTACTAAAAAATTTGCCGTTGGTACCCAGTTATTGTATGTTCCGGACAGGTTGTGTGTCCGGACAAACGATTTTGACCAGTCATTTGAAAAAGGTATACAAGCAATCTTTTTGTAGTATTTTTGGAAACAAATGTTAGAAAATATTCTACAGATGAAATATTGATGAAGATAAGCATTATTCAACATATATTTTTGGCTTAATCCTGAGACAAACAAGCAGGCTTAAATTTTTGTTAAGTGTCCAGACAACCAACCCCATCCTACATCTCAAATACAGCCAATGTAGTCAGATATCAAACACAGTTTTGCTGTTTCATGTTCCCGATATTCAGCAGATTGTTTAGGTGCGTAACGTAAACATAATACGATGGCGTATTGATTTTTTTTTGGTTGTTGCAGGAACGCTCTTCACCAATACTGTATGTATATATTACATTACTTGTTATTATTCAAAATGGTTTTCTCTAAGGAAATTTTCGAAACAACTTACCAAGCCAGACGGTTGGTTGTCGTTCTATCTACTTCGCAGTTCTGACCTATGAAATAAAAATAATCGGTCTTGTAAAAAATTTGTTCTCAAGATATAAATCCTTCTTTTTTAAGCTAAGAGTCATAGACAGTGCGTCCAGTAAAAGTATACCCAACTTTGAGAGTCTCATATTAAATTTGTATAACTTATGTGTAATTAATTTTAATTTCATGACAAGAGTAACTCATATTCTATCTAATGATACCAAAATCATACCGATACTGGCATGGATGACTGAACACTCGAGTGTTTAAAAACATTGGTCAAAAGTGATCTGTACCAAGTTATCTGAGAAGTAGCACTGGCTTTCTGATCATTCATTGTTTGTGTGAGGTCAGCCTTCCTGAGTCCATTCATTAGGCACAAAGGATTACTTGATCTTTGAAATGCAAGGGCTGCTTTTGCTCAACTTGGGACAGGGAACTTTTTACGCTTGTTTTATAAAGCCCAACTGCTTAGTCATCCGTCACAACACAGGTATAAGTTTGGTATCATTGAAAAGAACATGAGTTGCTCTTTATTATGACATATAATTTCAAGGTCACACAAGCTATAATATTTCAATATGAGGCTCTCAAAGTTGGGTATACTTTTTTCTGGGACGCACTGTATATACATCTTTCTGAATAACTTTGTTACGTTGAGTGACATCGATTCTTCTTTGATCCATATTCGTCAAACTTTGAACAAAGTTTGCATCATGCTGTACTTGATATTCCAGATATTTATATTAAAAAAAAGAAAAACTTACTTTGGACAATTGTAGAAGCTGCAAAAAATAGTAGACTCCAGAAAACAAAATTCTGCGTTCGAACAAAAGTTTCCATTTTAGAAATTGTGTGCGATGACTGACAACGAGAATTCCAAACTGCTAACAAAGCCGATGTCCAAATCTTGTTATCGGAGGTTGACATGAACAATGCCAATTGTTGGTAAATATTTGTGACACTAAAAGAGTGACACTAAAAAGAGCGATTAGTCTATTCTATTTAATTCTGAAATACAATCAATTGGATAACCTCTATCTTGTCCATTAGCGATTAGGCTGTCAAATTGTTTTAAATAAAAATGTTCCGAATTGCTAGAGTATCCGGGGCAACCCATGATCAGCATCGGAAGGTAACACATTTTTTAAAGAAATGGTCGAATTGCTCAACCATAAACAAAATTAGACTTGGAATATTACTAGCTTCAAAGAATATGAAAGAACATAAAATTAGTAAAGATTTATGGCTCATGGAGTAGAGCCGATGTATTACTCGCTACAAATAGATTCACTGGAGACGAAAACCGAGTTGTGTCAGATATCAATGCCTAAGCATTATTAGGAACGCATTTTTTTAATATTTCTATATCTTGCTCATTAATGGTATTATTCCTTTTGTCCTAAATTACTTCCTCGCTATTTCTTTTCAAATTCCATACCCGCACACAGTTATGATCACACCCCTTTCCCTAGAAACAAACTCTCCTATTACCCCCTTTTATTTCATTTCAAGTATCATTTTCAAATCTCTTCATATTTCCGTCCTATATACAATCATGTATATTGCCTTTCTCTCTTTCCCTTTCGTCCTCCCTCTTCCTCATTTTCTCTCTGTTTAATTTTTAAAAAAAAATTGCAAAAAAAGATGGACGACGTCTTCAATAATGACAACAGCTACCACAAAAAAAAAAAAAAAAAAAAAAAAAAAAAAAAAGCAACAGTAGGCTACTGACTAGACAAATAAAAGTCTGTGCCTAATTTATTCGTATATCATGAAGACGTGCTCTCCAATTAGCTGATAATGAATTGGGTGAAGACCTATTAAGTTTTCTCTTTATGCATGCTAAACTGCTTCACTATCTCCGTTTTTTTCTTATACCCCTTTTTTACTCTGAAATTATGCTTAAAAATATTACTCGATGACATATTTTTGGTTGATAGTTCTATTATTTCTGCAAAAACACGATTTTATAATTCCTCTTTTCAAGCTTCATACACACACACACACACACACACACACACACACACACACACACACACACACACACACACACACACACACACAAATGAAAATTTGCACTGCAAAACCACTGGTGTAAAATATGCAACACTGAGCTGGTGTCAAAATATGGTGTTGATTAGTATCGATACAAACTCTTTACAATCCACTTGGTGTAAATACAATATCTGAAACACCACTTTGTTTTGGTAGATCGAAGTAATTTATTTTTTAATATATTTTAATGATTGACATTAAAACAAAGAGCAACAAATTGTGATTTATTTTATGAAGTTAACTTAATATTTTTATTGTTAAAGCGGGCGTTTGAATAAGACATTTAAGGTTGTTAGATGGAAGTCAAACACCATGTATATGTCAGAGAAACACAATCATTGGGTGTTAAGCACACAACATGGTCAATGAGATGTATTTTGACACCACAATCGGGGAGAATAGATTTTAATATACTTGTATCTATTAATAGAGGTAGAAATAAGTTGTTTAGGCCTGATCATGCTCCCAGGTCGAAATATAACAAGAAGGTGAATTTATTATTTGCATGCTCCATTACCATATTTACTGGAGATTGTAATTATTACTTGAAATAAGGCCTAACGATACAACAGAAAGAAAGTAATCACATAAAAGAAGTATTTCTGACTCGTGGCGCCTGACTCGGTCGTAGGAATGATGTTTGATCCCGTTGTTCCTTCGACATCTAATTCGGTAGTATCAATTGCGTTTGTGGTCTTGGTGGATTCAGTCGTCACCGATGTGATGTCATCAACTTGTAGACGCCGATGACTGGAAAATGATCCGCAAGATCAGTGATGTTCTGACTCATCCGACATTGATCATGAGTCGTCGCGTAGTAGGGAAGGGTGAGATGGCCTGCATCAAACCTCGAAAACTCTGGTGCTCTGGGACGCAAGATCTCCTGGGAAGCGTAGTCGGATGGAGGTAGTCCCATGGTAGATTACGTAATCCTTGTAAGAGCACTGTTACCGTTCTTGGCATCATTGAGGAGACCATCAGTGTGTATATATTCACTCACCTATGATTGGTGGTACCAAAGCATGAATGGCGGCTAAGATGTTTGCTGTATTGGAACGTGGTTCTCTGTCGTAATAGTTAGTGTTCAGGTCTCCTGCGTAAATGACGGGCTCATTCGGTGAAAGTTCAGTTCTCTCCACCAGATCATGCTTTCTTTTGCCTGACTGACCCGTACCCTATCGGCATTAGTTCCTTTTGATGCCTGTAGATGGGTTCCGAAGATATTGTAATGTCGCCTGGATCCATCTACTGTTTTATGAACACGAGCATACTTGGCACCTTTCGCTGATAAAGAGATCCCGCTGTTGTCAAGACCGATTCTGTGTAGATGGTCTCATCCTCAACGGTTAGGGCCACCTTTGAAGCGATGAAGACGCCACCGTTCTCAACTTGGGCAGCTCCGCGCACCTGACAAACTGTCTGGGTGTGGTAGATGAAACCGTGATACACCAGAATATCTCGATGGTCAGGGTGCTCATCTCAACGGTCGAGTTGAACTGAGAGAAGCATCCTCCCATGAACGCTTCGTTGAACACAATGACATCGATGTCTTGACGGAAGGCGCAAGAGCTCTGAAGAATCCGACAGGTTCGTTCTCTCTGTCCATTCTGGTAGTAGAGGTACCGCAGGACTCCCAGAGTGATTATAATGACTACAGAATCTCTGATGATGGAGTCGGATCAGCTAGAGGGATGGCATCTGGAGTGGAGCACAGGACTTGGTGCCATTGGAACATGGTTCAAGAGATCCTCCAAAGGGTCTTCTTGCAGACAAACACAAGACCGGAAGTTGGAGCACTGCGATGGATCGGCATTAACAGAAGTTCACATCGTCCTCATCACCTACAAGAAAATGCATAAGATTATTAGATTTCTTTGATAATAATTCAATATGATATTTTTAAATCAATTTATATAATAATAGTACACTTCGTATTAAACTGCAACCAACAGATGCTTTACGATTCGGTTCATGACTGAATTGTGCACTTTTCTGTGACTATTAGTATAGATAGAGTAGTTAGAGTATTACATGGCGCGATTAACACATTAAGAGTCGTCAGTTAGTTTCTAGTTCCATAAGGACAGTGACATTGCTTCGAATCAAAGGCAGTATGAGAAATGACCGAGCATAATAATAGCACAAATGACAAGATGGTCAAGAGTGATATTCTACGGAGCCAAACTGATGGAGCTCCATCTTGGACCTGGCAATCTTGATCGTAACAAAAAGATCAAGAGGAGTGAATTCAAGTCATGATAGAAGGAGAGTGAGTGAAAGAGTGACAGACAGACCACAGAGAGAGAGAGTGGTTGTATTGAGAGAGAGAGAGAGAGAGAGAGAAGAGAGAGAGAGAGAGAGGAGGGGGGGGGCAAAAAAATAGAGAACGGAATCATGCTGCCAGAGACGGACCATTTATGAATGCTAGTGATCGTATGCGGTGTCTGGAGATCAATTGCAGAATGTTTAGAGGTTCTTGCCATTGGCGCCCACTAGCGAAATACTTTTCGCATCTCTACGTTTGTCATCTAAATATAATTTTTGTTGGGCCACTTATGCGATGGCTTGTGTAGATCAAATAACAAAGTAGACAGAATTTTTTATTTGTGTTTTACAACAAAAAAAAAGAGAAAAAATTAAATTTTGAAAAAAAATTTTTTTAGAAAAGTTAGGGCTGGCCTATTAACCACTCTCATTTTAGAAACAAAGAAAATAAAAGAATAAATAACAATGAATATTGTAAGCAATCTTTCTATTTTCCTATACTGAACACAACAATATGTTACAATAAAAAGATAATGTTTAAAATCAATATGTTAGTCATGATTACATTTTGCATTATGATTCTAAAGACCTAATAGAATCTTCAAGATCTTAATTTCCTTTTAACATCGGTATCAAAACATAATTTTATAAAGGCTCCGTTTTTGTCGCCTTTCAGCTTTTTTAGATCCTGATGTTCCAGCAATTTGTGACATGTATGAATATAATTATGTTGTTTTTGTTTTTGTGCAGCATAGTTGCCACGTATAACAAACTGAAACGAGATTGGAATGCAGACTCAACTGACACAATGTACAATTAAATGGGACGCCTTAACTGGTTACAGAACTGTGACCTGTGTACCTGTGTACTCACCAGCATCACTGAGTATAATCACACCGACCAGTAAACAAAATGTGTTCCAAAATGTCGCCATCTTATTATTTTTGTTTTCAAATAATGCACTTGTCACCAGAGTAATTGAAATGTTACGGATAGCACTGTTTGAAATATTATCTCTGCATGCTCTTTGGAACGTGTCCGATTAATTTGTGGATTTAATCAATATCAGGTCATATTGGGTTAGATTATGTGAATTTGAATTATAAAACGCACTAAATTGAAATGAAACCTTTAAAGAATCCGATATTATTAGAGCGAGATTATAATTATAATACCATTCCACCATGATATATATAACATCACATTCTGTTTCATTATAATGTATGATATATATTTCTGAGCGCATGAAATAATGCCGGAAAACAACCTTTTTACCATTTTAATGTAACATACATTGAAAACAAACCCAATTAGAGGCATGCGTTATGGTATAACACCGTTATAACAAGTATTATTTGTTGATAGAATACCCACCACGTTCATGTCGGGTACGCATACGTATCCCCTTCAATAACAAAAAAAAAAATATAAAAAAAAAAAAAAAAAAAAAAAAAAAAAACAGAAAAAAAATATTGAGGATTTTCTCTGAAAGTACAACTTATTTTCTGCCGAAGCCAAAGATGGCGCTACCTGAATTCGTTTAGAGAAAGGACTCAAATTTGTCCAGAAAATGAGAGTCTTTTTGGCTGCTGGAGCTGGCTCATACAACTTAGGCCTATAAATCTCGACTTATTCATGATTGAATATACCGAGTAGTTGCATGTAATCATTAATAATAATTAATAAAAAAAAAAAAGAATTGTCCGTTTTGGACAAAAGAGTTAATTTGGAGTTTTTTTTTTTTTTAAATTTAAAAGTGTTTGAATTTGTATGACGCTGGAATATAGTAACCAGAGCGTGTGCCGATTTGAATAGACTACGGGCATGACTCCCAAAGATTTTATGGATGAAGGCCTATGTACTTATAGGCGTTGTCCCCCCCCCCCCCACCCCGAAAAAAAAGGGGCATTATTATTCAATTCATAATGCCAAAGCAAATATGGTTCTCATTATCGAAAGTACTGCCATGATCACTAAAAATGTACAATGTCCACAATAATTATGGTGGTGGTTGGGGGGGGGGGATTACGAGTGGGTTCGAAGCAAATCAGTAATCTGATTTTAAAAAAAAATCCTAAATACGATTTCAATGAACATGAACGGCCGTTGCGACATGCAGACGTGACATAGAACACCACGATTGTGGAAATTCCACCATCCAACCTTGTATAGCATGTCTACAGTATCTCATACAATTTGACAAAATATTATTGGACTTACCTAAGTCTATTTTCTCTATATTAACCTCAATTTAAATCTAATTAGCAGTAATCAGCGTTGACTCAATAAATGTGTTTTAGAAAAAAAAAAGAGACAAGATAAGCACCCATTAATTTTGCCTGCATGCATGGACTCCTATTATTCTGTTTGGGCAAAAATAATCCTGTTCTGGCATAACAAAAGCAGGCACCGTATACATTTGCTAGGTCAATCGGTCAGATGCTCATAATATTATCACCATGTTGTAAATCACCATGCAAACTGAACTCAGCAGCTGCACTCACATGAAGTCAGTGGATATGCGAGAGACAGACTCTAACCGATTGAGCGACTCACATCATTTTCGTAACAGCACATGCAATTCGCGGAAACAACGTACAATGGGAGCTCCGTTCATGAGAGCTGTTTACACAACAAATCTACGGTATCTTCTAAACTTGAAATAACGTCATCATAAACTCCGCTGGATCTATTAATTCGTGCAATTTGAATGATCTTGACTAAAAGGGCATCGGTTCGGCCGCCAATGCCCGTAAAAACGCCAAAAACCCTGGCAAGAAAAAGGAGCCTAAAACAGATGGTCCCACAGTCAATCAACAGGAGGAATTTTCAGTGGGAAAGCTATCCAGTGCTTTTCATTATTCGGATTGCTTCGTTTATTGTTTCCAGCTGTGGATACTCATCTCGAGGCTGTTTCTCGCCGTCAACTCACGGAGAGCTTCGGCATTAAGACAGCAGAAAGTCGGGGTATAGGTCCCCTGAAAAACATACGGAGGATATACTGGAGTACCATACCCTTCTTGTCTTCCAATTCAACTTCTAATGGAACTAAACTGGATCCACAAACTGTCAAGCAGAAACAATCATAAAAAGCATATGAGTATTTATCAAAAGCTCTCAAAAATTAGGATGAGGAAGACAGAGTGTCGTCACTGTTTTATTGTTGATTGTGGCGGTCTTTTCCACACCCATTGATATCATTGACTAGGCAATAGGGCCGGAGGTCTATATTATGTAATCTAGTAGAAAATTGCCGTAATCAAGGAGTTGTGAAGAATAAATGAGCAACATATATTGTGACATGGATATTTTTGAAATGCAAGAGCTGCAAGGGTTGTCTAAACTTGTCTTTAGTCTTGAATTATTGTATAAAACTTACATGGAAGATGATCTGCTAATTCAAAATTGCATGCAAGGCAATATCTAACCCAATATTCAACCTTATCTTGATCACCAAGGTATTGGAGCTTCGGTTAAAACTATTCACTTGGCCTTATCCCTCTGGATGGTGGCATTTTCTTAATTAAAGACAGAAAAAATAAAAAATTTGTATTTTAATGCAAAAGTTTAATAATACCTGAACTTCGTGTCCTAGTTAATAGAGTTCTTATTTTTCTGAGTGGAAATGCCCTGTGTTTATATGGAAAGTCATTTTTCAATTCCAAAGTAGAAAATGCTTGCGTTGATCGGCTCATTACTATTACCTATACTTTAATCCAAACAAGCTTGTAATAGACTGAGGCTGCTCTGTTTCATCATATCCCCTGAATTGGTGTAGGAGGAGTGCCTGTTTTATCAATTAGTTTGGTCTGTAAATGTTGCGATCTTTCCTTATCTTCTTGGATCGTTCTCTTTTACATTTCTTTCAGAATCAGTAGCATTTCAATCGATGTAGACTTCTAGGACGTGCCCGCGGTTCATAGTCAACGCAACATTTTTCCAATACTTGACTAGTATGAATATTCATTGATAAAAATTGTGTGACAATGTTGACACTCAGCACATCGATGAATATCTACAATTGCTGTGTATTTTTTTTACATTTAAATGAAAAATGGCAATTTTTTTAAAAATGAAGTATTTCAAATTCAACCTCTTTGGAATGAAAAAAAAACCCACTGAAATACCTAAATGGTCATGTTATGAACTCGCCACCAAAAAGTGGTGCTGTTACGCTTTTTTGCTATTTTCAGCATATTAATTGTTCATATTCTTCCAAAGTAAGAAAGTTTATGTAACAAATTTGATCTCATTTTAAAGCTATATTACTGTGCTAGCTCCCGTGAAGTCATTGTTCTAGGTCACGTTCTAGTGGAGTTACAATGTTTAAGTTGAGGACAGTCAGGGTTGGTGCCGGAAGCAGCGCCACCTAGACAAAGTCAATGGGAAATTTACATTTTGGTTGATCTGGGAAACTTGAATTTCTCTGCCAAATTTTGCTATGTCTGTAATTTTGGTACCAAACTGAAAGCTTATAAACTGCTTTTACCATAAAATCCACTGAACAATTAGGTTTGATGTCACAATAGTACCCAGAAGAACCCAACAATCTATTGACCCGTAAAATGCAAGCCTCCGTACAAATCATTAGGAATGAGAAATATGCTTGTACCAGTGGGGGAAACTGCAATATCTCTGCCAAATTTTAGCCTTTTTGCAATTGATGCACCAATTGAAGCTTATACAACTGCTTATATACACATATCACTTAAACAAATGTTTGATAGGCTTGCAACAGCACTTGGCAGAGACTCAACCCCCTCTATGAATTTGAAAAAGTCTATAATTTCGGGCTAATTTCACGATCTTTATATTTTTCAATTTAAAATTGTAAACCATAATGAATTATACCTCATTTGAAGGTCTGAATAATTCCTATCAATAATATAATAATATCATTACTATTTGCGTGTCCATAGAATACTGATGACAAAAAAGAAAATATTAAAAAAAAAAAAAAAATCAAAATTTCCTAATTATTCAGAATAACTTTTTATCTTGCACCTGGTATAATTTTCAATGCAGATTTACATTTCCTTGATGTATTTCCTTTCAGAAAATGTATAGTTTTGATGTAGTAGGTTGTATACTTTTCGAGATACAGGTCTTTGAATTGAAAAACGTCTGTTGTAGGTCAAATTGGCATGTAACGCAAAAGGCGGCGAACTTATAACACACGGCCAAATGTGCGTGCTATAAAGAAAAACAGGCATATCTGCATCAATCTGCTTAAAAGATTAAAATCATGCTACATGTAAGTGGTATCCTCTGCGTGTGAGGTGGTTTGCGACTAGTTTGATTTACTGGGACTCTGGAGTTCCGGAACATCTCGGGTCTCTGTGACGTTCTTGGAGGATCTCTGTGATGTCTGAGATGTCTCTGGGCATCTCATGCAGCATACTAAATACGTTGTTCCAATCTACTGTCATTGCGATATTTTCTGTCGCAGAAACTGCCGAGACTAATGCGACTGATACGCTGCAGGAGTCTGGAGCAGTGCTCAAACTGACCTTGGCCGAATGCCAATGGCCACTAGACTTAATTCCGTGGCATATTTGCCCCACTAAAGGAGAAGTGCCCTTTAGAGATAGTTGACTACTGTGGATGCAGAAAAATCATCCAGCAACATTAGTGAAGATTTGGTAAAAATCAGATAAATAATAAGGGGGAGTTATGAGTATTTTTTAAAATTGAGATCCCGTATGAACATAGGAAATCTCCAATGGCAACGCGGTGACCATGTGTTGTCATACAGGAGAACATCCCATATGATGTGCGCAAAAACTAGTCAAATGATCACCTTTTTCTTCTTTTGATAATAGAACAGATTTGTGGCATGCACTTATTATGTATTTCATATTTACATTTCATCCCTTAAAAGTGTTCTTTATTCTACCTGAAGAATTAAGGAAAAGATGATTTTAGTAAAAATTCTGAAAGAAATAGGAAAGTTGTCCCTTCAATACATCAGAACATCATGGTCATGTTGCCAATTGAGGATCTCCATATGATTAGTGATCCAAAATTGTAAATTCATATCTCTCTTATTCATTGCCTGGTTTTTCTAAAATTTTACCAATATATGTGTATGGTTTGTCTCCATTCACTGAAGCCCAATTCTCTGAGGGGTTCATTCCCCTTTAAACTGCAATAAATATTTACACGTATAGAAATGGACAAATTTTTTAATTTTTAAAAAATTGCCACAATATTCAGGCCCTAGTAATAGGTATTGAGCCTCGAAAATAGCTATTCAGCTATGTAAAGTCATGTCTTACATTTGTAGGTGCTCGTCTTCCACTAAAAAAAAAGAAAAAAGCCCTCGGTAATGTTTCGGTTTATGATGTAGTGATATGTTTGTTAGCGCTGACACAATATTTTGAAAGAAATTTACATATTGAAAATGAGCCAAAAACTGTATTCATGCAGTAGCATTTTGATCATGCTAGTCCTGACCTTCTCCCTAATGCCTGATTATTTTTGCGAAAATAGTTTTAAAACAACTTATTTGCAATAAACAATAATCTTTCGTAATGCCGTGTATCTGCCCTATTCCAATTGTTGAATTGTCTGTTAGCTCACTTTTATGTGTTTGTGTTACCAAAAAAGATAACATTTGATAGGTTTTAGAAAATAGGGATTGGAGCTGAACAATAGATAAAACATAATCTGCATTGATCATTTTGTCTTTCTGTCAGTACATTCTCATTAAAAAATATCCAAAGAGATTACCAAAGACTTGTACAGTGACCTTATGATTTCTATTCCAGGTCCGAATCTATACATTGTGCAGCTGTGCTTTATCTCATCTTTTGCTCTCTTATTTTCTAGGAAACAACAACGTCAAGCCATTGATACATAGAAGGAGTGGATGAACTGGAAAAAGCATCGCTGGACTGCTAATAAACCAGGTATGCGACATGTGAAGTAAAAAATGAGGACTTGAACTGATCATTAAGTATCAACTTATTATTATCTAATGCTTACAAGCTTCACAATGTAGGTTGTAAGTTAATAATGTATTTTTCGCATTTTAAGTTTTGTGTTTTCTTCAGAGAGGCAAAAAAAATACAATCCTGCCTTACTAACCACACATTTTCAGATTTCCCCCAATATTTTTTCAAATTGTGGCGTTACCCCCTTCTTTGGCTTACCAGTATTATCATAACTAAATGAAAGATCATATCTCAAGCCACATATGTGAAGGTAAGAAGGAGACAATCAAAACTTGGGAAAAATATCGAAAAATCTTTAAAACAACATGGAGGAGTTGTCCACAAAGATTTCGAAACAAAATTTTTATATGCCCTTGGAGGATCCCAAAAAAGTACAAACTTTCTCCAAACTTCCACATCACTCCTTTATAAGGATCTTGCATGAAACTTTGTTAAAAAATTTTCTTCCTCTTATTTTTTCTTTCATATAATGATCTCTTTGTTGTTTTAGCAAAATGTGAAATTATTATTTACAAATATATAGACACTGTACACTCATTGGTTGGCTTTTTGGTTCAATCCTTATACTTTCACAGAAGCGGAAATTCATGGTAGCTTGGAGGAGTGGCCTTAAAACTTCAGATTAACGACATTTGTAATATTCTTTACGTTCATACCCAGTTGAGCTATGAAGTTTTTTGCAGAAGCAACCGGATTGGTTCACATTAGATTACTGAAAGAAAAAACCAACATAACTGTTTCACTGGAACCAATATGTTGGCAGACACCGCCAGGAGCCAACAAAAAAAAAAAAAAAAAAAAAAAAAAAGATCATTCACACAGCATATTAACTGAAATCTCAGTAGATTTTGTAAAAGAAGGAAAGAAATCCAAAAAAAACATTTTTTTTTTTTAAAAAAAAAAAAAAAAAAAAAAAAAAAAAAAAAAAAAAAAAAAAAAAAAAATAAAAAAAAAAAAAAAAAAAAGCTGGGCCTTGCATCATTGAACGAAAAAAGTTTTTTGTCCTCATGAAGAAAACAATTGGATTTAACATTAGGATTAATTTGAAAATGCTAATGGCCCGCGCCCTACTATAATGGATTTCCGACAAAAAATTATTTTGATATTGAAGACTTCCCTTATTAAAATACCTTTAAAAAAGCTCACTGCTGCCTAACTAGCCAAAGACATATCAATTCTTAGTTGTAAACTTTAAGGGATCGCAGGGCGCTACCATTCTACTCAAAGCGAACGTGCCCATTGCACTTTTTTGTCTTTTCGCACGGTTTCTTCACTTTATCTTTTCCTTATTTGGTGAGCAACTACCTTTTTTAAAAAAAATCTTCACACTCTGATGAAAGTTCGCAAGAGTCTGAATTTATCAAATCAGACGATAACGTATTCGCAAAGAAAAGAAAAAGTCCTGCTCAGTTTTTCAAAATCGAAAGCCCTAGCTCGGATCACACATTTCTGCTAACAATATGGTCTATTTTTCCCTCTCAAATAGCTTATGGACTGCCATAGATTTTGCATACTCCGATGCCGCATTTATTCTATATATAGTCTTATCGTTCGCATGCGCAATTTAAAAGCTTGAATTCTCCAGCTTTCTCGACGACTGTATTCCATTTTTGATGGATTAAAAAAAGTGCTAGTCACTTTGACACATTAATTCATAAGAGACTTTCCTCGACTGGCAAATTTTACGCTTATCACATGCATATCGCTTAGAAATTGATGTGAACGCGTCTTTTTCGCCAAGACATGTGACATTCACATTGTGTTTCATTGTTTGAACATCAATCTACTTTATTTGTGTTAATTTTCGCCGTGGTTAATTTTCACGTGAAGCAGCCTCAAGAATGTTCACATGTTCTTGGAATTCCCGCTTGAATTTTAGTAAGCAACGCCAATTGAAGCCACCCAATACTGTATTCGGTTATTATTCTACGATTAATTTTTCGCGCTGAGCCTGCCCCTCAAACATATTCCACCAAGGCTTCTTAAAAATTCGCGCCTGCATGTTCGACAAGCTCCGCAATTGGACCCATTAAGTTACCTTGCATAGGGAAACATGCCATATATTCGCAGGT
>CALNVZ010000174.1:67929287-68002354 GCA_940671915.1 Paracentrotus lividus
TCGTGCAATTTGAATGATCTTGACTGAAAAGGGGCATCGGTTTCGGCCGCCAATGCCCCGTAAAATACGCCCAAAAACTCCTGGCGAGAAAAAGGAGCCTAAAACAGATGGTCCACAGTCAATTCACAGGAGGAATTTTCAGTGGGCAAGCTATCCAGTGCTTTTATTATTCGGATTGCTTCGTTTTATTGTTTTCCAGCTGTGGATACTCATCTCGGAGGCTGTTTCTCGCGTCAACTCACGGGAGAGCTTCGGCATGGTAGACAGCAGCAAGTCGGGGTATGGTCCCCTGAAAAACGATACGGAGGATATGACTGGAGTAACCATAAACCCTTCTTCGTCTTCCAATTCAACTTCTAATGGAACTAAACTGGATCCACAACTGTCAAAGCAGAAACAACATCATAAAAGAGCATTTGAGCATTTATCAAAAGCTCTCAAAATAGATGAGGAAGACAGAGGTTCGTCACTGTTTTATTGTTGAATGTTGTGGGTCTTTTCCACACCCAATTGATAATCATTGACTAGGCAATAGGGCCAGGGGGTCTATATTATTGTAATCTATAGAAAATTGCCGTATAATCAAGGAGTTGTAAGAATAAATGAGCAAACATATATTGTGACATGGATTATTTTTTGAAATGCAAGAGCTGCAAGGGGTTGTCTAAACTTGTCTTTGAGTTTGAATTTATTGTATAAAACTTACATGGAAAGATGATCTGCTAATTCAAAATTGCATGCAAGGCAATATCTAACCCAATATTTCAACCTTATCTTGATCACCAAGGTGATTGGAGCTTCGGTTAAAACTATTCACTTGGCCTTATCTCCCTCTGGATGGTGGGCATTTTTCTTAAATTTAAAGACAGAAAAAATAAAAAAATTTGTAGATTTACTATGCAAAAGTTTAATAATACCTGAACTTCGTGCTAGTTAATAGAGTTTCTTATTTTTCTGAGTGGAAATGCCCTGTGTTTATATGGAAAGTCATTTTCAATTCCAAATGTAGAAAATGCTTGCGTTGTATCGGCTCATATTACTATACCGATACTTTAATCCAACAATGCTTGTAATAGACTGAGGCTGCTCTGTCTTCATCATATCCCTCTGAATTGTAGGAGAGTGCCTGTTTATCAATTAGTTTGGTTGTAAATGTTGCGATCTTTCCTTATCTTTTGGATCGTCTTCTTTTACATTCTTTCAGAATCAGTGATGCATTTCAATCTGATGTAGACTTCATGGACGTGCCTGGGTTCATATGTCAATGCATCATTTTTCCAATACTTGACTAGTATGAATATTCATGATAAAAATTGTGTGACAATGTTGACAATCTCAGCACATCATGAATATTCATACAATGTGCCATGTGTATTTTTTTTACATTTTAAATTGAAAATGGCAATTTTTTTTTAAAAATGATAGTATTTCAAATTCAATTCTTTGAATGAAAAAAAAAACCCACTGAAATACCTAAATGGTCATGTGTTATGAACTCGCCACCCAAAAAGGTGGTGCTGTTACGCTTTTTGCTATTTTTCAGCATTAATTTGTTCATATTTTCCAAAGTAAGAAAGTTTATGTAACAAATTTGATCTCATTTTAAAGCTATATTACTGTGCTAGCTCCCTGTGAAGTTTCATTGTTCTAGGTCACGTTCTAGTGGAGTTACAATGGTTTAAGTTGAGGACAGTAGGGGTGGTGCCGGAAGCAGCGCCACCTGTACAAAGTCAATGGGAAATTTTACATTTTGTGGTTGATTTGGGGAAAACTTGAATTTCTCTGCCAAATTTTGGCTTATGTCTGTAAATTTGGTACCAAACTGAAGCTTATAAACTGCTTTATACCATAAAATCACTGAACAATAGGTTTGATGTCACAATAGTACCCAGGAAGACCCAACAATCATTATTTGACCTAAAAATGCAATGCCTCCTGTACAAAGTCATTAGGAATGAGAAATATTGCTGTACCGTGGGGGAAACTGCAATATCTCTGCCAAATTTTAGCCTATTTTTGTCAATTTTGCACCAAATTGAAGCTTATAAACTGCTTTATACCATCATATCACTTAAACAATATGTTTGATGGTGCAACAGCACTTGGCAGGACTCAACCCCCTCATGAATTTGAAAAAGTCTATATTTTCGGGGCTAAATTTCAGATCTTTATATTTTTCAATTTAAAATTGTAAACCATAATGAATTATACCTCATTTGAAAGGTCTGAATATTCTCTATCATAATATAATAATATCATTACTATTTGGCTGATCATAGAATACTTGATGACAAAAAATGAAAATTAAAAAAAAAAAAAAAATCAAAATTTCCTGAAATTTTTCAGAATAACTTTTTATCTTGCACCTGGTATAATTTTTCAATGCAGATTTACATTCCTTGATGAATTTCCTTTCAGAAAATGTACAGTTTTGATGTAGTAGGGTGTATACTTTTCGAGATACAGGTCTTTGAATTGAAAAACGTTCTGTTTGTAGTCAAATTGGCATGTAACGCAAAAGGCGGCGAACTTATAACACACGGCCAAATGTGCGTGCTATAAAAGAACAGGCAATAATCTGCATCAATCTGTTAAAAGATTAAAATCATGTACATGTAAGGTGGTATCTCATCTGCTGTGAGGTGGGTTTGCGACTAGTTTGATTTACTGGGACTCTGGAGTTGCGGAGACATCTCCTGGGTCTCTGTGACGTCTTGGAGGTATCTCTGTGATGTCTTGGAGATGTCTCTGTGCATCTCATGCAAGCATATAAAATACGTTGTTCATATCTACATGTATGCGATTATTTCTTGTCGCAGAAACTGCCGAGACTAATGCGACTGATACGTTGCAGGAGTCTTGGAGCAGTGTTCAAACTTGACCTTGGCCCGAATGCCAATGGCCACTAGACTTAATTCCGTGGCATGATTTGCCACCTTAAAGGAGAAGTGTCCCTTTAGAGATAGTTGACTTACTGTGGATGCAGAAAAATCAATCCAGCACATTAGTGAAGATTTGGTAAAAATCAGATAAATAATAAGGGAGTTATGAGTATTTTAAAATTGAGATCCCTGATGACATAGGAAATCTCCAATCGGCAACGCGGTGACCATGTGTGATGTCATACAGGGAGAACATCCCATATGATGTGCACAAAAACTAGTCTTAATGTCACCTTTTTCTTTTTTTGATAATAGAACAGATTTGTGTGCATGACTTATTATGTATTTCATATTTACATTTCATCCCTTAAAATGATTCTTTATTCTACCTGAAGAATTAAGGAAAAAGATGATTTTAGTAAAAATTCCTGAAAGAAATAGGAAAGTTGTCCCTGCAATACATCAGACATCATGGTCATGTTGCCAATTGGAGGATCTCCATATGATTAGTGATCCAAAATTGTAAAAATTCATATCTCTCTTATTCATTGCCTGGTTTTTCTAAAATTTTTACCAATATATGTGTATGGTTTGTCTCCATTCACTGAAGCCCAATTTCTCTGAGGGGTTCATTCCCCTTTAAACTGCAATAAATATTTACACTCATAGAAATAGGACAAATTTTTTAATTTTTTAAAAATTGCCACAATATTCAGGCCCTAGTATAGGTATTGAGCCTCGAAAATAGCTATTCAGCTATGTAAAGTCATGGCTTAGGTGGCTGGTCTTGCCACCTAAAAAAAAAGAAAAAGCCCTGGTAATGTATGGTTTATACAGTCTGTGTCAAATAAAATGGTACAGTTGGAAAACATTTTTTTATAGTGTGAAGGTTAATATTAACGTGGTATTGTTTGTTATTTTCATAACGCAGGAATATCACTCTTTCTTCTGCAATTTTTTTCATCACATTTGGTGCAGTATTTTCTGAGATATGACTAATTTTCTACAATCAAGAAAAATCCATTTTTCGCACGCCGTCCCATGCCTTTGTGTACGATTTCGCATAATGACCGTGAATTCAGCGCTCCAGAACAATAGAAGTGCGTAATTTCGATTTGTTCCTCGTCGCACAAAACTTAGCATAACTTTTGTTTTACGAAAGCAAATTATACAGGAAAAAGCGCATCAGCAAGAAAAATCTTTTGGCTTTAATTTGGTACCACAAACACACATTATATGAAAAGATTTCACACCTAAATGATTTTTTCCCCGACTGTACCATTTTTTTTGACACAGACTGTATGTATGTGATATGTTTGTTAGGCTGACAAAATATTTTGAAAGAAATTAATATTGAAAATGAGCCAAAAACTGTATTCATGCATGTAGATTTTTGATCATCTAGTCTGACCTTCTCCCTAATGCCTTGATTATTTTGGAAAATAGTTTAAAACAATTATTTGCAATAAAAATAATTTTTGGTAATGCCGTTTATCTTGCACTTTGTCCTAATTTTGTTGAATTGTCTGTTAGCATTTTTATGTTGTTGTGTTACAAAAAAGATAACATTTGATAGTGTTTTAGAAAATAGGGGATTGGAGCTGAACATGATAAACATAATCTGATGATCATTTTTGCCTTTTTGTGTAGTACATCTCATTAAAAAATATCAAAGAGATTACAAAGACTTGTACAGTGATTTATTTCTATCCAGGTCCGAATTATATTGTGTGCAGGCTTGTTATCTCATCTTTTGCTCTTTATTATTCTAGGAAACAACAAACGTCAAGCCATTGAGTACTATAGGAAGGGAGTGGATGAACTGGAAAAAGGCATCGCTGTGGACTGTAATAAACCAGGTATGGACATGTGAGAAAAAATGAGGAGTGAACTATCATTGAAGTCATCAACTTATTATTTCTAATGTGCAAGCTTTACATGTAGGTTGTAAGTTAATTAATGTATTTTGATTTTAAGTTTTGTGTTTTTCTTCAGAGAGTCAAAAAAATATACAATCCTGTACTAACACACATTTTCAGATTTTCCCCAATATTTTTCAAATTGTGCGTTACCTTCTTTTGAGCTTACCATATTTCATCTAAATGAAGATATATTCCAAGCCACATATGTGAAGGTAAGAAGGAGACAATCAGAAACTTGGAAAAAATATGAAAATCTTTAAAACAAATGGAGAGTTGTCCACAAGATTTCGAAACAAATTTGCCATTGTGAGGATCCCAAAAGTACAAACTTTTCAAACTTCCACATCACTCTTACTTTATAAGTGATCTTGATGAAACTTTTGTAAAAAATTTCTCCTCTTATTTTGTTCTTTCATATAAAATGAATTCTCTTCTTTGGTTTTGGTTTCTTTTAAGCAAATTATGGTTGTAAATTATGTTTATTATCAACATAGTAAATGAAGAGTATGTAGACACAAATGTACACTATCATATGATTGTGTGCCATATATGTTTGTGTATTCAGAATCACATGCACTAGGATCACTTTCAACCAGCAGCATATTCAGATGAAATGCTTCATGGTAGCTTTGAGAAGGAAAGATAATGCTGACCTTTTCACAAACTGGCTTCAGATTAACGATCACTTTGTAAAAAAATATGTCCCGTTCTGTGTACTGCTCTTTCCAATTACCAGTTCTGGGATGCATGATTGAAGCTGGTTTTTTGTTAGCTCATGAATTGCAAACCGAGATTGGATTTACTACATGTATGGTATTATCTGTAAAATGGTAAGGGGCCTACTATAATGAATTTACGACAAAAATTATTTGATATTTGAAGACTTCCCTTTATAAAATACCTTTAAAATAGCTTCAGTGCCTATACTAGAAAGACATATCAATTCTAGTTGTAAACTTAAGGGATCGAGGGCGCTACCATTCTACTCAAAGCGAACGCGCCCATTGACTTTTTTGTCTTTTGCACGGTTTTTCACTTTATTTTCTTTATTGTGGTGAGCAACTACCTTTTTAAAAAAAATGTTCGCTCTGATGAAGTTCGCTAAGAGTCTGAATTTATCAAAAATAGGAATAACGTATTGCAAAGGAAAGAAAAAGTCCTGTCAGTTTTGTCAAATCGAAAGCCTAGTCGGATCAAATTTCTGTACAATATGGTCTATTTTGCTCTCAAAATAGCTTATGGACTGCATAGTTTTGATACTCGATGCCGCATTATTCTATTGTATAGCTTATCGTTTGCATGGCAATTAAAAGCTTGAATTCTCAGCTTTCTCGAGATGGTATTCATTTTGATGGATTAAAAAAAAGTGCTGTCACTTTGAACATAATCATAAGAGACTCTTTCCTCGACTGGTCAATATTTACGGTTATCACATGCATATCGCTTAGAAATTGATGTGAACGGCGTCTTCGCAAGATGTGACAAGTTCACTATTTGTGTCATTGTTTTGAACATCAATCTACTGTATTTGCTGATATTTTCGCGTGGTTAATTTTTCACGGTAAGCAGCCTCAAAGAATGTTCACATGTTCTTGAATTCCCGTTGAATTTTAGTAAGCACGCAATTGAATGCACCCGATACTGTATTCGTTGTTATTTTTGTACGATTAATTTTTCGCGCTGAGCTGCCTCAAAACATATTCACAGGTTCTTAAATTTGCGCTGCATGTTCGCAAGCTCGCAATTGGACCCATTAAATACTTGCATAGGAAATCATGCTTATATATTCGCAGGTTTTTTAATTCGCACCTGCCGCTCTTTGTGCGAAATCCGCGAAATTTAATGTACTGCGAATATTTCCACAAGTACAGTACATGCATAAAATAAGCATGCTCATATATTCTCTTGTTTTTAAATTCGCGCCTGCCGATCTTTGCGCGAAATCCGCGAAAATTAATGTACAATGAAGTCAAAAGGAGCCTGAGCTTTCGATCCTAGCAGAATCTTCGTCAGAGACAAAATGACACAGGAAAGAATGTACCGCAAATATTTCCGCGATTACATTATGTGAATTACATATTGTGATTACAATTTAAACACAATCATGTTATAAACTTGCCCGAATGTGTATTTCCTCCATCTGGTCTACAGAATCTATTAACTAAGACCATGATAAAAGTTCATCAATTTCTTTCATCTCCATGAGTAAGTTTGCTTAAACGAACGGACAATACCATTCCACTGCAGGGAAGTCTTCTTACGCGAGTTTTTGTGAGCTAATTTATTATTGCAGCCAGCCTTATAAATTTCTGCGCCACTTAGCCGTATTTCCAACGTCACTTTGTTGCGTCTCCCCTCCTCGATAATGGACGCGTCTTGTTTAGTTACGATGACAAAGGTACATACGTTAACTTTACATTTTACATAGAGTAGAATTGATATGGCTATTAAAATAGATGAGAGAAAAGGTGAAATATTGTTCACACAAGGCAAGCGAAAATAAGAGGGGTTTGGGGAAGGAGTATTTAAAATAAGAGCCCACAAATATTTATATTTTACTTACTATTCTTTCATAAGTTTCAGTTTGGAGATGAGAGGAGAGATGATCACTAAAAATATCAGGAAATAAAGAAAAGGATGTACCAATTGCACTATAAAACAATATAATTATCATTATTTCAAGTATAACAGGAACATTACTAAGCGTTAAGGAAGAGTGTTTGACTGTTCAAGGCCCATCAAATAGTATTACTCATTTCATCCTTCACTTGATCAAAAGCCTTGTTGTTTTCCAGTCAACTTCTTAAAAATCTTTATTAAATAAATAAAGTTGTTTATAATCATTGAGTGTCCATGTCTTTTAAGGAAAGTGATGTTAATTGGCCAGAAATGATGAATGGGTCCCCAGCTGTGAAGTTGTGTTGAAACACTAGTCATCCATCAATATCAGATGAGAAAACATACAACTATAATTCAATCATAATAATGAGTAATCGTGCCAATCACTATACAGTCACTTCACGTTCAAGGAATAGAGGGAAGTAATCATATAATTCAAATTATTAGGTGCCTAGATATCATGACATTTTGACAACATTCAGAAACGAGGAGGATGTTTTGCCTTCTGAAAAAGGCCCTATTGGCGTTATAAATATTAAGAATTTAATTCATCATGCTGAATTTACCCTGAAGGTAAAATAATTAAAATTGTTGTATGGATATTTTCTTTGAATTAGGCTTTTCTTATTGCCATACTGATGCCGATAGACTACCGAGTGAGTAAAAAAAAACTTTACCATAACATAACTTTTTAATGAAAAAGTCTTCCGCTTAATAACTTGGCAGGGGTGTTTGTTACACATATTGACTACATTTTGTATGAAAACTAGATTGACTCGTCAAGTAATACACGAATCATCAAAAAGTAAATTGCCACTGACAGACCCAAAAATGCCTCCTAAGACTTTTGAAAAGACATTATTTTGTCTTTGACGTGTGCTCACTCATGCCTTACTCTACAGATTTATCTCATTTTCATACAAAATGTAGTCAATATGTGTAACAACACCCCTGCCAAATTATTAAGCGGAAAACGTTTTTGTTAAAAAGTTATGCTACTTTATTCATGATGGAGTTGCTTTTTTTGTCAGCTTTTGTTGTTTCAATTTCATCCCCACCCTGGCGCAATTCCAAATTTGCATGTTCGCAAACAATGCGTCGTGTTCATCCAAGCGTAAAAACATGCCACATGAAAATGGTACCAGAAGATGTGGGAGGAGGTACTCTCTCAGAATTTAGGGTTTATAAATTGGTTTTCTTTTTATTGACATCTTTCTAGGTGTAAAGTTTTTTTTTAATCACTCGGTATACTACAGATGTGTCTCACGATCAGTGGCTATTTTTTTACTGTCTTTTGTACGAAAATAACTGAGAAAATAGTGTTAAGTATAGTAGATGTATTGATCAAAGTTCTTGGCTAAATAAAAGTGTAAGAAAACCTCAGCGTCTAAGTAATACCTTTAATTTCTATATCAAGTAAGAACAGCCTCTCCCATCTCTTTCCCTTGTCTTTTTTTCCACCCACCTTTCTTTTAACCCCCCCTCGATTTATCTCTCTCTCTCTCTCTCTTTCTCTCACTTTCTCTCTCTCTCTCTCTCTCTCTCTCTCTCTTCCTCTCTGTCTTCCAATTTTAAAAAGATCTGGTATAAAACAATATAAAATTATTATATCTGTCACGGTTTGATGCAAACTTGGATATTTTTAATTCTTTGTAGTATTTGAAATATTTTTATCTATCTTATTTCATTGTTTTATTCTTTTCTTTCTCTGCAACTATTTAGTCATTTGAGTAGACCCATCCATTAGTATTTACGTCCTCCTCTCATCTTGTATACTGAAGTAGGCCCCAGGCGTGATATGAATGATATTTATAGCTTCCAGGGATAGGCCGATATGAATAATTGAGTATTCAAGTCACTCATTTTTTTTTTCTGCTCCATTTCAACCGAAGCCCCAGGCCGCGCTTGACCGGGACTTGTCAATTGACCAGTTAAAAATCCATTTGACTCTTAATAAGATATTGTAGATTCAAGACCAGTTATAAATCCATTTGATTCTTAATGAGCAATTGTAAATTCAAGTATATCCATGGATACCTTTGATTTTCTGAGACTAAAAATGAGCAATATTTAATAATTTAAATATCAAATTGAAATCATTTTCTAAATTCTAAATATTCTGAATTCATGAAAGTTTCAATCTGAATAGATTTCTCTCCAAATTTTCCTGTAGAATCATAATCTGATGTTGTATGCTATTTGATTTAGATATGTTTGTATTCAGTTAATTCCATTTTTTCCTAATTTAAATTAATGAGAGCAGGATACTACATGTAGCACCATTAAAATTTAAACAAACACACTATTGTTGAGTCAAAGCTGACCAAATACTAGATGTTCGCTGCCAATCAAAATAGATAATGTGCTTGAAAATGTGAGTGACAGCCTTTTTATGAGGGAAGCTCATCCCCAGACTCCAGTCATTAAGGTTACTATGTGTGTGTCACACATTAGCTACACATTAGCAGCACATGATCCTCATCATTCATTACGATTTGTGACTACGTGACTATGAATGTTAACAAGGATAATTGAAACCTCATACTCCTGCGCTCTTGTTAATCACTAGCTTTGCCTGTTGCGGACATTGTTGTATACTGCATGCAGGGGCACGTATGGGCATTTCTTGGAATAATAATTGATGCAAGACATTCTGAGATTTAAGTTCCCTCTTAGGATATTCATTTCAATGATTTAAACTTTAATTTCTAATTAATTCTTTAGATTAGTTTTCTTTAAACATGATTTATTTTCAAAGTTTTCTGATCAAATCCTAATGTAAAAGTTTAATACGTCACAGAAAATGGTGTTGTGATCATGCTACATATACAGTTCTCTTAACTACTTTAAAAGTACTAATTAATTACAAATTTATGATTATTAAGACCAAGTGTTGAGTGTAATGTTTGAGTGCTTATTCAGTGATACATAACTTTCTCCTACAGTATTCATGTGACTTTGTTTTATTACACATGATTATATACTAATACTTAATTGTATACTATATGCTCAGGCACGTATGGGCATTTCTTGGAATAATAATTGATGCAAGACATTCTGAGGTTTAAGTTCCCTCTAAGGATATTCATTTCAAAGATTTAAACTTTAATTTATAATTAATTCTTTAGATTAGTTTTCCTTAAACATGATTTATTTTCAAAGTTTTCTGATTAAATCCTAATTTAAAAGTTCGATACATCACAGAATATGGTGTTGTGATCATGCTACATATACAGTTCTCTAAACTACTTTAAAAGTACTAATTAATTACAAATTTATGATTATTAAGACCAAGTGTGGAGTGCAATGTTTGAATGCTTTTTCAGTGATACATAATTTTTTCCTACAGTATTCTTGTGACTTTGTTTTATTACACAGGATTATATGTCTTGCATATGCTGCCATTTTGTCTTAGGTTATGTATATTTATGTCAGGAAATGAAATATGAATAGTGGAACTTTTGCAAGTAATCAACTTCCGTGTAATTGTTGATGAAGTAGGAGTTACAGTCCAATGATTTTATTTGTGCAGAATGGCGGAAACTACCTTATAAGATTTGCATTTGCTGTTTTATGTCCAAATGAATAGATTAATGAAATATAAATTATAATCTTGATTTTTGAGAATCGTATTCCTGATATAAGGTACCTACATTGATTATTAATGTACATGGAAATCCAGAAATTCAGTCTGACTTCTTGGGACATGATTATGAATTTTAAGTTAAAGATATTAGCAGTGTTGGAAGAAGATTATCATTTTGGGAATAATGCTCATTCAAAAATAAACTCATACTTGTAATCTAAGTCTAGAGACAACCACGTAGGTTTGCAGAATACATGTAGAATGAAGGAGGAGGGGCAATCGTGTTTGAGTAATACACAGCTGGTTTTAGTCTAATTCAATATTAATGTATTCCGTCATGATTAATGCATGTTTTACACTTTTCTTCCTGCCCTCCATTGCTCTTGATGTAACCTTCATGGTTAACAAGGAGAAGGAATAATGAACGCATCGTTGCTTAAAAGGTGACCTAAATATTGATCACTCCTCGCACCCGCGAAGAAGCTCCCAAGGATCGATGGAGAAGTGTGAAAGTATGGAAATAAGACCAGGTTAAGAGATCTTTTCTAAAGGTGGTTTTGAATTTTGAATGAAATTGAAGACATTAACATAGCACAAAAAGGGACAACCTTGTTTTCTTTTTTCTTGTTTTTTTTCCTCCTTTATTTTTGTGACCTGTGGATTTTTTTTTTCTTCATTAGTGATTCTCCGGCTGTCCTCTGATCTAAAGCTTGTTGTTCAAAAACCATTTAAAACAAAATATTTGTAAGAAAGAAATGGAGAGTAGGTAAGGGAGATAGCAAATAAAAGATCGAGGCAGAGAGAGGGGGGAGCAAAAGATAGAGAGAGAGAAAGAAAGAGAGAGAGAGAGAGAGAGAGAGAGATAAAGAGAGAGAAAGAGAGAGATAGATAGAGAGAGATAAAGAGAGAGAGAGAGAGAGAGAGAGATGTATTTATTGTAACTGTTAATATTGCAAAACACTGCTTATGCTAATTGCTAGGATCTAAAGTGTGAGAGGCATGTCATCCCATTACATTGCATCAGTGCTATGTGTGTAGTTCTTGCTGAATAAGCATCTGAACGTGGTCAAGGAAGGGTTTGAGAAAGGTGATTTGGTAATGGAAGAAGAACCCATTCATTTTGTAGGTTGGAGCTCCAGGATGCGTGGTTCTCCTCTCGGGGGAAACATGTCTTCCAAACTCAAGAACATCTTCTCTCGTGACCAGAATGGAAAAATACAAACCTCCAACGTTGTTGCTGTACGAGGTCGAAATAGAAAAACAGTACTCTAATTCTGAACCATGAGAATTGGGCTGTACAGAGAATATCAGGCCTTTTCTCTCAAATGGCCAGCTAAATTGGGCAAAAACGCAGCCCAAGTCATCTTTGGCCTGTTTCAAAACTTGAGTTTTAGTTTTGGCTTGAAATAACGTGCTAATTGAACAGCGCTGCACTAGCCTGGAACCTATAATCCCCATCCTATCACTCTCACATCGGGCTTATGTGTGCAGCCTTGAGGTCAGGCTGTGAGACTTCCTATCAGGATTCAGCTCTTGCTAGTGCAGCATTCAATTTGCGCTTGACTGATTTAAAAAAAAATTTTATGCCCTGATCCACCCCTGGTGTGCCATTCTGCTAACTTGAGTTAGTGGAGCACCATCTAATGTGGAGGAGGAGGGGGGAATAGATTGTGAAGTGAGCGTGATAAGTGGAAGAGTAAACCTACAGGTAGTAGTAGTAGTATTCTGGTCACATGATCTCGCCAGTGTCTCGTCGCCGAGATAGCCCCCTGTGGCATTGTTTTCCCATGAAAGGGCTATCGTGGTCTATGTGGTGACTCACATAAGCTCAGGTTATCATGAATATTCATAGTCAAGACTAATCTTTCCGAAGATTTGAAATCTGTACTCAGATGAATACGGAGAGATGAGATGCATATATATGTTGATAGGCTGATTGGAAGAATACTCTTTTTCAGTAATTTGTAAAATTAAAGGGGATAATGATGTCTTCTCTCCCCTGTTTTTATGTATTTTCTAGCTCTATTTATCTTTCTCTTTATTGTCCATTTTTATACCCTGAATCTTTGAGGAAATGGGATATCAACCTTAGGTTGGTATCTCACTTCTACTACTTTGAGACGGTTCTTTGAAACTGCTTTGAGACAATTATTGAAAATTCTGCAAATGGAATAAAATATTGGAGACATCTCTAATACTTTTTTTTTTGTCGCTGAGACGTCTCCCTAAAATGAGATACCACCCTTACACAATATCTTGTTTATATATTATATATCTATTTCAATTGTTGAAATAAAAAACAAACAAAACAAAGTCCTTTTGGTTTTATGAGAAGGAAGAGTATCTCTTTCACTCTGTCCTCTATCTCATTTCTATCCACTCCCTTTGTCTCCTCATCTCATCTTCTCTTTCCTCCTGGTTCCTTATAAATGTTTTTGCATCTCAAGTAGAATTCATCAGGATGGTTGTTTCAGTATCAGTGATTTCTGCCTGAGGGTTAAGTTTTAGATTGAACCTAGTAGTAATACCTCCCCATTAGGCACTGATGAATTACCTATATCCTTTGAATGAGATACCTCTCTCTCACCCCCCCCCCCTTTCTCTGGCATGCTCTCAGTTTGACATGCTAGAGATATGCATGTGCATATAACAGGTTTGCTTTACTTTTAAAGCCAAAGTTTGTTTGATTTTTGAGCTCTCTCATTGAGTGATTCTGTATGTTTTTTTCCCATTTCATTATATTCAAAAGTTTGCTTCCAATGAAAGTTAAGTACTATGCATTGAAATTGTATGGCTTGTATTTTACGCTTATGTTTGCTTTACTCTGAGAACCAAAGTTGGAGTGATTATACATATTTTAAGCTCAGGTGAGTGTGCGAGCCTGCATTGTCTCCTCTTTTTTCAATATATTCAAAATTTTGCTTCCAATGAAAGTCACTATGATTTTTTTTTTTAACTTTTAAAACCAAAGTTGGTATGATTTTACACATTTTACTTTTAAAACCAAAGTTGGTATGATTTTACACATTTTACTTTTAAAACCAAAGTTGGTATGATTTTACACATTTTAAACTCTCTGAGTAAGGGAGCCTGCATTGTCTCCTCTTTTTTCATTATATTTAAAAGTTTGCTTCCAAATCGAAGTCACCATGAGATGAAAGAGCTTTTCTTTCCCCTGTCTACTTTGAAAGTTCAACTGTTGGTATTTGATTTTATAGTCTAAAAAGGTACATATTTTGTCTTACATACTAGTTTCTATAGTAGTTTTTTTAAAAACCTCTATAAGGTTGAATTTCTTATATCTCTTTCAATCATTGGTATGCATCTTTATACATCTTTAGAGATAGATATTTTGCTTATATCTTTATGATTTTTTTTTTTTTGCATTATACATAGTATCATTATTTATCAGTGTAATTCATATTACTTAATTTCATGGAATCTCTCCCTTATTGTATCTTATCCAGGTTTAGAATGGGAAAAAGCTCGCAAAATACAAGAAAAGATGAGGAAAAATCATACCATGGCAAAGGAGAGATTGGATATCCTTATAAGTAAGTATACCTTTCCACCACCATGGAAATTTACCAAATTTTCTTTTACTCACTAGCATGTTGATGTCAAAGTTTACTTTCTCTGTAGTAGCTCAATGCAAGAGAGACGTTGATGCGTTAATTGCAGTGCACTTGGAAGAAGCATCAAAAGAATCAATTCTGTCTTTCAGGATTATAAATCAAATAGGATAGATGGCTTAGAACTTATAAATTGCTGTCTCGTTGAGGTTACTAATGCTTTAAATATTTTGTGACAAAATGAAGTTGCTGAGAGGGATATATGCTTACAATTATTTGCAAGTGATATGAGATGTGTGCGTTCAGTACAGAAGAGCGAAAAACAGTTGGGTGAGATACATGTATACGGAGGGTCACTTGCGTATTAATAGTAAAGATAATAGTTAGGATTTGTTTAAAAATTTTGTCTACAATCTCTGTTTATATGAAACATTAATATCTCAAAATTATCACTATTAAAATGAGAGATCACATAAAAAAATTACTCTTATATAAAAGAATCAGAAATGTTAAAAGTAACTGTACTCTGGTTCTGTCATTTGATTCATTTTGTGAAGAGATTATTATGAATAATTTATAAGGGTAATAAATCCCTTTTTGGCACAGTCCCATGCATAGTGATTTATGTGGTAAAGAGTGCAGTTGTCCCCTCATAGGTCATCTGGCAGGCTGCATTCCACATTCTACAAGGAAGACAGTCATGCTATATCAAAGATAACCTGCTTTAACAATCTAATTGATGGATATATTTTATGACCTGCATAGCAAATATAAATCTTATTTAACATTTCTTAAATGTAAGGTATTAAATGTACTAAAGACCTGTTGCTACATGTACATATATACATGTACATGTGACAGTCATAAAGAAATATTTGAGTACTTATGTATGTGATTGCTTTTTAGTTATCACAATAAAGCATTTCTTTATGTCTTCATCTTAGGCTGAAAGCAAATACCAAATCATAAAGGCCGCGATGTAGATGAAATGTACATGGATAATGTGTACATGATACAGTCATGTTACTTATAGTCAGTAATGAAGGAATGAGTGAGTGTGAGCATTATGTAACATTACACGTAATCACTTTGTGGACACAATATATCAACATCTTAGGCTGATAGCACATTATGTATCAAAACTATGCAGCATTCCAGACATAATGGAAATGGATAATGTTAACATGGTAAAGGCCTGTTGCTAATAATTTGTCATCAATATTAAAAGACTTAGTGAGTATGAGCGTTATCAATTTGCTATGTTGAAATATTTCAACATGTCTACATCTTATGCTGATAGCACATAATTAACAGAACTAAGAAAATACATAATTAAGAAAAAAGATGGATATTATTTATTTAAAAAAAAAGGATCTGTAGTAATGAGGGGATGATTGAGTGTTCATCATCATTTTCGTGTGATTAATTAAAAAAAACAAAAACAAAAAAACAACGTATTGCCTGGTTCTTAAATTCGCACTGCATGAACATAGAAGCACAGAAATGAAAATGTTCAATACTTGCATGCAAAAGCATGCTGATATATCAGCTTGGTTTTAAATTCGCGCCTGCCAATCTTCACGCGAAATCTCCAACAATTATTAAATATACCATGAACATTTACCTGAGTACAGTAGATTTCACTATGTCTACATCTTATGCTGATTGAGCATATCATCCAGTGATACATACTACTGAATGCTTGAATTCTATTGATAGTGGGGATACATTGATAATATTTACATAATAAAGACCAGGGGAGCATTTCATCAAAGGACTTGTCGAACGTTTTATCCGACAAACTGTTATAAGCTACTGAAATGCTTGCATCTGATTGGCTGAGAGCAAATTTGTCGGATAAAATGTTTGACAAGCTCTTTGATGAAATGCACCCCTGTTGCTGTATGAAAGTACTAGTAGTGAGGGAATGAGCGAGTGTGAGCTTTATCTAATCATCACAATGATGCATTTGTATATGTTTACATCTTAGGCTGAAAGCACATGCTATCTTATTGTTCTGATATTATGACAGGGTTTTAACTCATCGCTCTCATCCAATTGAATTGTATGGACCCAGTCAGAAGGAATTACAGGCATTGTTGATTATTATTTTATGTCTAGATACAAATCAAATTAAAATTGATCTGCTAATTGTACCTGTGTATATAGAGAACTATTCAAATGGAAGTTTTAGTGTGGGACATCTGGGAAAATGAGCATTAGCGATGAAACAAATAAAATGATGCGGATGGAAAAGAAAGAGAAAGTGAGAGAGAGAGAGAGAGAGAGGGGTGGGGATCCTAAGAAAACTGAGAAGGGCGAGAAGGTTATTGCCTTTACTCTTATGATTTCACACCCTATTTACCAATCTCATTGAATCAATGTGTGCATTCTGGCACTGCAAGATGATATCCAGCGTGCTATCTCATATTACACTACCCTGGCTGAATATAGATCCAAACATGGTTACTATAGCAACCCTGCGTTACCTCACAGCTCTTATTGTTCGTGGTAGCAGACATGTAATTGTAGAGAGGGATAACCCTAAGAGTGTTTGCGGGGAGCATTGAAAGACAATAGATCAGATTCTAGTTTACAGTGGTAAAAGTATGAATCATCGGCTGAAAAGTCATTTCATTACAAAAGACATGACAAATTTCAGTTCTGTATGAATATGTGCTCTCGGTTGATTGCCGCAAATTTTCTCCCAAGGCCTTAGGTCTTGAAATATGTATATTTTTTGTTGTCTAATGGAAGATGGGTGATGTCATTCCCTGAATAATACTGAGAAATTAGAATTGTATTGTTTATGACAAGTCAAGTCATTTTATGACAGGAATGACTGAGAAACTAGAGAGAATGAAAAGAGAGAGAACCTTCAGTAAATATATAGAGAGGGAAAGAGGAATAAAGTAAAAAGAGATACATAGCAATAAGTAAAAAATTAAGAAGACAAAAAGATAAAGTGATGGGGGAAATGAAGAAAAGATTTTTTTTACTGCAAGTAAGAGAAAGAGACATAGAGAAAGGAAGAGTAAAAGAGAGGGATAAAGAGAGCAAGAAGAAAATGTGAAAAGAGTAGAAAACAGCATTGTCAACACAGAAAATAGTGGTTATTCTTGCGGTTGTGAAATTTTCCCCTTCAACATAAGGCTATTTATAATAATGAAAACATCACAAATAATGCAAAATTATCGACTCGTGAATTTCCCAAACTAGTGCAAATCACGAAAATATCTGTACGCGAAAATATTGGCTTATACACTACTTGATTTATCAAATCAGTAGCAAACACATTCATATTTTACTCTACCACATCCAGTATGAATCACCTTTCGCAGTGTTCATGTACATGTATCTCTCAAAATAGAAGGTATCATGCAAAACACATTCACCATATTACCTCTGTCTGCTGTATTTAAATGGTAAGCACATAAGAATAGTGGCACGCCAGCCCTTCTCTCTATTTATACATCATTCATGATATCACCAGAATAGGAGACTGATGATATACCTTTACATGCCATATTAAGGCATGATTGATACCTAAATCAACATAGATGCTCTAAACCACATCAAACTAGGTGAGAATGTTTAAAATGGTTATCGCGCATACATTTAGTTGGAACAAATTCCTCTTGATTCAAATTCTATATTGAATGAGAACTGGCAATGTCTATTGACAAGGCTTTTAGTGTGCCCCCAGTCCCTAGAGGTACATGTTGTAAATGTCATAGATGATTGAAACATCAAATACGATGCTCTAGGGTGGATTAAAAGAGATGTCTTTAGGATACAGACCTCACATCTTCATGATTTTCACATCTTCATGATTTTCACATTTTCATGATTTTCACATTATTTGACTTCTCAGTTAATATACAATGCTGCAGCAAAAGAACATGTGTTTGTGCAAAAGCGTCCAATTCATGATGTTTTTAAATGTCTCAACCAAAGCTATTCTCATTGGTTAAATGGCTAACTTTAAATTTTGATTGATCTTACCATTTCTATAAATAATTTGTATGATGAAGCTAAATAAACTATAAAATTGTAAACATTCACAGATTTTGCGAAGGGTCGAGATTCATGAAACTTTTCCCCATGCTTAAGTGGATTTTACTGTGATATTCTTGGATGTCTGGGAAAAAGTTTGAAGTAAATAGAATGCAAAATAAAGAACTACTTGAAATTTACTGCAAAAAAAAGATTATTTCATTTTTTTTTAGAGGTTTATGGTTTCACAGTATTCAGTATGTGACTTCGTAGTAGGATCTACAGTTTATGGTGGATATAATTATACTTATATTATATTCTATATTTAGTACGGTACAAATAAATACAGCAAATTGAATTGGCAAAATTCTTCAGTTCCATCGTGGACCTAAACAAAACGTTCATTTGTTTTTTCATTTAGAATTAAATACCCCCAGAATTTCCCAAAACCATGCCGTTCATTTATGTTTTATTGTTAATCAAAAGTCATTGTCCTCTGTCAATGCATTTTTGATCAGCTGGTACTAACCGAGATAAAGGGATTAAATATTTATTCGTTTTCTCAATCAGAGAAAATTGGCTGTCTAGTTTTGATCGTGTTTAGGGTATTAGAGATGGGTATGGGTAAGGAGATAATGGAATTGATATGAGCAACCGGTGGGGAGAGAGAAGGCACTGCTGCACTAGCTCAAGCTAAAAAAATAGCGCGCTAATTGATGGATTGGGGAAAAAACCTGAAAAAAGAAACCAGTCCTGCACAAGCTCAAGCTATTTTAAATTTCGACTTGACTGGCCTTGAACAAACAAGCCTGATGTGTATTGCGCAACTGGTAACTACCGCTACCGTATACACTCATGGGTGCCCGATTTTGGATTTAGCTCGAGCTAGTGCAGCACCGCGCAAAATAGCGCGCTATTTCCTGCTAAAACAGCAAACCAGCTCAAGTTTTAAAAAAAAACCTAAGATGACTTGGGCTAGGATTTCCTCCAAATTAGCGTGCTATTTGACCACAAAGTTGCTCTGATCGAGCTAATTCATAGGATTACAAATAGCGCGCTATTTGAAATAGCTCGAGCTAGTGCAGCACCGCCTTAAGAGGCAAGGTGGTCTAATTAACAAGCACCATTGTTTGCATACTATTACACTCTCTACTTCATGCTGAATTTCATTAGAGGTATCTCTCTCTCATTCGCACTCTCTATCTTACACCACTTGTTTAACTCTGGCTTTATACCCTCTGCTAATAAACAAACCAAATTTTTCCCCATTTTCCCCCTGTTGTATTTTCTATAGTTCAATTAAGAAATACATTTCTACTTAGCAAGAGCTCCATATAATACCAATAGACCTATAGCACTACTGCAAAGGTGGAAAATTAAAACATTTTCACTGAAGATTGCATATTTAAAGGGGAAGTTCACCCCAGGAATTTCTTTTAACGATGATGTAGGCTTAGTGTTATCCTCCAGAATGACCCCATCCTCGATAAAAATCCACGATTAGAAGGTGAACTGATATTTTTTTGTATCCCCCATCAAAATTGATTAGGCATAAATGCCCCCTTTATTGACTGCCTTAATTTGTGTTTTTCTGAAGCTGCATTTCTCCTTCCACCCCAGTATTTTCCCCATCTCCCTCTCACCATAGACATAAGTATGCTCTCACCACCACTCCCTCCCCAGCATCTCCATCTTTTCACCTCTTTAATATCAACCCCCTCTCTTTCTCTCTGGGGAAGTCTACACTATTGGTTCCCAAGGTTGTGATTTTTTTTTTTACTTTTTGACCATTTTTGTGTCAAGTGTGTCAGTGGGTTTGTAAAGGTATACATAATGTGTCATATATCACCAGAAAGAGTATGAAATGAACTTAATGCAAATGAGGTCAAAAAGTTATTTCAAGGTCATATGACGTCACAAGGGTCATTAATATTCATGAAAAAAATAATAAAATGCATTAAAAATGCTATGTTCAACCATTTAAAAAAGAGGTTTGTCATAGGAGTACAACCAAAAAGTATGTATTTTCCGTTTCTATATTGTCTTGGCTAACTCTGGTGAAAATATCACGAACCAAGCACATAGCTTTCCATATTTTTAGACTTAAAATATTCAGGTCTCAGAAATGGTCTCACAAAAGTTACTGAGCTGATGTAAAATCATGCATTTTTATTACTCACCCTCCCACCTTTAGAGGTGAAACAAAATAAGCGATTTTTCCATTTGTGTTTTGTATTATATTTCTTTTGATTTATCAGAGAGATTTTTTAACAAAAGATGTGGCTACGCCTTGGCTACACCAATTGTTTAATGAAAAATATTATAGGGAATAATTGTCCCGTGTGTTACCTGTCCTGTTTGTTACCTGACATATTTTTAAAAACTTGACCTTGCCAGAAAGCTCGAAGTTGTATTAACGTTAAAATATGTCCTTACAATGTTTATTACATGTTTAAGAGGATAAGACTATTCAAATTTAGATCTACTTTTTAAATTCAGAGCTATATATTTTCTGGTCCCCTTTGTTACCAACGAATAAATGATCATAAATTAATTATGAATTGAGTTATTTCAACTATTTTTATGTTTTTGTTGAAGATTCTTAGTACCTTCAAGATTTTACCTAAATATTGAGATTTCATTTAAGATTTTTCAAACAAGCCCTATTTTTGGCTCTGAATGTCCCGTTGGTTACCACGCAAAATAGCTTGGAGTTGCCCCTCTACGTCTCTCTTCTCTCCTATCAAAATGACTTAACATATATCATAACCATCATAAAGTATTAATCCTGCTCTATCCTTTTGTCTCTCTTTCTGTTTTTTGTTTGTGAGTCACTCAAGCCTACACTTGTTGACCAATACTTCATCTCACTAAGACACCAGGGATTATCATATTTTATGATTAACGTATGAATTATTTAATTAGGTCAGGCGCAACTGTCAATTAGAAGAGAGACATCTTCATCTTGGGTCAATTATTGCCTTAGGAAGCGCAAGAAGACCTACTTAGATGTCGTCAGATTGATTTCTGCTCCGAGCAATAAATAACTGGACCAGATATCTGTTTGGAGATCATACACATCATCCATATCTTAGGAAGTTTATGTGCAAAATTGAGGGCATATAATCTGTCTTTGCTTGAGGCAAAATAAATGTGCCAGTTATTATATTTTGAAGGATGTATAGTCATTTGATTTTATTTGACACAATTCAGCTTGTGTCCAGCTACTGCATCTCATTCTGGTCAAAACCAGAATGATGCTATATCATTTATCACAGGGTTAATAAAGATAAAAATGGTAATGACCTAATAGCTCGGGATTGCACTTTGGTTTATTTACCCTTGTATGGATTGAGGGGGGGGGGGTGCTTAACATGATTAGTTATTATTACCCCAAAAGCCAATGTCCTATTTTTTCCTTTGGTATGACTTGATCAGGGTTGAACCCATGACCTCCAGTTAATGATGAAAGGCGAGCTGCTCTTTTACATGGGAGCGCTAAATAAGTTGAGCCAACATTCCCGGTTTGAGATTGAGCTCTTCTGGTATTATAAGCTATAAAGATTCTAACTTTTATTGCATGTTTCTGTTCATTTTTTTATCTTTAATTTCGTGTCCAAGCCACCCCCCTCCCCCACCAAAAAAAAAGAAAAAGAAAAAGAAGTAAAAACAAACATCGCAAGACATGATTGAATATACTCTTTCAGGGCGAGCATACATTCTTGCTTTAAACAGTTTAGAGTTTGAAACGCCAGATAAATGCAATATCTTTAAGACCAGTATTGACAGTATGAAATAGAATGATGAATGGATGAAAGCATGATTGTATCATGTTACAACGTGATTCACTCAGTTGACACTCTCATCAATGAAAGGGGTGTGACTAACGGAATATTGATTGAAAGGATTGTGATCTACTCACGTCTATTTGCTCTACCTGCCTAGATATTAAATTTAGGGGTAACATACTTGTAAGCATTTGTGACACAATGTGCAATTTTGATTATTCTTAACAAAATTGAATGATAATTACGTATCATTACGGTATAATAGAGCAAAATATGTGAACAGAAAAGAGCATCTATGTAACAGTATTATTTTTACAAATATGGAGGCCCGCTACATGTGTGTACCTGTATTCATAAATTGAATTCCATGAAATTCTTAATGAGTATAATGCTTTACAAATTATATCATGTAAAACAGGGGGGAAATTATTTTACATAGTAAAAAATATGAATAATTGTCATTATCTTTTGACAAATCTTTCAATATTTTAATGCACAGTCCAGCTCTGAACATGTTATGGAGGACCTGAAATTACCGTGTATACAAGCATGGATGGCCAAGTCTAAGGGTGGTACATGTATCTCACTTTGCGGAAACTACTTTTAAACAACTTTGAGACGGATTTCGAAGACGTCGCGGAGACGTTTCATGAGTCGTGGAAACTTCGTTGTGATGATTCTTTGAAACTGCTTTGAGACAGTTTTGGAAAATTGTCGCGGAGACGTCTCCGAAGTATCGGAGAAGTCTCTAATACTTTTTATCCGTCGCGGAGACGTCTCCGGGAAGTGAGATACCACCCTAAAATGTTGAAATTTAAACAGGGTTCTTGGACATGGGCATACAAAATCTGAATGACACAATACCTCCTATTAAAAAGTTAGTGTGGAATCCTGATGAGGTGGGAATAGTGCATAGAGATCAGAGATTCATTGGCATAAAACACATGAATTGTATTGTATACAGTTATACAGGTTTATGCACATGTACAATGTATGTATCACTATCACTGTTACGGCAGTCAGTCATTCAAATTCCCTATGTACAGTCATTAGTAGTTTGAATGACATTTATTGATCTGAATCAATACAAGTGCACTCATTTAGGAATGTTTATTGCCAATGCAATGTGCAATGTAACTTTTGAAGGCAAACCTTAGAAATATGTGAATTTTTTGTGTTTTGATAATTATTTGATAAACAGTTAAAAAATACAATAAAATTAATATCGAGCACAATAAGATTCAAAGAATGCAGAAATAAGAAAATGTTTGTTTCTACAACATATTTAATGTCTGGAGAGAAGTGGCTTTTTGTATCTTGGTTCTTTATGCAAAATTTCAAAGTCAGACTAAATAGTTAGATTAAGATGCCCAAATAACATTCACATGCAAAATTAGTTTTCAAGGTTACTTTGCTTTCTGCAGCTTTTAGCATATTATAAATACATCCCTGAGAAAAAGTTTTTATCATTCATGTACCTCTGCATTGCTTTAAAAAGCTATCAGATTTTTTTCAAAAATGAAAACTACTATTAGCCTGAGAAATGATATTTGAAGATTAATATATTAAATTATTTTATGAAGGCCAAAGGATGTAAAACAGATAATAATCAGAATGAAAAAGATCTTCTCATGATGAATTGCAAAATATTGATCAGATACAAATCCTATTAATCATCAAACATGATTAGAATGAGGAAGCATTTTAAATCAATACACAAGGAAATGGTGCAAATCCTACCATCTCATACATTGCTTTATACACTGCTTTCATCACAAAACAGATAAGCATTTACAGAGGAAAGCGTTTTGAATTTCCATCACAAATAATCCGAGAGAGAACTCGTAGCAACATTCGGGAAGTAGGTCACTGCGGACTCGCTTAGGAGTCGCTGTCCGATGCAAAATGGCATTTTCCAATCTCATAACAGTGCGGACAGGTGAGGGTTGCTTCGTAACATGCAAAGATGACGAGATATTGAAATTCCATGTAAGAATTAAGGACCTGCTTTGAATTTCATATGGACATGGCTGGCTGGGTGGTTGCAGTGATTTTTATTAGTTGGTCGGAGCCTGGTAGTATAAGTACTCAATGTGAAAGGGCAATAACAAATTTGGTATTAAAATCAGAGTATTTGCCGAGATGGGAAAACTGCTCATGACTCGGGAATTTGTTATTAAATGTTGACTTGAGGAATTCTTTTTGACATTTCTACATACAGGTTTGACTCACTGATTTAATACATTTAATTCCTGGACCTCTTTTCCACCATCAGTAGACAAACGCTGTTTCAAATTATCTTGAATCAAACCATGTTCGTTGCGTATTGAATCTTTACAGGTGTAACATATGTACATTATAAACCCATACGTATATTAAACTGGCCTATGATTTTTTTTTGTGTAACAATATATCATTCAGAATCTTTACTTCATATTTGAATCGAAAGGTACGTAGTTAGATAAACGGGTTATTAAAGTAGAGTGTGATTGAAAATTTAGGGGAGGGAACAATGATTAAATGTTTTTTTTTTTTTTTTTTTTTTTACATAATACATGTATTGGCTATTTCACTGAGGTACATGTTTATGAAATGCAAGAATAAACACATTTTATGTTCTTTTTGCATTCTACCTGTTTTATTTTTCCTTTGTATTAATGCCTTTAAGTTCAAAACAACTATTTGATATACAGTGGTGGCCAAAATTATTAGAACACCAAGCATATTTAAATTATGTTAATAATTTTCACTCAGTTGACCATTCAAATACCTATAAAATGGTTGGAATGTCTCCGAATATCATCATTATGCTTTAAAAACTAAATAACAAAGCCATGCGTTGGGAACTCGCCCCCAAGTCGCCCTTTTTTGTGTTACCCCACCAGTTGAAAAATTTAAAAATCTTGCCCGTGTCAGGATCAAAGTGTCTTAACGTTAAAAAATTTAAGCCTCTCCCTACAAAAGTATATGTTCTGAAAGGAAATTTCCTGAGGATGTCAAAAATAGCATTCATAACAACACAGGGTGAAGTAGTTACATCTTGTGTGGGGATTTTTAAATTATTTTTGAAGGGCCCCAAATTTCTAATTCAGTGCCCCTATTTAAGTCCATTGTTCCAATGACCCTTAATATTTCAACATATTTGAATTGCTCATGAAATTTCCTTTAAAAAAATATACAATTACAAGGAGTGTCTTCATTAAATTAAAAAAATAGTCTTAATCTTCAATGGGCATGGTTATTTTGGTCATCTCATCACCAAGGGTGGGGGCGAATCCACCCTCCCCATTTGACCAAATTTGCTGAAACTTAGAATGTATTTGAGGTATTTTAGAATAAACAAGCGTGCTAAGTTTCATACTTCTACCTCAAATACTTTTCAAGCAATCGGCATATGTAATTGGCATTTTACTTTTTTGCACTTGGACTACATGTTTAATACACAAGTCTATGAGGAAACCAAAAGCGCATAGCGCAACTATTTTCAATGCTGCGCATTACCAGATGGTCGAAACTATATAAATTTGGTATCAACATATACATAAGACCCTATGCTGAACGGTCATGAAAGCTCATGGCACACAAAAGATATCTTTAATTTGATTTCAGCAACTGAACTAGGGCATTGATTATCCCATAGACTTTGTGTAGGTTCAGGTGTTCTAATAATTTTGGCCACCACTGTACGTACAGTGAAAATGTTGTTTCCTTTAAATAATGACATTTGAATCACATTATGTGTTGTAACACAAAATACAAACAGGTTAGGAGAGAAATTTGATACCCATCTAGTGGCAGTGGAGAGAAACTGAAGAAAGAAAATTCTGAAAAGATGTATTCCTGCTGCATTGGCAAGCAAAATCCATCCACATTATCTCATGCATTATGTATTGAGTTGTCATGGTTACTGGTCATTTCAAAGGATACTCGAAACTCCTCTGAGCATCATTATCATATGGGATTGCAAGGGGTACTGAAATTTGAGTAACCTGAGATAACATTTTTACATTCATGAAGGTGGGATTTAATGAAATTATGTAAATTGCATTCAAGTTGCTTCACTGTCATTCCTGATGCATGCAGGGTTCATGTTTTTTTTTTTTTTTTTTACCTTCCCATTTTTTCCTAAGTTCATCAGGAAAAAGAAAATTTTCAAAAATATCATATTAGGCCAGTATATATTTGTGAGTGTAAGTTAACTTTTCCTTTATTTTTGTTTGTTGTTATTTTTCAAATGAAAATAATAATTATATACAATTTTCTTTTTTATATGTATTTAATTGACTTGAATCAAATAAAAATGGAATTGAATTGAATCTCATTCAATTATAGAAATCACTGTGTCTGACAAACAAATTAAACATTTTGTTTTTGTAATGCACGTATCTCACTACACATAGTGAAGAAATGTCCAATGTGAGGGCATGTCATTGCCCTTTATGTGTTCGGTGAAAAGGAAAATGATACAGATTTATTGATGAGATTTCCATTAGTTGCTAGGAAACATCATTTAGAGGATTTCCAAAGACAGTGAGAGTCCGATTTATGATTCATCTTACCACTGACTCGTGCAATCTGACATCGATACCTCACTTAAAATCACTCTTAGAGAGAGAGATGCTAGAATGCAGATATGATTTATGAAGTATGTTTTCACATCAACACATTATCAAGGGGTTTAGCAATAAATGAATCACATGCACTAAGTATTGAGAAACTAATGCTGTCATTAAGTGAAAGAGATATTTATTTACAAACATGGAGGGTACCTACTCTATATCTAAAATAAAAACTGGAAAATATTGGTAGATGATTACATCAATATGATTTTAATAATGTTTTTAATGTGAACATTTTATCAGTCTTTTGAAATTTTGTTTCAATTTTGTGACAATATGAAGACAGGAAAAAGTTTGTAATTTTTTATAGAACTTATTCAAAAGCATGTTTGTGATCTAAACATGAATATATAAATATTATTTTAAAGGTAATTTTTAAAACTTTTTTGGGGGGAAATATTACATATTATTGTGTCATCATTCAGATGCATCTTGCAGTCATTGATAGATATCTTGTTTTTTTTTTTCATTATTATTATTATTATCTTTCAAGATTGTGCTACATGAAGAGCTAAGTGAAATATTGTTTCATAATTGAAAATTGAGGAATAGGAAAGTCTTTGAAGATCATTGTAAGCTGTGGATTTATTGGAAAGCAAATTACCACCATTATACAATTCCTCTTGAACAAAAGACTCCAGCAGATACTGCTTTCTCACCCATAAATCGAACACAAGGTTCTTACACTAAGATCTATTAGTAGTCATTCCACAGTCACCTTACCCTCCATCTGAGATTTACACCTGAATTGGAATTGACTTAATCATCATCTCAAATTTGTCCGTACTCTTTTCCAGCATTGTGCCCCGAGGAAGCCCCTTTTTATTGACATTTTGTGACAGTGGTTCCTTCGTTTCCACGCCATTTCATCTCAATCTGATGCAAGGTCAGACATTAGGCCCATGCACTTGCAACATAAAAGTGAGAATTTAATGGTGAACTTTGTTGGATTTGTTCACACACACACACACACACCATTTTAGTTTCTTTGCAAATATTCATTTGAAAATAGTAAAATTTGAATTTGAATTACGATCAGAATCTCTGAAATAAAAGTGACACTCTGATCGTTATCGATCAAAATCAATATTTAGATGTCAGTGATTTTTCTGTGTGAACAACCTCAGCAGTGGCAGATTCAGGCAGTGACACAGGGCATACACGCCTCTCCATAATTTGAAAACCACCCATCGACTGTACATGTTAAAATCAGATTATACTGGCACCGCCCCCTCCTCTATTGTCGCCCCCTTTTTTCAAAGGCTTGATCTGCAACTTCAGGGATGCACTGAGTAGATGTAATCCCTGATGTAAAGTTTAGTTTTGAATCTTATTTGAAGAAAAGCAAATAGAAAAATTAAATCACTCCAACCTAGTATGACATCATCAATTCAAACAAAGCCCCTCACTCACACTCCAGAGAACAGCGTCTTTTCCTCTCCTTTGTCGAACCTTCCCTGTGCTATGGATTCCAAGTCCCACACGTTATTGTTCAACTATGTATTTGCATGATATGTCACGACATGCACATGTATGTACTTCATGTGATGCCTTCATTATGAAACTCATACCTTCAAATAATTTACGCTCAGTTTAACAAAAAAGTACCAATCCAAGTCTTGACCTATAGATGCATTTCAGCTTCATGGAGTCCCTTCATGGGGAAGGTTTATAACTTTGGAAGATAATTTATATTGATAGAAATAGGAGATATTTGAAACCAATTCCTGAAAATTTATCATTCAAATTCATCTATAAAAATTCACCAATAAAAAACATAGGGCCTAAATATATTTCATGCCGTTTGATTCACCAATAAAAATACAGATTTCTTTCTTTTAAATGATCCGTGTAACTAAGTGGTAGCTAATAGCGTACTAAATCCTGCCTCTCATTTGAATGTACATGGACACTACACATTGAAAGACTCTGCGTTCCACTGTTTGTATCCCCATAGGCCTACATGTATAAAAAGCTACCTCATTTGCAATGCACCTCTAAATCACCATTTCCTTGTGAGCGTGCCGCTACTTCACGGTAAAGAACCGATGTTGACCACGGCGACGGCGTTGGCCATCCCATTGATAATGGATGGTCAAGTATCAATGTCCGACCTTTCATCTTTATTTGTTACAAGTGGAGCCTTTAACATATGCACTGAAATAACATCAATTTTGCAAGCAACGTGTACTTTAAGTTGTGAAAGAAGGACTATATGGATGGTGGTCATTTTCTTCCTTTGTCTTTTATTCTTTTTCAAAAAGATCTGTATCGTTGACTTTTTAGCTTGGTAATTATGTATGTGTCTGTTATTATTAATATCATTATTGTTTTATTCAGCACTTTCAGTGCATAAGATATACAATACAATAATAATTATGTGATACAACTGACATAAACCCGACTGCTTCTGGTTGAATTTTGTTTAAGATTAACTTAAATCCCATTACTATCTTTTCTCTGTCCTCTAATTTCTCTCACTCTCTGTCTATAATCCTACTTTTTGGTAATTTTGTGTGTCCCCGCCCCCGATATTTGTAAGAACTTACTTATATTCTACCTTTTCTCTTCATGTATCCCTTTATCTTCATGTATCCCTTTATCTCTGATTATTAGCCCACTTATTTATGTATTTATGAAGTGATGCAGCTTTTTTATATAAATTTGACAACAAAGCATACTGACGAGAAATATAACATCTGAAACAATGAAAAAAGAAAATGGGGTTCAATCTGGATTGGCACCTGAAACCTCATGATTACTAGACAGGCGCTCTTCCATTTGAGCTATGGCAAACTTACATGTATGCTGACATTCGTCGCTGAAACATTTATCAAAGTTAAGGATAACTATAAATGAAAAGATCACAAAAATTGCAATATTGTCCAATCACAAATTTCCCCAACTAGTCCAAAATCATAAACTATATACACATGAAAAAATATTGGCTTACCTTTTTTATACAGTACATTGTAAGCAGAGCTCATGATCACATGCAAGAGGTAAATAATTCAGTCACATTTAATCATTCATCCAGTGAGGCCTGCCATGGAATGAAAATTGATTGATATAAAAACAGTTCTGTTTTTGAAAGATATCCGATGAAAAATAACCTGGGGGGCATTTCATCAAAGGACTTGTCGGACGTTTTGTCCAACAAAGTGTTATAAGCTACTGAAATCCTTGCATCTGATTGGCTGAGAGCAAATTTGTCGGATAAAATGTCCGACAAGTCCTTTGATGAAATGCCCCCCTGGATACATGTTGATGTAAAGCATTCATATGATGCCCTACAGGCAGAAGCGTGTCATGAATACACATTATAAATACACAGTATAATCGATGAGTTCATATCAGATTCAGATTGAAGATGGACAGTTCAATCTTGAGTTTATTATATTCCTGTTTTTTATAACTAAATATAATTACACTAGATATCTTTTCTGTATATGCCATGCATATTCTGTAGGTATAATTCCAGCTTTCATGGTATATCTACATGTGTTAGCATTAAGTCAAGGGTATGTTTCACTGATTGTACAAATGTGCATTATTTGTTGGATGTTGTTGAATTCATAATCCATTCGCTGCGCACAATACTTAAAATTTCTGCAAAGTGTAAAAATATGTATGCATGCGTGTATTCCTTAACCATTTGGCCGCGGTCAACGTAATATTACGTGCTTGGCATTTGTACACTGTGCGCGGATCACGTAATATCACATGCTCATGCTATTGTCTGAGCTTTGTCTGTTTTGAAAGCGCCAGCGCCACGCTGGTCATACCTGTACTGTGCAATTAGCACCATGCAGCAGTCAAATAAGTGAAAAGCTTTGCCATTCAGCAAAGTATAGTTGGTTAAGCAATTGTCTGGTCGTCAAGAGGTCTTGGATTCAAAATCACCGCGATGCGCTTGTGTCACTTGGTAAGGAATTAATCCTAAATTTACCACTTCGACAGGTCGGCAAGTGTAAATGGGGTACTGGATGCTTGTTCCAAGCTCTATTCCATATTAATGAGAGTGGTCATCTGAAGTGCCCCTTCACAACCTCTGAAGAGTTCTTAAGGGCTTCAAGTGATATGTGATACTAGGTCAAAGGACTCGATACATAAGACCGTTTGACATGCGGCATCTCGTATTTTTATGTATTTGATTAAAATTAGGAACATAAGGACTTTGATGATCATTCAGAATGATCCTAGTTCCAGTTCTTAGGTACAAATCAAGTTCATGAGCTTGTGCTGTGGTAAGGAATTCATCCTTGAATCCTCAGGTAGGGCGTAAATTTGTATGTTCTTTCCTTGTTTCCAGGGACAATCCTTGTAGGGTAATAGTGGTATCTCACTTTAAGATTGGTTTGAGACAAGTTTGAGACATTGCAGAGACACTTTGGAGACTTCTTTTCTGAGTCTCAACAGTGTCATTAAACATAGGGAAAATCAAACATGTGCATATTTCCCGTTGCGGAGATGTCTTGGAGATGTCTCCACGATGTGAGAAACCACCTTTAATCAGAAGGTGAAGGATTCTTTATGCGTGTCCCAAGCTCTGTTTCATATTAATAAGATCGTTCATTGAAGAGCCCCCTCTCACATTTTAGAGAGTTCCGAAGGCCTTCAAGTGATATGTGATACTAGGTCAGAGCACTGGATACATAAGACCCTTTCACATCACACCCAAGCAGGTGCGTAGCTTAGGATATCAAATGGGGGGGGGGGGGGGGGGAGTGGACCATGTAATTTGGTAGAAAAATATCCCGACAGATTTTTTAAAAAGTTGGTGCAAGTGGGGCATGGGGTGTGGCAAGAATAGATGGATTTCTTATGAAAGTATGTTTTTGAAAATGGCAGCAATGAATTCTGTATGCTCTGATTGATATTGCAATATCTGCTAGACAGCATCACATATATGCAGAGGAGTATGAATGCAGCCCTCAGCCCTCATTGGCCTATTGTTTTGTAGTCTGTGTTATTCATTTGAACACAACCCTCAATAGCCTAGTTCTCTCCGACTCATTGAAGTATCATTGGGTGTGGAGCAGATTCACTAGTATGAATATAGCCGTCTTTGGCTTGTTCCTACTCGGCTCTTTCTGTTTCTGACTCTTCTGTGAAGTATCCCAGGTGATATCTTTTGGTTTGATAGTATGAATGCAGCCATCATTCGTTTGGTTATCACTGTACCGTCTCTCACTCATTGAAGAATGATATTCTTGAATATCTTTTGGTTGGGAACAGAGCCTTCATTAAACAGAGATAGGCCAACTCGGTTACAGTTGGGTGACAACATGACACTTTTTCTTTTGTACTGTGTGCTTGCCTAACAAAGCAATACGCACCATCTTGTAATCTTTTGTCTCCGCAGAGCTTTCCGACGCCTCTGTTAGTTTGGTAATATGAATGCAGCTCTCATTGGCCTAGTTCTCGCTATACTGTCTCTCATTGAGGTATAATATTCCTGGATATCTTTTGGTTTGGTAGTATGAATACAGCCTTTATTGGCCTGGTTCTCACTAAGCTCTAGTCTCTCTGTCTCTGAGTCATTGAAGTACCCCAGGTGCACGGCTTCACCATGAACCCTAGCTATCTGTTGGGATTGATTTTATAAATTGGGCTCTTAAGTTATAGGACAGGTGAATTGCTAAATGAGGTAGCTTCATTGGTGGAGACTTCAAGTTGACCTACATTGAAATACTTAGATGTTAATTCATGCAGTCGATGAGGCTTCTTCTCTGTACACTGTATCAATTGAAATGTGCACCATCTTTACTTGGCGTAGTTGTACCTTCATAAAGGTAAAAGTGTCTTTTATTGACACCTTGGCATTATCTTTGAAACCAAAATAATATTTTTTAAAAATGAACAGAAAGAGCAAATCACTAATAATAGGGTATTATTTATGGTGCGAGACATTGATTCTAATTTAATAGTACGGTTTAAATGGAAATAAGCATTGAAATCTTAAAATTGGTAACACAAAGATAAATTTACAATTACTTTTCTCATGAGGAAATTGGGTTAATTTGGAGCAATTTCTGTTGTAGACCTTGTTGAGAAACTCTTTATATTGTCTCCATAATGCCAGAAAAGTATTAAATTCTATAATTCAACACAGAGTTCTTTACCCTGCGGCTACCAGCAAAGCATCATCTCTATCAAGCTAAAACATGTAGTATTGAAGTCAAATGTTGGCTCATTGAAAATACATTATCAATGCCAATCAGTATTCATGTCCAATTGTCAATCAATAACATGTATGTACCGAAGGGCAATTGCCTCACTGCCTGCTTGATTTGGAATACAAATGAAGGAAATGCCTCGCCTCTCATCAGGTCACTCTGCAAGAAGTGTCACTCTTGGAAAGTCAATCAAGAGTAATTTGAGAGAAAAGTTTGCCTTGGGTTTGATGCATTGTGATGAGCAGACTTTGGCAACTTTGATGAACAGTTTTCTCCTTTGATTTTTAAAGGGGATTTCACACCAGAATTAAAATAGAGTTTCATAGTGTTGTCTAAAAAGAAATGAACATGTTGATTTTGTGTGTGTGTGTGTGTGTCCATCTCACTTGACCCGTGGCCTATTGTCACAGAAAACGTACTGTAAAAACTCATTTGTAACAGAAGCTGTATTACGTATGATATAGTATATCCTGAAGTGATTGTTGAATTAGCACATTGGCTCTTGATTCTGTTGATATCCCCAAAGGCTTCTCGTGAATGAATTGCAGGTGCTCCTCAGACTCTCACTTTCAACCCTTCCCAATCCCTTACATTTGCTCTGGCAACAATATTGCTCTGTGGTCCAAGTCTGGCACATTCAAGTAGAAACTAACACCATACCTAGCCCTTACATCAAACCAATCATGAAACTCATTTCAACTGAAGCCCTAACCTAGCTATCATCTTTGACAAAGTAAAATCCAGAGGAGATCTTGGATCACCAGATTGGCTGTTGTTTCTGTTGATATCCCCGAAGACATCTCATGAATGAATAGCAGGTGTTTCTCAGACTTTCTCTTTCCAAGTTTGATGCATCGGTTAATGTGAAGAGGAAGCAACATTGGCCAACAGTAACAGTAGGATGATATGATCAATACGCATCAGATGTAGATTAGGAAGGCAGAACTTTTTGTGAATGACATTGACAGTTTGCCAGAATGGCTCTTAATAATCTCTGTGAACTCAAGATTGTTTTAGCAGCATAAATCTCTTCAATGGAGAGCAAAATGTTTGCATCAATGGCTAGAATCCTGTATATTTTTACAGCACATGGTAATTGACACTGTTACGGATTGTTCAGTCTGATCGCATAAACAGTCAAGATAAATAAAAAAATTACAAAAAAAGAAGAAACAAGATTGGTGCTCTAAGTGGTGATGCTCTTGCACTAGGCTTCATCTGAAAGGCATGACACATGAAATCTTAATGAAGAAGATGGGCTCTTCGTCCATGATATCCAACGATACGTGATTGAGGTGCTATACTAGGTGTGTTCTTATACATTTAATATGAGAGGGCATTTGTTATGAATAGGGTCTGAGGTATTGGTATTACTAGATGTTTTATGAATGTAGAGGTCAACTATGGCTTCCAACATTTATGTATACATGAACAGAAGAAGTATGTAAAACTTTTATTCAGGTACTGGACATATTGCATTAAGCTTAGCTTTAAAAGATAAAATAAATTAGTAGGACTACATTATTAAATAAATTTTAACCTAAATTTATATCCATCGAGTTAATCAAATATTTTATAAAGAAAACCATATACATATAATGTATGTCACTAGCGTTGACATGCATTAATTACCCACGCCGATGAAATCGGCAGGGTATTGTAAAGGGTTCCATATGTTTGTTTGTTTGTTTGTTTGTTTTTTTTGTTTGTTTGTTTGTTTGTTTGTTTGTTTGTTTGTTTGTGTACAAGATAACTAGAGAACGGGTGAACGGATTTGCACCAAATTTTCAGAGATTGTTTGGATAGTGAAAGGAAAGAATCGATTAGATTTAGGTGATGATTGGTTGATCCCTGCAGATTCTGTGTGACCTTTTTATTTTTACTCTGGCCCGATCGATCACCGTTTCGCACGTATCCGCCTCAGTGGAGATAGCGCAAACAAACCAACCAAAAGTCCAAGTGCGCAGTAGCTCTTAAATTGGTCTTTTCCAAAGGTAAAGCGCAGTACCCAGCTAGCCCATACCCATGCATGCGCACAAACGTAACACAAATTTCGAAACAAGGTGTAGGCTATAAAGAACATCTTCTCGCCAGGTCATAAGGTAGGAGGTTTTGCAGACTATTTTTATGATCAGTACATTAATATTCATCTTCCTTAATGCCTTGGTCACAAGCCGCCGTACGTTTTTTTCGGCCGTACGTTTTTTGGGGGAGGCTACGGTCGCTACGTTTTTCTGAAAACGTGGAGGGAAGTGGCAAGCGCACGGTGCGAGTACGTCAACGCGCGGACTGCGCAAGGTGTAAGTACGTGGCCGGTACACCATTTATGGTAATGGGCGATTGTGTGCATCGCACGTTGCGCACGTTGTAAGTGAGCTGTACGTGCTTGTAACGTACGATCTCCGTGCGTTTGAATCGATTATCGTACGGAGGCCGTACTTACAAGTGCACCTCACGTACGGTGTCAGTACTCACGCGCATGTTGTAAGTGCGTGCAAGTGCGATGAACGTAAGTTTTGATCTCGATATTTGTGGTGAATAATGTATATATTTTTGTATTTATTTATATTTATTAATTTAAGATTAATTTATTATATTATCATATTATGATATCATAATCAGTATACATAATAAACTGATATAAACCTATACCATCACAAGTATTGCATCATAGCTGATACACATGCTTTTTTCTTTTTACAAACAATTTATACATTTTGTTTGGTATATTATGAAATGAAAGTTTTGTCTTTTTCAAATGGCATAGTAAAAAACGAACACCTTCTCTATAGAGAAGAAAGATTCTTTTTACGCCGTTGTGCATCAAAATGATTGATTATACAGCAAAACCTAATGAAATTGCATTAATCCTGTTTTTGCAATGTAAGACTCAATTTAAGCAACACTAGAAACAAATTTATCTTCTTTGAGTGTTGTTGTTGTTGTTTTTGTTTCTTTTTACTTTGACAGTTTCATGGTACATTTTGGCGAGTTTTCATTTCATGTATAAGCGAAACATCAAAACAGTTTCTGGAGAAACTTGAAACTTGTATCGTGATTTTGTTCACGAAATCTATTGACTAAGTAGGCTACCCCAAGGAAAAAAAGAAGAAAAAACAAGAAAGAAACTTTTGGAGATGGAATTTATCAGTAAAAAGTAGTAGCAATCGTAAAATGAATATTTGTTTACGTTTATTGATTATTCGAATGCTGTTGAAATGTTTTGCTTTTTGCAAATTAATATTGGGAATAAGTTAACTTTGTTTTTACGATGCTGTGGATCATCGTCATCATTATCAAATTCAAATAAAAAAGGAGGTCACCAATGGGGGAACATCTTTATGCGATGGTACTCGGATGATACGTGCCAAAATGACAAGCAGTCATTAGTCATTATCCAGCAAAATATGTTAAAATTTTACCCCCCAAAAATAGATTGTTGTTGTAAACTACAACATAATTATGTTAATAAATTGACTATGATTTGGTGGAATAAAGTTGCATCAAACAGTATTTGCAATACAGGACTAAATTTGTCTTTGTCAACGTTAAAATTAAATTTCATCTGTTGGTGGTGCTGTCTGCCGTATATGCTATCTCTTTTGTAAACATTTTTTGCTGAGAAGTATGAAACATGTTTTAAGTTTTCATTTATTGATAATGCCCACCTCCCATAATTTTAATTTGGGGGGCATTTGTTCTTTTTAAAAAATAACTTGTTCAAGTCATCTACTGTTCTCATGTTTGAAGATTTTCTTATTTCAGGGCATACAAAAATAGTCGACAATATTCAGGCCATCAATGACATGTAATATCATAAAGACTCATATAAAAAAAAATAATAAAAATAAACAAATAAATTTAAAAAATGCAATGCTGCAATACTTTTTGACAGGTGAGGGGATTATGTGCAATATTTAGACATACAGTATATACAAACATGTACATACACACATATTATCATAATTATATTTTATATACATACTATTATATTTTTTATATACATAATATTGAATACGAAACGTACGTCGGCTCAGTAGAAATCAGTGCGCACAACGCGCGTTGTAAGTGCGGAGCACTTGCTTAGTCCGTACGATCCACGCGAGTTCTGCGTGCTCAATCAACAGTTGAAATGAGCAAGAGCAAAGTAACCGTGGGTAACGCACTTATCCCGTGCGCAGCACGTACGTACCAAGTGCGCCGTCGGTACAGTAAGTGACTGCCGCAAATATCTAAAAATACTTACGGAGTCGGCGCGTTGTGCGTGCTTGGCAGTGCCGAGGGCGTGCGTGCGCGCACGTGCGGCAAATCCGTAGCTCGAACGTAGCCCGCACGCAGCGAAAGTTCCTCCTGCACTAAAAGTTCTGCGTCGTGTCTGCGCACACCAAATTCCGTACCGAGTCGGTACTCACCACGTACGTGACGTACGATTTTTCCAAATTTTGCCCACGTTTTTGCACGTAGACAGCACGCACGTGCAAGTACGACGATATGTGACCAAGGCATAACTGCTGGGACACGCTACCAGTGCAGCAAGGATCCCAAGCGATTTTTTAGGAAGCTCCAATGCCGGTGACCTGGCCTTGGCTTGAGCAGGGTTAACGAACGTGCGGTCACACATAGGCCGGGGAGCAGGTCAGCGTGGAGACGATTGGGTCGTTCGCTAACCGAGGGCACCCGGGTGTGTGGCTGTTAGTACGTCTTCCTTGCACAGTTTTATATCTGTCGTCTATTTTGTTGTTTTATACGGAATTGTATGCCTTTTAGCATAAGTTGTTTTATTGATTTCATTGTTTTTCATTGCATTGACCTTTTCTTTGAGTATAGTAAGAGTGCCCATGCAAGTCTGCGCAGTGCCTATGTCTGCGCATCCACGTTAATGCGCGATTTTTTGTAGAACAAAACATCAGACTGACATCAATTTTCAATCTTAACCTCAACAATCCATTTATGATACCAAAAACTGCGAAAATAATTGATTACAAAATACAAATGAGTTTCAGCAAGTTTCATTTTCTACCCTGAAAATTTAATAATTGTCAAAAGAAATGTCCGAAACTTCAGCTGCGCTTGAATTGCGTGCGGTCACACATAGCCGGGACAGGTCAGCGTGGAGACGATTGGGTCGTTCGCTAACATTCGCTGACATAGGGGTCATGTTTTTTCAGTACATAAATTCGAGTTGTGTAAAGCCATGCGTTAAGACAAAATCATCCGGGGTTAGTACACTGATACCCTTTTCAGACTGCTATTTCTTAACCCCGTACTATCCTTAACCCCATACTATCCTTAACCCGTACTATCTTTTTTTGCTTTCAGACTGTGTTTCTTAACCCATACTATTTGCTTACCGGGGGTTAGAAATTCAATGCTTTTCACACTGGGTATTCCTTAACCCAGACTATTTGCTGGATCATGAATAATTAATGATTTCTCTCTTCTCTTTATGTTCTTCATTGTTTTTCTCTCTCTCCTCAGGTTATTCTATATTTTCTATCTTTCCTTTTGTTATCATTGTTTCTCTTTTGCTTGTGTTAGTTATTCCTTGTTTTTTTCTCTTTTTCCTTATGTTATTCATTATATCTCTCTTACCTTATGTTATTCATTGTTTTTCTATCTTTCCTCATCTTATTCATTATTTTATCTCTCTTTCCTAATGTTATTCATTGTTATCTCTGACTCTTCATATGTTATTCATTGTTTTCTTTTTCCTCATGTTATTCATTGTTTTTATCTTTTTCTTTGCTTATTCGTGTTTTCTTTTTTTCCTTATGTAATTCATTGTTTTCTCTTTTTCTAAGTTATTCATTGTTTTTCTCTTTTTCCTATGTTATTCATGTTTTCTCTTTTGCCTTATCTTATTTATTGTTTTCTCTTTACTTGTGTTATCAAGTTTACGAATGATTATGCATATTCATACCACATTTTCATTGATTGGCTAATGCTTTAGCCCGCTTTTCCTTAGCACGTTGGTTTCAGACTGCAACTCTTAGCACCGCAATTGCCCCGCTAACTCCGCAATTACCCGGCTAACCCCCTTGCTTTTAGCAGGGCCAGATAGGTACCTACTATTTACCGTGCTAGCCTACTTGGTAAAACATAGTCTGAAACCGAATCGTGCTAAGCTTAACCCCAGGAAATAGGTGGTACTAAGGCCCCCCCTTAGCCCTACCTATTTCCTGGGGTTAAGGATTATTAACTATAGTCTGAAAAAGCATAATAATGTAGATTCAAGTTTGACCCATAGTATTACAACTACTCTGTAGCGCCACCAAGGCGTGGTATGCCGCCTTTGGGCCCCTCTAGTTTCTTTTGTTTTAAGGGGGGGTGATCTATCATCAAACCCCCCCCCCCCCCCCCCCGTGGACACAAAAAAAAGTGCATCCAGCTCTACGCCAGTGATGTATGTAGTAACAACTAAAGTATTGAGTAAAGTAAAGTGAAAAATACCTAGATGTTATATATATTTACTAGCAAGGATAAAATATTTTAGAAGCCTACCTCACTCCAAAATGCAGTATGAAAATCGCATAAAAACTACTGAATGACATGTCCAATTGTTATAAAAGACAAATGAATAATTAAACAAAGTCTACTTCAACAATGCTTGGCATTCAATCAGGACTTAACAATGTAATTGGTACTCTTTAGGCTTATTGGAATGCAATCGTTTTTGTTAGAAAACATATTGATATGAATTATACAAATCTGATATCAGTCTTGTTACGACCATAAGAAAGAAAGGTTTAGAATGAATTGCAGACCATTTCTGACTCTGCATGGGGAAGCAAGGTTTACTGACAAAATAGATGAAAATCAATTGCGCCATCAATCCTGTACAATAGCATTTGATAGGAGAATCTGGCAATTTGAACCAAGAGTGGAATAGGGCTTTATTTTGGTGATGGAAAATGTTATTTCTACATTTCTTTTCATTTCTTTTTGCTTTGGTATGATTGTGAATTTGATTTCATGCTCACAGTCAGAACAGCTACCTGTAGCATAATAATCAAGTTATATTTTCCTGTAAATCAATTTAGCCACTCAATAACTGAGATTACTTTCTCTCCATATGTCACCCTAGCAAAGCTAGAGGACAGGGAGATTTTAACTGAAATCCTACCAGTGTGTTTGTATGGTATTGGGACATATGCATGTCAGGGATGTACATTTTGTAAGTCAATATGGAACAATAAATTTCCCTGGCATAGGGTATTTCTAGTACTCATAAATGAAATAAGAGGAAATATGTTTAGGGTATTGCGTTTCAATAAAATGAAAGGTATTGTTTCTCACATTTCTTTTGAATCTTATTTTCATCCCGTTTTGCTCCTTAAATTGTCAATTTGATTTTCTTATCATTCTCAATTATCCAATGGCCTACTTTCCAGTGGTCAAATTATAACCTTTTAGACCATGCATGCATGAAGATTGGTTTTTTGTTTTTTTCTCTCCGCTTTCCCAAGAACCGACGTCACTTACTCTCTGAACGTCACACTATCAAAGATACGATGTAGAGTATAGAGTACAAGCAGAGTTTGGAAGTAATCCTGTGTTTTTTATGACCGAGATCAGTCCGAGCGTTCATAACAAGAGTGCGTGCATGGTCCAGTGTATATGAGTCAATGTGAGATGAATCGCAGGAAATGGAGGGGAAGTAAGATGAGTCTTGGCAAATTTGAGAATTTCATCAGTGAGAGATTCATAGAAAAAGGAGGTTGTTTGTATCTAATCTATCGTGTTACATTATAAAATCATCACTGGATATGGTGTTTGAGGGCAAGAGGGGTGTTAACTTATGTGATATCCTACAGAGTTAAGGCCCTTCTGGCACACAACAAACTATATGCGCTCTCGTGTTTCCCCTTGTGTCTTCTGTCATAATTCTGTTTGATTCTGGCACAAAATCAAAAATCAAAGAGTCACTCCGTGGCAGTCCTTTTACAATTGACCAACATTTCCCTATGCCCAAAGCTTGTGTTTTGGGCATGCTTTTAATATTGAATCACGGACCATGGATATCTCTCTTATTTATCCATGCACTGACTAATGTCTATTTTTCATTATTTTATGTTACATCACATCAGTATTATATTTCATAGAGTTCATGGTATTTTCTCAGTTGTACATATGGCCTCCAGATTTTATTCATATGGTACTACTGAGGTTATTCAAGGTCCCCAAATTATTCTAACATAAGAAACATTGATGAATAATGTCAGCTATATCACCATATGCCTTCCAAGTTATTGAACATCATTCGCCTTAAAGGTTATCCAGTATAAAATATCATGGAGACAAAAACAAATGAACATGCTTTGAGCATGAATCAATGTGCCTAGTCTTCTATTTCATGTGGTTATTTTTACAATTCATACATTTGCATGATCATATTTCCCCAATGTTCGTGTTTGTTTAGTTTTCATAGCAGGGTATTACAAACTTCATACTATGCCCTCCAAAAAAAAGTTTCATTAAAAAACTTACATTTCAAATATTAATTTGTCATTTTTTAATGACATAAAGATACAGTTATAGAATTTTGTGTTGATTAAATAGAAGTTAATTTTTTTTTTTTGGGGGGGGGGCAAAAATTGTTGTGATATGTTGCACATTTCTAATATATATGGCTATTATCCCCATACAATAGGTTTTTATTACATTTGTCTTTACACATTTATCTTGAGATGAAGCTTCGGCTAAATTCAATCTTCCCTCCTTAGATTCATGCTAAGACATTGGATACAGTCTTCCACCATGCCCTGGCACTCTACGACCCCAGCGCTTCCTTCCCACCCGACAATCATTGTTCTTAATGAAATACAAGCGGTACAGGTTATGAATCATTGTCATTGCCTGAGGATGCCTGGGAAGGTCTGTCGGCTCGCTACGCCAGGCCTATAGGTAAAAAGGAAACGCTTGCTTGGATAGCTTACTAGTCCTGGTGGCTTTATTAATCATGCTGAGTTGGTATCGTATTCTCAGAAATAGTACAAGAGAAACCCTCCATAGACTCTATATAAGAACTCTTACTTCTTTCCATCTCTCTCTTTCTTTTCTCTCCCTCTCAAATGTATTTTAGAGAGGACACCGGAGTTTTCAAACATGCAAGTCTTAATTTTTTTCAATGGAAATCATTTTTATGCCTCCGCACCGAAGTGGTGCCGGAGGCATTAGTTTTCGGGTTGTCCGTCCGTCCGTCGTACGTCCGTCCGTTTTCGTTCTCGCGATAACTTAAGAACGTTTGACGGATCACTTTCAAACTTGGATCATGTATGCATATGGTAGGGACAATGATCTGATTAGATTTTAGGGTCATGAGGTCAAAGGTCAAAGGCCACAGAGGTCATTGTATGCATGAAAATGGCTCGTTCTCGCCATAACTTAAAAACCGTTGACGGTCAGCTCAAAACTTGGGTAATGTGTGCCTATGGGAGGGGCAATGAACTGATTAGATTTTAGGGTCATGAGGTCAAGGTCAAAGGTCACAGATGTCATTGTACACATGAAAATGGTTCGTTCTCGCAATAACTTAAGAACTGTGTACGGGTCAACTTCAAACTTGAGTAATGTGTGCATATGGGAGGGGCAATGAACTGATTAGATTTGGGGTCAAAGGTCAAAGGTCACAGAGGTCATTGTACATAAAAATAGTTTGTTCTCGTGATAACTTAAGAACCGTTTGAGGGATAAACTTGAAACTTGGGTCATATGTGCATATATGAGGGTCAATAAACTTATTAGATTTTTGGGTCATGAGGTCAAAGGTCACAGGTCATTGTGTACGTGAAAATGGCTCTCGTTTTTGCGATAACTTAAGAACCGTTTGAGGGATCACTTCAAACTTGGATCATATTTACATATGGAGGGACAATGAACTTATCAGATTTTGGGGTCATGAGGTCAAAGGTCACAGAGGTCATTGTGTACATGAAAATGGCTTGTACTTGCAATAAACTTAAAAACCGTTTGACGGATCAATTTCAAACATGGGTCATATGTGCAATATGGGACGGACAATAAACTGATTAGATTTAGAGTCATGAGGTCAAAGTTCAAAGGCCACAGAGGACATTGTGTACGTGAAAATGGCTGTTCTTGGGATAACTTAGAACAGTTTGATGGATGAACATCAAACTTGGGTCATGTGTGCATATGGTAGGGACAATGAATTTATTATATTTTGAGGTCATAAAGTCAAAGGTCAAGGGTCACAGACGTCATTGTATACATGAAAATGGCACGTTCTTGCTGTAACTTCTGAACCGTTTATGGATCAACTTCAAACTTGGGTCATGTGGAAGGAAAGATGAACTGATTAGATTTTTGAGGTCAGGACATCAAAGGTCACTGGTTATTTATGTAAATGACTCATTTGTGCAATTTCTGAAGGACCTTTGACAGATCAACTTAAACATGTTTATCCTTTTTATTACATCAGTAGCCATCCTTCCTGAGTGGGAAATAATTCTGATGATACAACTTTAATAGATTGGGGTCAATATCTCAAAGATGTCATGGTATAAATGGATGTAAAATACTCAACATGCGCATGCCTTTTTTTCCGATGTGGCAATACGGAGAAATGCCTCTCGACCGTGCGTGGTCGAAGATTCATCTAGTTTTTTCCGATTCAATTAATTCATTTTTACATTACTTATTTTGAAAAAAAGTAACATTATGTTAACATAATGTGAACAGCGATATAAACATAAAGATGACAAAGTAGAAATGAACTACACACCAGAACCAGCAAATTACAGGAGTTGTGTAAATTATAACCATAAATGAGTATGACTGAGGAGGATTAGCTAGCCCTGTCTAATGCTGATCCTCAGTAGGATAGGGATGTAAAAAATATTTGTACAGTAATGATTGTGAAGTGATGCATTTACCTTGTGATGAAATGAAAATCGAAATCTCAGTATCTATCTGCTAAGGTGGAAGAATGTGACACAAAACAGCTCTTCAGCTTCGTCCAAGAACTGTCCTGTCCTTCACCGGTTCGCGTTTTCCCGGAGCACGACTCAGCTGAGGCCTTGGCAAACGACTTCGGCGAGTTCTTTCAGGAGAAATTCAGCATATTCTCTCGGATATCAACGTTTCTCCTCGTCTACGTCAGAACTTCAGTTTGTGCAATCATGAATTTTCATCTTTTGAGCCAGTGTCTGAAGTTCAAGTAAGGAAGGTGATCTGTGTATGGCATCTAAGTCTTGTCAGCTGAATCCGGTTCCTACGTGGCTCGTTAAGTCTTGTCTGGATGAGCTCTTGCCAGTCATTACCTGCATCATCAATGACTCGTTAACCTCGGGTTGTGTGCCCGATAGCTTGAAGGTAACCCATGTCGTGCCTTTACTCAAGAAGCCTCGACTTGATTGCAACGACTTCCGGAACTATAGGCCTATCGCAAACATGTCATTTCTAGCGAAAGTACTCGAAAGAATTGCTAGTTCCAGCTGAAGCCTATCTCGAGAGTAACAGTTTGTTTGCTGAGATGCAGTCCGCTTATCGCTCGGGCTATTCTACAGAAACAGTGCGCTCAAGGTTGTTAACGACCTCCTATTGGCTGTCGACAAGGGACATGAGGCAATACTTGTCCTACTTGACTATAGCGCAGCATTTGATACAATCGACCACGAGATTTTGATAGATGTCCTTGAACATGAGTACGGCATCAATGGTCTTGCACTACAGTGGCTAACATCGTACTTGGATGGTCGCAGCCAGAAGTTGTTGTAAATGACGGTATCTCTAAATCATTTCCACTCCTCCAGGTATTCCCAGGGATCAGTCATTGGCCCTCTCGCATATATCCTCTACACTGGCCCCCTCGCCAAAGTGATCACTTCTTACTCGGACATTCGGCAATATATTGTACTGATGACACTCAACTGTACGCCGCTAAAGACGACCGATCAGATCAATGGACTTGAAAGGCTACAGGAATGTATCGCAGCTATCAGGGTGTGGTCATTGCAGAACGATCTCAAACTGAACTCCTCCAAGACTGAAGTAATTCACATCTCGTCTAAATTTCGAGATGCACAAAGTCTTCCAGATCTGCAGCTGGGTGATGATACTTGCAGTAGCGGTGCGGCTGTGTGCGAAACCTCGGAGCCGTTCTGGATCGGAATTCACCATGAAAGACCACATTCGCGGTAAATGTCGAGCAGCATCATTTGGCGTTGCTAAGATAGGCAAAATCAGAAAGTATCTGACCAATACTGCAACGGAACAGCTTGTCCACGCATTTGTTTCCTCTCACCTTGATTACTGCAACAGTTTGCTCATTGGTTTACCGGACTCATACATTCTTCCCCTTCAACGCTTCAGAACACTGCTGCTAGGTTAATATCCCGAACTAGAAAATACGATCACATTACCCTGTTATCCGATCTCTACACTGGCTCCCAGTTTCTCAGCGAATTATCTTCAAAATCCTCCTTCTCACGTATAAAGCCAAACATGGACTAGCTCCTCCGTACCTTGTTGATCTCTGACTCCCAAGACTCCTGCATCATCTATGCGACTCCGATCTTCATCTACTGCACCTTACAGTTTTCACCAGGTCCTCGAACTCGCACGAGATATGGAGATCGCGCTTTCTGCGTGGCTGCTCCAAGATTATGGAACAGACTCCCTGTTGAAATACGGGATGCCCCTTCCTGTGACACCTCAAGTCTACACTAAATCTTTCTTGTTTAATAATCCTTTGTAATTATTGTACTGTAAATATTTGTATTTTCACCTTCATTGTTATGCTTAATGTTTATTGTGTTATCCGCTAGTTAAGAAATTTGTATATAATGTATCTTTGCTAATATTCTTTATTAAGATTATCCTATAAATATCCCATTATCATGATTGTAAAGCGCTTAGAAACTGTTGTATTAAGCGCTATAAAATGTAATTTATTATTAATTATTATTAACATTTATTCTGATACTATTTCTTTTTTTGAATAGTATTATGTTGATCATAGATTTTTGGATTAAGGTGGGATATAATGTTTGGTCAAGTATGGAAGTTTAACTATTGGTGGAAAATATCCCTGGAGCAATTTTTGCAATAATTAATTTTCCTCTTAGACTTGTCCTGCTTAACTCTCTGTACATGCACATTCTGTTTGTGGTAAATGGAGCCATCTTTATTAAAGATCTCTATCTAGGCATTATTTTATGAATACTACATTGCTTCATGATGCACAATTTCTCATGAATATTGGGTAATGAAGATATATCTGTCACATGAATTTCATCTCTGATATTCATCTTGGTATAAACTTAGCACACTCCCGGGACACCCAATGTATTGGATGTTTTCATTATCAAGCGAAAATCAACTCCCCGGATCCCCCCGTGGACCTTGAACAAGATCCCCATCTTCAGTTAAGAACGTAAACTGAATTATGCAATCTTGAATTTGCATCTCACTCAAGTGTCTTACAGTGGAAGGAGAGATGCTTATCTCTTCAAATTGTGTTTTGAGATTGCCTCTTATGGGCTGACCTCTAAAGTGTTGGGACTTACTGTGCACTTGGGTAGGTACATGCAGGGTGGATTCAAAGTAATACAGCAATCCATAAACAACATTCAAATATATTAAAACGTAAATTAAAATGTGATAATATAAGTAAAGTGTTTGTTAATGCAAAATTTGCAGCAAAAACAAACAATACAAGCAAAAACATAAACAATATCTATGAAATAACATGCTTTTTGGAGATTTTGACGAGGCTTATTATATATTTTCATATATTACATGAAAGACTGATTATATAATTATCTTCCCCGAGTGCTTTCAAAATTTCATATTATAAAACATAAAAAAAATCACAATATCAAAAGGAATCAAGAAGATGAGTGAAATGATAGTATATTATGATTTTTTTTGTGGTTTACTTTGTAGGAACATTTAAGTAGACTAAATATCATTCTTAGGTGTAGATGTCAAAGATTAAGATTTAACGTTGCTAAGGCCTTGCTGAGCTCTAATCCCAAAAGTGCTGTGTGAAGATTACGAGTGAGGAAGAGGCTTGCTATCATAATTGATTAATTCCTACCATGGGACTTAACAGCTAGCTTGTTGCTTAGGATATTTATAGCATTTCTATCTCATTTGAATTTGAGGATTTCAATGGTTTGACTGGATTTTACAAGCATGGCTATGGGGATGTGCCTATTTATCCTTCATTCAAAGGAAAAAAAAAGGGATTTTAAGAAGGTGAAAATAAAATAAAAACATTTTAGTCCCTAAAATGAGATTCAACCTTGACCCACACTGGTGTTTAGTCCCACTCTATATGATCTACTGAAGATTAGAACCTATTACATGCTAGACACATTGTCTGCCTTATCAAACCATAGACCCAAAATGAAGGTCTATATGGTCATACCAAAGAGAAACTCTCAATGCTCTAAATTATTCAGGACACAAGGGATAAAGAGGGCTTAAAATGGATGGTGTGGTGTTGTATACATAACATTACTTTATATTACAGTGCGGTGTACAAAGGTATGTGATTTGAGTACTTTGGGAAAATATGTAGATCTACAAAAGAAAGAGTTTTAAATGAAAAGTCCTATACTGTTTTCTTTTTTAATGTTTATGAATGCTTTCATTCATGATTGAAGATGTTCAACATTAAGCTTTTCAGAGTCTTTGATAGAAAGGGCTTTAGGCCAAAGTAAACATGAATTTATTCTTTATGAACAAAGAGCTCACAGAAAGCTACAGCACAGAAATAATTTTGCATTGAGTCAAGAAAAGAATTCTCATACTCTAATAAATCCATCTCTTGGTACGTATGAAAGGGTGACAGCTTTCTCAAGATATGGAGATTGAATGTAAATATACACAAGCTGTCAAACAGAGCAGAGAAACAGCTTCGTCCTACATGGTAACCACGACAACACAAAGGGATAGTGATTAAGGGAGAGAGAGAGAAGAGAGGGAGAGAGAAAGAAGAGAGTTGAATGCACTCAGATCTAAATGCATTTTTAGAAATGAGAGAATTGGATGGCATCAATTTGAATGAGTGCAGGTGTGTTTATGCTGTGCTTTGAAGCATGATATCCCCCCTGGTGCCATCCTCCTCCCACCCCTCCCCTCCTCCCCAATCCCTCTTCTTACCCATCAAGACAAGATCAGTTATTTCATCTTCATAAACCTTTCACACTTGACTGTGCAATGTGGAAGTAGGGTTGGTCATTTATGATGTCACACCAATGATACCTCAGTCCCATCAACAGACAGCGACTCCATACCTGCAAACTCATGCCCGTTCAAGCTAGTTTAATGCTTGGATTGATCTGATGCTGGTCTCATCAGGTGTGATGGACCATGATTGCCTCTTGCAGTGTCTCTAGGGAAGTTGAGATTGCAATGAACTGTGAAGCTTTCTTATTGAGATGTAGATTCATTGCAAGCAAACCTCAAGATAGGTGTCACGTGCATCAGTGCAGATAATCATTGGGTGCCATTTTTATTGGTTAAATGATTATTGTATTGAGCATTTTTCTAAAGAGCTATTTCCATTACCCAAAATGCCTCAAGGCACTAAAAGGCACAATCATACAATCAAAGGGAATCAAAAGAAATTCAGATTTAAAAAAAAAAAAAAAAAATTTTGGGGCTCATGTATGAATAAAGTGGATTTCCTCTTACATTTTACAGTTTTTAGAATAGTTTATAAGTTCTTCTGCAAGTAAGGGCCAAATAAAAAAAAATGTGTGTTGACATTTGCTCTGTTGTCCAAAATTGACCACATGACTGAAGCAAATATGTATATGCTTTGGAGCACATAAAAGTATTTGCTAATGATTTAAACATTTTCTCTCTGTACTCAATAAAATGTTAGATAGTACTTAGAGTTGAAGTTAATGAATATTAATGTGGAGCAGGTGATAATGTTAGAAGAATGGATTGATCACATTTCCTCAGGAAAATTATAGATCGTGGCGCTTCTCTCAATAATTGGAGGGGGAAATATGGATTGCAGAGCTAGAGGCTGTGAATGCTTGAATAGCAGTGAGGGAGAGGGATATGACTGAATGAGTAGGCCTATAGTTGTTCCCATCAAACTCTAGAAGGGGGAATAGCAAGAAAGATTGGAAGAGGGTGGCAAGAAGATTACTCTAACTTAGAATAAAATGAATTTTTAGTTAAAGGGAAAGTTAACTCAAGAATTTATTGGTTTTTAGAAATTGAAGAAAAACAAAAGAATATAGAGCGATTTCACGTGACGTGTCATCAACATTCTGCCGGCCATTGTGGTGGGCACGCTAAATCACTTCCCCCCATGGTTACGCATGGTTACGTATACGTACAATACGTATTGCTGCACTAAAGGAGGTTTGAAGTTACTCGAGAAACTGATATTCTACAACAAAATCATGGTAAATTTCGATCGGCTGCCCGCAGCAATTACACGAGAAGGAGAAAAAAAACTCGGAATTTCCTCGTGTACGTCGGAGAAAATGGCTTGATACAATCAATCGGAATTTTTACTGCGGTGTGCAGAAGCGCGGCTGAGGCCAGTGTAGTCTTCGCCGTGACCACCCGCCCCGCCCGTGCCCGGTTCGAAGTAGGAAGTGTGCAGTGCGAGCTAGCTAGCATGTCGGAAAGAGAGCTCAGGCGGATCGAGCTCAAAACCGCAATTTTTCCCCCCAAAAATTGTTCATATTACTATAATAAAGACACAATTATTATGTCACACATGTCGATTTCCTACCTGAAATAAAATGATTTGAGCACACATCCGAATGTTCTTTGATTGCTCGAAATTCCGATTGATTGCAGCAAGCCATTTTTCTTCGTCGTAGGGCCTACACTAACTATACACAGCCCCGTCGCCGAAGGGGAAGGGTTCGCGACGGGGGCTGGTCGGTTTAGGCCTACCGACGAGAAAGTTCAGAGTTTGTTCTCCTTCTCGATCGCGTAATTGCTGCAGGCAGCCGTTAAAAAGATTTTTTTTTGTCTCTTCCTGCCCTGTTTCCACAACCAACAACTGAAAAGAAATTTACCATGAGTTTCCTGTAGAAGTTCAGTATAGTTTCTCGAGTAACCTCAAACCTGGCTTTAGTGCAGCAATACGTATACGTAGCCATGCGTCAGTCGATTTGTATGCCTTCCAAGATGGCCGCTGCGTACCGTTGCTAACAAAAAAATGACGTCACTGGGAACGCTCTATAGGTCTATTTTGTGTAAACATGTATGTGAACATAGTTCTGATGATATATCTACATGATATCTGAAAAAAATAAATATTCAAGAGCAGCTTGCACGTGGCATCACAAAATATAGATTTCGAACACTCATAACTTATTTGATTTGCCTCAAAACTTCACTTGTATTTTCTTGCATTTTTCAACAATTTCATTAAAAAAAAAATTTTTAAGGTGAATTTCCCCTTAAATGGTGTGTTTAGATTGATGAGTGATGACAAAAAATGCACAAAGCTGTTTTGCAATACATTTACATGTATAAGCAAGATGCTCTCATAGATGGGCAGAAGATAAAAGGGGCGGGGCATGTTGTGATGCCTGATAGATGCTAGGTGTGATGTTGTTCATTCAAGCATGGTTCAATGGTGAGAGGTATGGTGAATGACAAGGGATAGCTGGGATGTGTGAAGTTGAGTTGGTTAATTACAGAAAAAGAGAGCATGGAGGAGATAGGTAGACAGAACGAGAACAAAACATAAAAAGAGCAATAAAAAAAAGGTAGAAATCAAGAGAGAGAAAGAGAGAGAGAGTAAAAAAGGACAGAGCAGGGAAAGGAGAAGTGGGAGAAGAAATAAAAATAAAAATAGATTAAAGGCGGATGGCAAGTAGTTTGCAGGCACAAACCCACGTTGTTCACTTACTAGGGTCTGAAGTTAAGAACTAGATTCACTCGTGTACTATAGCTTCTCCCAAAAAATTTGACACAGACAGTGAGTTTGGAGGCTAGTCTCCGCTCTAGACTGAAATTTGTTTAAGTGTCAAATTGAGTCTGTTCTTGCAGACTAGATGGAAAGAGAGGAAGATAGGGAGATAGGAGGCAGCAAAGAAAGTTTGAAAGATGGGACGTCATGGAGAAAATAAAATGGAGCGACTGATGAGTGCAGAGTTTTAACTCGCAAGTTCTTTATTTTAAACACTCTTACAAATTCTGGATTAGAATATTAGATGCGCTTGTGATCCATCAAGATCGGATGCGCTAGATACCAGGTCAGCCTGTACAGGTGATAAGGTGTAAAATTCTCATCTCTGCTAGCCTCCCGGAAGGTGTAGAAACCTAGCTAGCTGATAGGTGCTTCTCAGTTTAATACTGATCAACATTAGTCTTACCAAAGAGCAGTACATAATATATAGAGTGGGAAGCACTCTATTATAATTTGTGTAGACTTTTACTGCAAAAGTATTTGTTTGCCAGTAATATTTTGAAATAATGCATACCAGTTCATGTGACATTTATGTTGTTGATGGTATAACTGAATTGACCAATTATATCTGGCATTTTATAAAACTAAACGTTAAAAAATTAATACCATTTTCATGTATGTGTTCATGAGTTGTATAATTATTCTGTAAACAGGGTTGCCGTCCTCTTTCTCTCTTCCCCTCTCTTAAGGCTGGCTCTCACGATGTGACTTGCTGCGATGTGATTTTTTTAAACAAACGGTAGTTTGCATTATTAATGCGGAATTTGAAACATGCAAAGTTATCTTATGAGAGGTAAAAGTTGTAAAGGAACAATGTAATCAAATTTTGTTCCAGTGCGAGCCTTTAAATAGGAGAAAAGGTCAAATTACCTTAAAGGAAAATGAAACTCTAGAGCTACAACCCCATGGTAACAATCTTTCATATATGACAGTCAAAATAAGCCATCAACCACCAAAATCTGATCTCCAAGGAAGGAGAACCATCCCTCCAAAGTTGGGTTACCTTGGGTTAGACATCGCTAAGCTGAGGTCGCCATGTTGGCTGGGCTGGAGTAAAACTGTGACGTCACTTGCGAACAACCCCACTCAGCTATGTTTTGTACACACTATCATACACTAATCACGATTTAATTTTCCAAATCCCGATATATAAGTTATACATTATAAAGAGACATATTGAATAATTGAATATTATAGTATCATGTTTTACATTATTATTATTTTGTTTCTATTCAAACTTATAAAATACAACTCTAAATTTACGATCATCAATCAACAATAACTGGACGCGTATGCGTGCGCATTTTCAGAAAGCTAGCCAAAGCTGCTTTTCACCGTCGCTACCTCCCGCTGTCGCAGCCGGCCGGGCGGGTATCGGGAGCGATCCTGTCTCTGGTCCGGTCGCTATAACACTGGCTGGCTCGACGGACGCGTACGTGCGCCATTGCTTTCATCAAACGCCGAGTACACCGCACATCGAAACATTCAACTTTATCAATCTGATTGTGTCCTTTTGCTTCTTTTATTGTAAAATTGCAGCAGACTACTTTGCTTAACTGTTAGTATTTCTATTTCTCAGATATCTCAGGCCTCTTTTGTGGGTCGGGAAACCGAAAAAAAAACTATATTTTGCGCCGTTATCGGACCGATTCCGACAGCCAAATGCTTGACAGTATACAATCTTGCGGAGCCGACTGCACGTAAACAAACACACAAAACGCGCGCTGGCTGGGCGATCAGCTGAGCTTGTTCGTCGATCGTGCGAGTTGTTCGTCAGTGACGTCAAATATCGCAGAGGACCATGGGAGAAATATGCAAATATCGGCAAGATGGCATCTTCCGCGGTAATCTCAAAATCAAGTTGAGTTGAAGTTTGAGCTCGCAATATCTTCGGATATAGTCAACGGATTTTCTTCATTTAAGTTTTATTTAGTAAAGTGGAGTATGGCTCGACTTATTAAGGGGTTTTTGCTCTAGCCTTTCATTTTCCTTTAAAATCGCAAGATCGCTGTGACGTCACTGCGATATGGAAACAGTTTGAATTTATACAGAGAAGGGGGTTCGCAATCGCCTTGAATTTCAATTTTGGTATTTATAGGAAAACCCACAATTGTGGACAGTATGAATTTCCTTGTTTAAATGTTTGTATCAAATAATATTAAAGTTTTCCTGAAAGATTGCACTGCAGCAAGTTTCATCATGTGAGCCCGCCTTTACACCCATCCTTTCTTCTTACCCTCTTAATAAAAAGTTAATATCATAATTTCATTAATTCTAATCAAATGCTTTTATTTCATTCTTACAGGGGAAGCATCCCATCGAGCGTCTCCTAAGCTGCTTCATAAAACAACGACAGGAGGGGTGTCATCGAAAAATAGCAATAAAACCAGGAGTCCAGCCAGAAGTTTACCTCATTTACCTCGCTCAGATACTAATCCAGATTCTTCTATTCCATCACAACCTAAGGTAGACATGTATTTCATTTATGTGATTTGATTCAATCTGAAAGTTTTATTAGCAAAAAATTCCATCACAGCCAAAAGCCGAATTACAAAATTTTGTACAACTAATTACAAATATAATATTCATTTGCATTGGAAAATAGTTAGCATTTGCCGTAAATATTGATATTATGAAAGACTGTGCCATAAAACCTAAAAACAAAAACAACAGCACTATTGTGATTATGATATAGTTTGAAAAATTAGTGCATGTATACACTTCTGTAACTGTAAATATTTCATTACATATGTTCAGCCTTAGAATTAAAGACCTCAAATGTTTTTATTCTTCAAAATATAAAATAGGGCAAACTGATACAATAAACTCGAGATTTTGGTGATTTGGTAGGAGAATGTCCAATTATTTAGAATCAAAATTAAGGAAATTAATGTAAATGTTATTTTTCTAAATACATGACTTCAATCTGAAGCTTGGAGTAAAAGAGATCAAATATAATAGTACATGGGCTAGGGTCGAAATGCTGCACCCCCCCTGCGACTCATGTTCATGGGTATCCTCGTGTAGCTATGGGTCTGGTGAATCGGAAAATTGAGTTTAACAGAAAAAAAACTCATTCCCGAGGGACCCCCCATGGAGTTTTTTGACCACGCCCATTTTCCTCCCTGAAATGGTTTATATTAAGGGTATGTACAAGAAAACCATGTATAACTTTTCGAGATATCATTTTTATGGAGCAAGTGACCCCTCAAAATGTTGGTCTTGAATAGGGCTACAAGATTATATAAAAATTTTGCAATTTAATGTAACGTAAATGTCACAAGAGGTCAAAAGGTCACAAAAATTGACCTCTGGCAGAACGCTTTTTCGGTTAAAATATGAATAACAAAGTTTCAATTACTGTCAACTAAATTTGATTAACATGAAGCCAAAGTTAATGTGATAGAGCTCAAGAGAATTTATTCCTCTTTTATTTGACGTATAATACATCTCATAACTATCACGCATGACGGCGCAGTGTTCATTTTTACAAAAATGTTACATGACCATTTTTACCAAAAAGTAGCAATTTCCTGTATATGTCTGCCTACTGTACGACGTGTGCTATGTCATATGTGAAAGCTACAAACAAATAAAGTTATTTTGATTTAGAAATTGTTAAGAACTTAATAAACAAGGTGCAATGATTCGTCAGGTCACTCTGATGGCACACATGACCGGCAATATGTAACATACATATATCTTAGCAACGGTTGCTATGTAACTTATTCTCCCTAGCAACAGGCTATTTACATCATGTTATTTCGGAATAGATTTTAATTAACAGTTTCTGAGCAACAGAATAGTATTACATTGGGCAGTTCACTCCACTGCACTTTAGTTTAGGCTAGTAACGGTTGCTAAGCAACACATTTTTAATATCAACTGGGCATAGCAACTCGATATCTTCTAACTGACTACAACAAAGAATTGAATCAAAGTTATATAACTGTGTTAATTTGACCTCTATGACTTTTGAAAATTATATCCATGTAACCATGGGTCTTGTGAATAAACACAAGCACAAGCTCATACACACCCACACATACCCACGCCCTCACACCCTCTCACACCCGCACACACCCTAAATAACACACCCACATACACACACACTCATATTATATACGGTCCCCTGTGACTTTTGAAAATTATGTTCATGCAAGCATTGGTCAGGTGAATGAACAAAAGAACAGGCACTTACACACTCACACCCTCTCACTCTCAACTTTTACAAACAACCCCCCCTCACACACACACACACACACACACACACACACACATATATTTTATGAGGTCACCCATATCCCCTTCCCCCTGTCTTGGCACGGAAAAATGTTTAGATTATTTTGTTCTGCTTGTGAGTTAGTGGTATTTAAACTAAGTTAGCCCAACCATCAGTGCTCTTGTGAACTACAACATTAAGTGGATTGTAAATGTTGACATTTCTTACAAGCACTTTTGTCCGAAATGTGATCGCGATTTAAAATTTACACGTTAAATCAATTAACTGATAGCTCCCTCCGTAAGGTATCGTTAAAATTGAATGGGCATTAACAAATTCGATTGGAAAGAGTTTAAAATTTACCGGCAAACGTAAATTAAATTCCTTCTATTTCTAGGGATGGCATCACTTTGTCATCGTTGATTTCATACCCCTTTTCAACGGAATGTCCTGGTTTGATTACAATCAGGGTTGTTTCACATTTGAGCGATCTGTCACTGTGCTATCTGCTAATGTTGATTTTTATTTTTCAATTATTTTTTGTTATTATTATTATTTATTTCTATACGGTGAGCTATCATAAATTGAAACCCGCTTAGAAATGCTTCCTATTGGCTAATGACAATTGTCATATCGAATTTACTATACAACAAAACTGTGAACAATCCTCAAACTGAATTTTCAAGTTCATTGCTTTGTGGTACTACCCTTTTCCATGTCCCCATGGTCAATCTACGGGGCTTTTTGAAACCGACCCAGGGCTCCACCGCATCTTCTGATCTTTAATCGTTTCTCCTGTTTCCCAAATATTCTCAGTCATAATTCAGTTACCCCTTTTCACATCTCTGCCTCCTTCCCTTTCCCAAACCTCTTGAAAAAAAAGAAGAAGAAAGCAGTCACAGCAAACAAATTATTTTGAGACAACAAAATGACAATGCATTTTTTATGCCTCCCCCAGATCTTGCAATGGATGATCAAGATATTGGAAAAATTATTTACATTTAAGTTATTAATTGGTCCGTAATTTGCATCGGGTATAGTTATGGTTCATATCTTTTTTTGGGTAATTGTCCCAAACCGGCCTGTAGATTGATCATAGGCACATGGAAAAGGGTAGTGCATGCTTTTGCAGTGCTCTGCTGTCTATGTTAAACTTTTTAAAGTCATTCTGATTTTCACAGACACTTTCTAAGCCAGTCCTTTCAATGAGATCACTTTCATTGAGTTCACTATCAGGGTCGGACTCTGTATCATGTGTATTGACAATTTCTTGAAGTATGTCCACAAATTTCTCAAGCATTACACTCTTATCCCCCATTTCGGCTTTAAGATCTTGTTTCTATTGCCCAGTTACGTCCATCTATTTGTCTAGAGAGTTCTGATTTTGTGCAAGCTTCCAGATTTTTGCCTGAAAGTTAGCAGTGACGCACATGCTGTTTTGGGACGCTTCTGCATTAAGGCCGTGTGTTGCCAAAGCAAAGTATTTTCTTTCTTCTGTAATACTGGTCCACGACTACATTATTCAGCTTCACGATATTCTTGTTCCCATACAATATGTTCATTACATCTGTCGTTTTATAGTCAACTGCCCAAGCTCCTCCATCACGTTGATATACACCTTGAATTACCCTGTATGATCTTGATTCCTCGGGCATTCAAATTTCCTTTTGATGCTCTTGTGCTATTGCAGCCTGTAAATGCATTCAAGACTAATAAGGCACACCTGTAACAAGATGTACAAGGGACATGGCTAGGGTGGTAACATCAATACAACACCTGTTGCCTTTACTGGTCTGGTAGATCACTTCTAAGACACTTCTAACGACGTAGCATAATGAAGGATGATGAAGAATATGTCAGGATTGGGGATCCTCGCCCTAACAAACTTTAATCTGCGCTTCTTAGAGTACAAGATGTACAGCACTACACAGGAGTAAGTTTCTTCATGTAGCATGCAACACATCTAGTTCGACACAAGTTCTCTTTTCCATGAGGAGTTAGTTGAAAGACCAATTTGTCGCAATGATGATAACTTCATGACCTGACAGAGTTTCTGCCTAGGTACAACTGCTTCAATCTAATAAGAGAAGTCTTAGGAACTTTCACCCAAACCAAGTTTGTCACTGACGGCTATTCTCGGCGCCCTTCATCGAATCGCTCTTGTACATGTCAGTACTAATTGATTGAAGGGGCAGAGATGCTAGTTGGGAAATTTCCCTGAAGGTGGCTTCATGTAGAGTATTGGATACAGCATAACCGTCTTCAGTAGACATAGCCTAACTGGGATCAGGTAACTTTGCTCATCAGTCTTTAACAGATTGATTTCTTGCTAAAAACACAAATCCAAATGTTTCTCTTCCTTCATGATGCAAGGTTACACGATAATCCCTGCGAGGCTAAGTTCACTGAAGATGGCATTGCTGTTTCGACACTCTACTTGAAATCCCAGCCACCTTCGGGGATATTTCCAAAAAGATAGACAGTTTCATCTCTGCCCCTTCAATCAACAATTGTGCTTAATACTGACATCTACAAAAGAGAGTCGGTGAAAGGTGTAGAGAGGATTCGACGAGGTGTCAGTGAGAAATTTGAGTTGGATGAAGACAAAGATGCCAAAGGACTGGAAGCAATGATGACAACAAGGTTTGAAAGACTTCAATAATATGAGATGGAAGCAGTTGTACCTCAGCAGAACTATGGCACCTCATGAAGTTATCATCATTGTAACAAATTGGTCTTTCAACTAACACCTGATGGAAAAGGAAACTTGTGTCGAACTAGCTGTGTTGCATTCTACACAGGAAGAAACATGATGCACGTGCTGTACATCTTGTATGATAAGAAGTGTGAATTCCAGTTGCTTGATGTGATTTGATTTGATTTATTTGTCAAGTATAACAAGATTTACATAAGCTTGACGGGATGACCCATGAAAGCCCGAGAGCTTATTTGGGTCATCCCGTTAGGGTGAGGAGTGAGGAGCCCCGATTCCGAGATCTTCTTCATCCTGCTTCATTATACTATGTATCCAGAAGAGTCTTAGAAGGGATCAACATGATCTTCGAGACCGGTAGAGACAAGACAAGGTGTTGGATTGATCCTACCACCGTAGCCATGTCCCTTGTACATCTTGTTACTAGTCTGCCTTATTAGTCTTGAATGCATTTACAAGCTGTAATAGCACAAGTGCATTAAAGGGCATTATGGAGTGTCCAATGAATCAAGATCATACAAGGTAATTCAAGGTGTATATCAACAAGCTTGGGCAGTTGACTATGAAACGACAGATGTAATCAACATATTGTATGGGAACAAGAAGCTGAATAATATGGTGGTGGACAAGTATTACAGAAGAAAAACAAATAATTTGCTTTGGCAACACAGCCTTCATGCATAAGGGTCCTAGAATAGCATGTTTGTCAATGTTAACTTGCACAAATGTACCTACATCAAAACTCTGTAGACAAATAGATGGACATAACTGGGCAATAGAAACAAGATCTTAAAGCCGAAATGGGGGATAAGAGGTTAATGCTTGAGAAATTTGTGGACATACTTTAAGAAATTGTCCATACAGATGATGCAGAGTCCGACCCTGATAGTGAACTTAATGAAAGTGATCTCAGTGAAAGGACTGAATTAGAAAGTGACTGTGAAAATGAGAATGACTTTAAAAGTTTAACATAGACAGCAGAGGACTACAAAGCATGCACTCCCCTTTTCCATGTGCCTATGATCAATCTACCGGCCGGTTTGGAACAATTACCTAAAGAAAGATATCACATCGAAGATACGAACCTAAACTATACCCCATGCAAATTACAGACCTATTAATAACTTAAATGTAAATGATTTTCCAATATCGTGATCACCCATTGCAAGATCTGGGGTTAACACATTTAAAATGCATTGTCATTTTTTTAATAATAATAATAATAATGGTCATTTATAATTGCGCTATACACGAAAAAGTATCACAGCGCTTACAATATCATTATACAATACACAATTTTTTTTTTTGTCTTAAAATAATTCGTGTGTTATGTTTTCTTTTTCCTTTTTCAAGATGTTTGGGTAAGGGAAGGAGGCAGAGATGTGGAAAGGGGTGACTGAATTATGACTGAGAATATTTGGGAAATAGGAGAAACAATTCAGATTAAAGAACAGAAGATGAGGTGGAGCCCTGGGTCAGTTCCAAAAAGCCCTGTAGATTTGCCATGGGGACATGGAAAAGAGTAGTTTTTTTAACTATCGTATTCATCATCGTATTCGAATCCACCATGCAAGCATCTACCTTCAAACACCATTTGGAGTAGTTTTTTTTTCTCTCACCACAAAGCAATGAACTTGAAAATTCAGTTTGAGGCATGTTCACATTTTAAAAAATATAGAGTAGTCGCTGTGACATTTGTCATTAGCCAATAGGGGGCATTTCTAAGCGGGTTTCATCAATTTATGAGAGCTCACACAATTAAAAAAAAAAAAAAAAAAAAAAAAAAAAAAAAAAAAAAAAAAAATCACCATTAGCAGAAAGCACAGTGACAGATCGCTCAAATGTGAAAGAACCCTGATTGTATTCAAACCAGGACATTCTTTTGAAAAGGGGTATGAAATCAATGATGACAAAGTGATGCCATCCCTAGAAATGGTAGGAATATTAATATAGATTTTCCCGGTCAATTTTAATCGAATTGGTTAATGTCCATTCAATTTTAACGATACATCTTGGGGCGGAGCTATCACTTAATTGAATTAACGTGTAGATTTTTAATCGCGATCACATTTCGGACAAAAGTGCTTGTAAGAAATGTCAACATTTACAAGGCGCTTAATTTTGTAGTTCATAGAAGCACTGATAGTTAGGCTAACTCAGTTTGAATACCACTAACTCACTAGCAGAACAAAATAATCTGAACATTTTTCCGTGCCAAGACATGGGGAAGGGGATATGGGTGACCTCATAAAATATGTGTGTTTATGTGTGTGTGTGTGTGAGGGGGGGGGGGGATTGTTTGTAAAAGTTGAGTGTGAGAGGGTGTGAGTGTGTGTGTGTGTATGTGCTTGTTCTTTTGTTCATTCACCAGACCAATGGTTGCATGAACATAATTTTCAAAAGTCATGGGGGACCATATAAAATATGAGTGTGTGTGTATGTGGGTGTGTTATTTCGGGTGTGTGCGAGTGTGAGAGGGTGTGAGGGCTTGGGTGTGTGTGGGTGTGTATGAGCTTGTGCTTGTGTTTATTCACAAGACCCATGGTTACATGGATATAATTTTCAAAAGTTATGGAGGTCAAATTAACAGTTCTGTAACTTTGATTCAATTCTTTGTTGTAGTCAGTTAGAAGATATCGAGTTGCTATGCCCAGTTGATATTGAAAATGTGTTGCTTAGCAACCGTTACCAGCCTAAACTATAGTGCAGTGGAGTGAACTGCCCAATGGAATACTATCCTGATGCTCAAAAACTGTTAATTAAAATCTATTCCGAAATAACATGAGCTAAATAGCCTGTTGCTAGGGAGGATAAGTTACATAGCAACCGTTGCTAAGATATATGTATGTTACATATTGCCGGTCATGCGTGCCATCAGAGTGACCTGACGAATCATTGCACCTTGTTTATTAAGTTCTTAACAATTTCTAAATCAAAATAATTTTATTTGTTTGTAGCTTTCACATATGCCATAGCACACATCGTACAGTAGGCAGACATATACAGGAAATTGCTACTTTTTGGTAAAAATGGTTATGTAACATTTTTGTAAAAATGAACACTGCGCCGTCATGCGTGATAGTTATGAGATGTGTTATACGTCAAATAAAAGAGGAATAAATTGTCTTGAGCTCTATTACATTAACTTTGGCTTTCTGTTAATCAAATTTAGTTGACAGTAATTGAAACTTTGTTAACCATATTTTAACCGAAAAAGCGTTCTGCCAGAGGTCAATTTCTGTGACCTTTTGACCTCTCGTGACATTTACGTTACATTAAATTGCAAAATCTTTATATAATCTTGTAGCCCTATTTAAGACCAACATTTTGAGGGGTCACTTGCTCCATAAAAATGATATCTCGAAAAGTTATACATGGTTTTCTTGTACATACCCTTAATATAAACCATTTCAGGGAGGAAAATGGGCGTGGTCAAAAAACTCCATGGGGGGTCCCTCGGGAATGAGTTTTTTTTCTGTTAAACTCAATTTTCCGATTCACCAGACCCATAGCTACACTAGGATACCCATGAACATGAGTCGCAGGGGGGGTGCAGCATTTCGACCCTAGCCCATGTACTATAAAGAAACATTTTTTTTTCTGTATTTGTCTGTTGCAAAGTATAATCTGATTTGTTTTACACTCACAATATTTTCATATGGTTAGTAATATGACAAAACAAACATTTACTCAGGAATTGAAATGTCTGAAACTGTATGCCGAGTCCATTCATACACTATCTATGTAGAATTGCAATATAGCGTTCAGTGCAGTACCGAGCTCCCGCAGGAAATTGAATTTTAAAGAGAAATCTGGCCAAATGGCTCAATTTCCGTCAACAACAGTCGTGGTACCGACCCTATAAGACAAACAGACATGACATTAGAATGAGAGCCTAAGGTTAGGGGTGCCTGATGATGAGAATTAATTATGAAGATGGAGATGGATAATTGTTGATCTCTGTAGATTTTAAAGGCTATAGGTCCAGGTTAGGATGAGTCACAGATGAGATCTCCTCTCTGTCATGTTCTTAGGTCGGGCTAAGGAATTGGTTTGAAGATAGAAACGGAAGTCTCCGGTTCCTCAAGGAGTTTGGTAGGCGGGATTGATAGGAAGGAAAGGGTTCAAACAGAGATTGAAAAGTGTAACTTCGCAACTAAAATGGGGGCAGTGTAGAAGCTTTAATTAAGTCATCTTAACTGGGATCAAACAGGTAGTTCTTTTAACTTTCCCACTGCTTCTGGCAGGCTGTTTGTTACTGAATTGCAGGGGAAAAAAATTGTTGATTTTCTTCACTCATTATAGGCCAGTTCCTATTCCCTGTTGGGTTGTCCTTTTTTCTCATTTTTTTTTTTCTTTTCATTTTCTGTATTTTGCATCCACAACTCCTCTATCTCCCTCTCTTGCTTTCTCTTTACACATTTTCTTTCTTCTTGCATCCATTCTTTCTTTCTCTCTTGCTCTTTCTCTATTCTATTCTCTCTCTTTCCCTCTCTTGTTTTCTCTGGCTTTCTTGTTCTCCCCCTTTCTCACTCCCTCTCTATCTTCCCCTCTTCCCCTCTTCCTCTTCTTCTTTCTATCTTGCTCTTGGTTTTCTGCCTTTAAAAAAATATTTCCCCCTCCTGTTCCCTCTGAACCTCTGTCAACTGATTTTATTCATCACCGTCTCTTTTTCATGTAGTGTACCTCTTGTATGTTCTCAACTTTGTAATTCCCATAATAGTTATATTCTATGCTGAGGTAATGCCAAGTTAAGAAAAGATAAAAGTGTTACCATAGTAACCTCATTAGTGAGGAAATAGCATTGCCGAGTCACCTAACTGTAATCAGAAATGAAAAGGTAGTGTTTACAGAGGACATATCCACAAAGTTGACCCAAATGCAGTTGTTTTTGAATAACAAATATGGCATATTTAAGGTTATTTGCCAACAGAAACCAAGTTATGCCAAACAGATTTTATTGCTTCTTTTTGTCTGTGCTATAATTCTCACACATTATTAATTTAAAAGTTAATGTAATTATTAATGGAAGAGTTAATGTCATAATTAATTGGAAGTTATTTCCAAATAATAAAATAACTGTTATCTTCAAAACTTTCAGTCAAACTTTTTGAGTGTTGAACAAATTTTATCTCACTCATGATGAACACAAGATTATGTGTTGAGAGTCAAAGGGGCATGTGGTCAATTCCATTACATTTAGTAGCACTTTGGCTGTTTAATGCATCTCGGGGGAAAACAAAAAGTTCCACAAGATATTTTTCTTTCATTTTATCAAGCACATAATTTCATCAGTGACAAACATAACAAATTATATAATATTTGAATAGATTGAGAGAAATGCCCCTGCTTGAAATTTCTGTGAATTCTGCAACGGATAACCTTGTTGAATAAACTTGTTTGGGTTTTAAAGGGATGCAGTTACATTGAATGATATGCAAATTGCAATTTATTGGATTTAGCTCATTTTTCCTACATGATTATGAACACATAGATCATTCTGGTATTCCTTCAAAATTGCAGTCTACTTGTTTGCTTTACTTTCGAGATATCTATGATTTTAAACTCTAATTTTCAAACCCATTCCGGGACGCGTTTAAAAACCGCATGTGTTTCAACACACATGGTTTTCACCGCTTTTCCTATCGTAAAGTCCCCATGCCTACCGGGGTGCTAAGCTTGCAACAGAGCGGTATAAATTAATCATGCGCGGCCTTATCCCCAGCCGCGTTTGAAATTTCACTGTTTTAAGATAGTAAATGACTTGCATTTGATCTGAAACTTTCAGTAGTTAGTTTTTACGGTCAGAGCGATAGAATTTTATTCATTTTGATCTCTTTTGCAATTGTTTTGGGAAGTTACTAAATCCCTTTAAAATTGAAGTTTTTAAATGACTTCCTTTCTGTTCAGCCTCCTAGCAATCTAGCTCTCAGCAGGTTAACAGGTTGAGGTGCATGATAATATCCTAAAACTATGCAAATCAAAGAAAACTCCCTCACTAGCAGCCATTCAAATCAGTCGATTTCATACCTGTTACATGTTATGTTCAACTGACATTCATCTTGCCCTCGTTAACCTGACATTGAAACTTAATGGGTCGTTACACGAATACAAACTGCCTACAATTTGAGGCAGATCAGAGTGAATGTACTTTAGAGTGATCAACATCAATCACATCATAGGAAGGTGTGTTTGTGAATCATCTTCATGAGGTTTACGCTGTTCATGCTGATATGATCAGATGAGACAGAGCTATTTTTGCTCTTTTTTTTTGTTTTTAGATCTTAAAGTGTACCCAATTATTCATTATTTTATTCCTTGAGCACTGAACCCCAAAAGGCCCCAAAATGTATTTTCCTAACCCTTTATAAAAAAAAAAAAGTTAAGGTGGAGCCCTGATATGATTGTTTCTCTTTTTTTTGGGGGGGGGGCCAGGAACAGGAGTGGGTCTGTTTTGAGGCAGTAATAATAATTGAAAAAAAATAATTTGAACTATAAAATTTGGTTTTTCTGTATTTGTTTTTCTGATTAGTTTTTCGTTAAAGTGCCTTTAGTTTAAAAATCATTTAGAACTGATCTTCAACTATTTATATATGATGCATCTACAGTTAATGTGTTCTCTTGATGACTGATCATATCAAATGTGCACCATCTTTACAGGTCAGAGGTCATACCACCGGGAAGAAAGATCTACGCTCACCCACCAAAACTCTTCCTCCAACTAAAGACATTAAGCAGAGTATATCGAGGCTGAAGAACGTGGATTCTAAGCTTGCTGGTAGAATATTAGATGAGATCATGGACAGTGGCCCCAAGGTCACCTTTAATGATATTGGTGAGTAATATTATACTGTATCATCTTCATCGTAAGAATCAATAATCATTAGCTTGGCATCATCCCACACTACATCAGCTGCATCCCTTCTCTCTTTCTCTCTCTTGCACTACCTCCCTTTCTTCTCCTTTTCCTCCTCTCTATCTTTCTTTTCATTTACTCTTTTCTCCAAAGTCTGGACTGTCGTGGACTGTCTCTTTTTCTTCTTCTTTTCCTCCTCTTTATCTTTCATTTTACTTTCTCCATTGTCCCACTCTCTCTTTCCTCTTTCTCCTTCTTGCATTATACCTCTGTCTTCTCCTTTTCCTCCTTGTTATGTTTCCTTTCACTTTCTCCTTTCTTCCACTCTCACTGTCTTCTTTCTCTCTCTTGCATTGCCTTCTTTTCTCCATTCTTCCTCTTTGTATTTCATTTCATTTTATTCTGTCTCCCAACCTCCCTTTCCGTTCTCTCTCTCTCTCTCTCTCCCTCTCTCTCTCTCTCTTGGACTGTATTTGTTTCTTCTCCTTTTCCTCCTCTTTATCTTCCCTTTCATTCTCTCCTTTTCCCCACTCTCTCTCTCTTTTCCTCTCTCACTAATTCTCTTCTGCTTTCTCTGATCTACCTCCTTCTTTTCTTTTGTTTCAGATTTTCCCTCTATCTCTCTTTCTCATCACTCCTCTCTCTGCCTTTGTACAAGCATATCTCTGTCAGGATCTTGTCCATTTAACGCTTTTTTAGACCACTCTTTTTTGTATCTCTATCTCTTTGTCTGTCTGTCTGTCTGTCTCTGTCTGTCTGTCTGTCTGTCTATCTCTCTCTGTCTCCTCCATCTCTCTCTCTCTTGTTTTTGTTTTACAAGGATGACTTGGTTACTCATTATGTATCAGTTTGTTCTTACCTGTCATGGCATAGATTACATTGCACCTTCAGCTGTATAGGTATTGATTTCTTGCTCTACCTTGGTTTGATATCTGATTGATATCTGACTTGCAAACCATCTTCTTCAAGCCCCCCTTGCCTCTAGCCTCGAGATGAGGTACATGGAGAGAGAGAGAGTCATGTAGCAAAAAGTCAGTTATACAACATTGTTTCATAGATCAGAATGCTCTACTTTAAAAAAAAAATTATCCTTCTCCCTCTCCTTTTCTTCTCCTTGTTTTTGTCCACTTCTCATTCTTTATTTTCTTTTCTGTTTCTTCTTGATATTCTTGTCACCTTTATTAGCATAATTTTCTTCTTTTTTCTTCCTCTTTCTCTTCATCCTCATCATCTTCTTTTTCTTCATTTCTTCTACTTGTCCTACTTCTTTATGTGTCTGATTCAAGATTCGGGAGATAACTTTCAATGACAATTTTGAAATTATCTCAGGTACACTAAAACAAAAATCATAATACTTTTAGGCTTGTTGATTTTATTTTTGTACATTAGATTACTACCTGGCTTTTTTAAATTACAAGAGCAAAAAATAACCATTCCTTTGATAATGTTGTAATGGAATGTTACATAGGCTTTATTCATATTTTGCATTGTGGTTAAGAAGGTTAAAATACCTGCTTTTGATGTGTCATAACAAAAATTTAAATATGTATTATGTATTCATCAAATAATGATAGTATTTTTCTTTTGTTTTGTTTTTGTAATCTTGTGATTAATTAGCTGGACAGGATGCAGCGAAGCAGGCCCTTCAAGAGATTGTGATCCTACCAGCTCTAAGACCAGAACTATTCACAGGTCTCAGGGAGCCTGCTAGGGGTCTACTGCTCTTTGGACCACCAGGCAATGGAAAAACAATGCTGGTAAGACATTCAACAGCAAATGTTGCTTAACCAGTTTTTGACATTATCAAACACAGAGCTAACTTTACATTTGTGTAAGAGATTTGTCATTTTCCTATTCTCTCTTTTGTTATGAATGCTGGTGTAGGGAGATATATTTAACAAGTTCTAGGCTGGATACCACAACAGAAAAACACGTCTTCACTCCAAGAAAGTTAGGTCTCATCTGCTGGGCATACATGTAGTAGCTCCTTCTATGCCCCTTATTTAATCATGATATACTGAGCATGACCAAACGAATATATTATAAATAACAAAGATAAAATACAATTAAAGTTTACCTTCTAAATATTCATGAAGGGTTTAGCCAATAGAGGCAAAGAGTAGGAAAGTCATGTGATCAAGAAAAGGCGGGAAAGAGAGTAATCAAAATAGCTGAGAGATCAAGCATGCAAGGAAATCAAGTACAAAGAGAGTGATCAGATAAGGAATGTGATAACAAAGAGAAAGTCTATGAATGAAGATCTAGAGACAATGAAGATAAGGTCACTCTGAGGACAAGTAACAAGTCATCTGAGGACAAGAAACTAAGAGTCATTTATGTGTACAAAATAATGTCCTACACTGGCATATGAAAGTAGTCATGTATTAAGAGGACTTTAAAGGGGCCAAGGGGGTAAAATATTTTAAAACTAAAGTGGTCATCTCTTCTGTATAAGGTATTAATTTTAAGATGCTATTTAATAGCATGAGGTACATTTTTCTTTAAAGGTAGTGTCATCCTTTTGCAGGCAAAAATAGTAAATTTATAGTTTTTGAGAGGATATAGTAGTAGGGATGTCCACACAAAAGCAAAAAGCCACTAGAACGGTTTCCACTTCACTGTATGGATGTAGTCACCCATGCATTTACAATGCAAACAATAACCCATGCACTGCCTACCCAATAATACGCAGGCAGAGAAATAGCAAAATTTTCAACAAAAAACAGCTTTCGAAATTGTCATTTGGCCAGTGGTAAATATCAATCTTTTTTATTCCTAATTGGTCAGTTTCTTCCCTAGAAAATACTTCAGCAGGTGATCAACTTTTCCTGTTGAAAAAATTGATATGAAAAATCTACAGCGTGTTCAAAGTGATGCTTCTGTGTGATGTGTGTTATAACTGGAATTTCCATGATGGAATAGATTCAGAAAGGAAAAGTGGATATCTATAAAATTTAACTATTTTTGAGCAAAAATGTATTGGGGTGAAAACAAAGAACAATGTTTACCACTGGCCATTTAAAGTTTTGAAATTACTCTACCCTCTCCAACACTCGGCTCTGAGCCACACAACCATAATAGCCTATTGTCTAGGGTGTTCCTATTGAAACAATGCCTTATGGAGTATTTACACGGTGGTCATATTGGATCACATACGGTATATATGTCAAACCATCAGTTTTGTACTGCCATAACTTTTTGTATAATCGTACTCATACGGCCTCATTATGTTATATAATCTCATTTCATGTTTGATAACCAATAGAAAATGTTTGGATGAATTGGTTGAATAAATCGAAGACAAAAGGACCATAAACTTGATTTTTTTTTTTGCCATTTTCTGGCTTGTCTGAAACTATGTTAAAAGTGTTCTAGGAGCTCATTGGTAATCTGAGACACTCTTTGGGTCATATCTTTGAAATGGAACATCCAATTGTGACAATTCAAGTTACCAAAATCTTTCTTTAAATGCTCTATCCAATAAGCCCTAGCAAAAACAACTTAAAAAATACTTAAAATTTTAGTGACATCCCTAATAGTAGTATATCAATGACTATATCTTCCCACAACATGATCAAGCTCAAATGTGTATGCTTGTCATTATATTGCGATTATCAAAATTCATTCCTATTTTTTTGAACTTCGAAAAATGCACGCTGATGCGCCGTGTGTATATTGCTGTGTGTGGTCCGTGCTGCACGCGCTGTAATATCAACGAAGTTGATGGAGAGCTGGTCTAGATTGGTAGTCAGATTTTCGTTTCATATTTCTGATCTAGGCAACCTATGACAGTAAGATTGAACAGACAGTATAGGTTGATCATATTCTAAAGTTATGCCAAGTTGCATTAGTTTTCGCAATTTGTGAAAAAGGATGACACTACTTTAAATAAGATGTAACAGGTGGTTGATTTAGTACTAAAGCTACTAAATGCTTTTGTTTTTACCATTGTCCATTATAAACTATCATTCATAATGGCTATTCTGTAAGCTTAGGCTTACACAGATTGTAGAGCAATGGTTACAGTTTTGTAATCGCCACTTAGAAGGCCGGAGGGTCTATGGGTTGCATGATAGCACTTAATTTGATTATTACCTACCAGCCACACGCTAGCTAGCTTGTAATTGACCCGTAGATGGAGTGAAGCCCTTTAGCTCATGATTTTATTAAGCTAAGAGGAAAGGATATTTGTACATCACTTATGAGGAGAGGGTGTGTGGAACACGTTTGTCTAATAGCCAATTATGCAATCATGAGCTTGGTAGGTTCGTGGATTAAGAGTTTGAAGTTGTTTATGTGTTCATGTCATTCAACAAACCAGGAAGATTTTGATTGTATTATATTTGCAATGGCAAAATCCTGGGGCTGTTATTTGTTTTTTGATTTCAAACCTTGGATTCTAGACCTCTCATGGTTCAGAATGGTATAATTGTTAAGAGAGAAAAGCCCAATTGTCGTATTATTTTTGAGATAAATAAGACAAAAAATTAAGATAAATTGTTGATATTCATGGCTAGCTTATCTATGCATCCTCAACATTGGGACTACAAAATGGGAAACAAGGTATAACACTATACACAAATTCATCATTAAAGAATTTAAGTGTTTTTTGTTTCCTTTCAAGTTTTCAATAATTTTGGAAAAAACTTACATGTATGGACCAAAGCTTGTATGCAACTATTAGATACATGTATGTATTGCCAAAATAAAAAAAAATAAAAAAATTCTCTTGCTGCCCTTTCATTAACATTTCAAATAATGCAAAAATCTTTATCAGGTCCTTTCTTTCAGATTTCATCCTAAATTTGACGTTCAGGCAACATTGCAGTTGATGAAATGTATAGTTACGGGACAAGGGTGGGTTCTAATTTGTCAACATTAGGAATGGATAGATAAGAAGAAAATGATCATCCAACTTTATCCTTCCTGTCTAAGATCTAGTCTCTTTTGATCATGTACATCAACACTCTCTCTCTCATATCAATTTCCTTTTCTCCCTCTGTCTCTCTTCAATATTCTTGTTTCTACATTTTTCTTCTTTATCTCTCTCTCTCTCTCTCTCTCTTGTTGCATCTGCCTCCCTGTCAGAGTATCGCATTCAAAAAGTTTTCATATTTTGTCTTTCACTCTGCCTCTCTTCAATTTCTTGCCATATCCCTTTCTCTCTTTATCTTTTCCTTCTTCTCTCTGTCTGTCTGTACTCTCTCTCTCTATCTCTGTTCCTATCTGTTGTTCTTTATTGCTATCCATGTATCTCTCCCGTTGCATTGTCTCCCTCTCATATCTCTCAGTCAATATTATGTCTTTCACTATGTCTCTCTCCAATTTCTAGCCGCGTCCCTTCTCTCTTTATCTTTTCATTTTTCTTTCTCTAAAGGTACTCTCTCTCTCTCTCTCTCTATTATATATATTTATCTTTGTTTCTATATGTATCTCGTTCTCTATACTATTGCTATCCATCTCACTCTCTCCCTATTTCTATTTGTGTCTGTACATCATCACTTGCTGATCTTAGGTTAATCCACATTATTTCCTAGTGAATTACACGTCTAGCTCTTTACTGAAGTATCTGCTGTCAAATTGACATTTCTCACAAGTTGATAATAAAGATAACAAACATTCATAGCATAATGTGTGCTACTCTGTCTCTGACGAAGAGTCAAAATCGCTGGCTTATTTTTTACTTTAGAAGTAAAGATAATCTTGGTTACCGACATTGAATGAGAGAGGTGGGATTTAAATGGGTTATTAAGGTACGCACAATCCTCCTATTGCATTAATCCACTATTTCTGAAATCTAACCATTAAGAAAAATAAAAGTAATGAAACAACCAAAAGGGAGTATTCTGGTGTTACATACGATGCTAATAGAACAACTAGGAATGAAAAAAATAAAATGCGAAGATGGAGAGTGGAGGGATGTGTGCTGGTATGTAAATTGACAATTTGATTTTCACGCTGGCTGCCCTGCTCAGATTTTGATCAGATTAATCCTCCCTCGTGAATGAGTAAACCCTGCCATCCCCGAAGGCTTGGGGAAGATCCTTCAAACCCCTCTACCTACTCTTTGGTTCCTTAACATTTACATGACCCTTCCATACGCTAAGCTCTCAGAACCACCACCAGCCTACCCCTGAGCAATGCCTCCATGTTTCTCTGTCAATCAATCTGGGGAGCACTTATCCCTCCTCTTTTTATCATCTTTTTTCATGTGGAGGAATCTTTGCATTATTGGTTTTTTATGCATTTATTACAATTTCATATTTGTGGAGATTCAAACAAGTGGCAGCTAGCTAAGGTTTATTTTGAACATGAGTCATAAGTGTGGTCAAAGAAGGTTTTACTATTCTATGATGAAACCACATTTCCCTATCAATATTTCACTCCTCTTCCCCCCCCCCCCCCACTTCTCACTCTCTCTCTCTTTTTCCTCTTTTTCTTGTGCATTCATATCCTTGTATCACATTCTTTCTATTTTCCTTTATTTCTTTTATTTTCTTGCCTTTGTCGTTCTTTCTCTCTGACATCAATATTATCGTTTTATCTTTTGTAAATGTTATTGATATATCTTATTTTATTTTCTTATAGTATTATTCCTTTCGAATTCATATTTATAGTTTTCATGCTCTTTTCCTCTTTTCCCTTCCTTTTTTTTTTCTCTCTCTCTCTTTCATTAAGTGGGAGGGGGTTCTCCCTTTCACATCTGTATTGTATTTTTAAAATCAAATGCAGATTATCATTATTCTAAATCATTTTCTTTTCAATTCCTGTACCACTTCTCTGCAACTCTCACTTCTTTTCCCCATACTCTATCCTTTCCTCATATTTGTTTTTGTTTTGTTTTTCCTTTAACCTTCTTCTTACCCATCATTTATAATTGAATTTCTTTGATTCCTTGAGACCAAGTGTTAATTCATTGTATTCCCCTTATGAGTCTGCACCGACTTCTCAACGTGATTAGATGTTATTAGAGGCGGGAAAGATGAGACAAATCAAAACATCTTGGGGCATGGCAGCTCTTATTGTGCTAATCAATGACTCATTCAGTGATAATAACCTGGACTTTATCACATCTAGATATTGTGTCTTATTTATATTCTCTAAAGTGTCACCAAGGTTTAAATAGACTATTATAGAGTTCAGTATAAACACATTCTTCATTTAGCCCTGTCATTTTGGTTATGATGAAGAAATACATTTGTGACCCCCTGGCTCAAAACAATCAATAAGTTTAAATGTTTTCCAAGCTTTCCGATGATACCAAACACTTAAAATTTGTTAAATTATAACTTCCTTTTACATTAGAAGAAGAGCTATTAATGCACAAAGTTTTGAAAAAATAATAAAACTAAAAATACTTCTCCTACCATTTAGTCAGTTGTTATTGGTACATGTAGTTTTGAGACAGTCACATTTTAACAAATACATTTTTTCTGAAAAGTAACCAATTTCATTAATTACCTTTTGAAAATTATCAATGCGATTGAATATAATTTTCAAAATAATTTCATAATGAGCAATACAAAAGTCATTCTTCGTTATTCAATTTTAATACAATTAATTAATCATGACATGATACATTAATATCGTATTATGTCCTACTGCAATCAATACTAGTAATTGAGGGAATAGGCTCATAAGACAAATATCTAGTGAAAACAGAAAATTATATATATAAAAAAAAAAACATATTTTCAACTTGAAACTAAATATAGGCATTGAGGGACTTTTACACACCAAATGTGTACACACTTGAACACCAGTAAAGCTTTTTTTAAAATTCTGACATTACTTTTCCCTCTGCCACTGCAGTTTTAACTATTTGATACTACCTTCTTCTTCTTCTTCTTCTTCTCCTCAAGTCCTTTCATTGTTCTTATTGTTCTGTTTTCTTAGTTTTTTTATGCCTCCGCCACCGAAGGTGGTGCCGGAGGCATCATGTTTTCGGGTTGTCCGTCCGTCCGTCCGTCCGTCCGTCCGTCCCGTTTGCTCGTTATCGCGATATCTCAAGAACCACTTGAGATATCAACTTCAAACTTGGGAATGGTATTTATCACCATAGAAAGATGATCTGATTAGATTTTGGAGTATGTAGGACAAAGGTCAAGGGTCACAGAGGTCAAATTGTGAAATTCCATGTATTAAGCTCGTTATCGCGTTATCTCAAGAACCACTTGAGATATCAAC
>CALNVZ010000174.1:68003767-68054449 GCA_940671915.1 Paracentrotus lividus
GTTGTCCTCGGGGGAGTTGTCCTCCGGGGGAGCTGTCCTCCGGGAATTGTCCCCGGGGGAGTTGTCCTCCGGGGGAGATGTCCTAGAACCCATTTAAAGATGTAGGTATAAGAAGGTATCCCTATGTTAAAGGGAATCTAGTGTAGTGGGAAGGTGTGGAAAAGATGAAGAAAATTGTTGTGAGCTTTCCTGTCATTTTCATGCTATTTGGGAAGAGTATCATGATAAAAAGCTCCACAATAAAAGATTGCTCTAATTGCCCTGAGAGTCATAATATGACCCAAAATATACCAAACAGCATACATGCGTTTAAAGTCCATGTGACTCGAAGCTGAATTGGGTTAATTTCTTTATCATTTTGGCGATTCCAAAACCTCACAGCACAAAATAATGATTAGATGAATTGTTATCAACCTTTCCAAATCACTTATAGACAGTATCTTCCACATTTCAATGTCATGACCAGAACAATAGTTTCACTTTAAAAGATGGTGGTATAAGAAGGTATCTACTTAAATAGCCTTATGTTGATATATATCTTGTTTGTATTCAGATGAAATTGATTCCTTGCTAACTGAGAGAAGAGAGGGCGAGCATGATGCAAGCAGACGATTGAAGACGGAATTCTTGATTGAGTTTGATGGTGTAAGTCTCTTTTATATTTGGTCCGTAATTTAGAAACAAAAGATTCTACTGTCTTTATGAAATTCATGCATATTGTATGGATATATTGATATTTTGATATCTGCAAAGTTCTATGGACAAAATTGAGGACTTATAGCATAATATGGTATATGTTCGCTGCCATGTGAAGCGACTCAAAATGACTGAGAGATAAGGAAATTTTAGGTTTGGGAAATGTTCAGTTTGATTTTTTTTAAAACTTTGGGTAAAAAATGGCCGTAAAAAAAACTGTAAAATGATCTAAAGCAAAGTTTAGTTGTTTTTTGTTTTTTTTTAAATGAGGCACTTGGATATTATTTTTTTTATTCCTATACAACATGAGGACAAAGGAAAGCCTGGTTGAATTGGTTAGAGAGTTTTCATATATCCCGTTCCTCTATTGGTTCACTGAAAAATAGAGAAATGCATTTTCTTCCTGTCATTACCGCAAGATTAATAAGGAATTCTGGAAGTAGCATAGTTTTCCTTATTATTGTATTTTAAATGTGCATACATGTAGATAAATGGAAAATAAAAGAGGAATGTTTGTTTGATCTTCTTTAGGTGAAAGCTGATGGGAGTGAGAGAATCCTTGTGATGGGGGCGACAAACAGACCTCAAGAACTGGACGATGCCGTCTTAAGAAGACTGGTCAAACGAGTTTATGTCCAAATACCTGATGTGAATGTGAGTATAGCCATATACATCACACTTTGGTACACAATAATTTCCATGGAAAGGGCGTCTATTGATAGTGAATATAAAAAAAAATTCTTGAAAAAGTAATTTGACTACACATTTATCTAAAATGCAGATTCACAATCGTAAAGTTATCTACATTTTAGTACCAACAGTAGTTCAAAAACCAAATTTACTTGATCATCAATCCATGTTTATTTCTATCAAATTTAGGCTCGGAAAGAACTGATCAAAGAATTGCTGAAGAAGAATAATAACCCTCTGAATGATGCAGACCTAGCAAGACTAGCAGAATTTACTAAAGGATACTCAGGAAGCGACCTTAATGCCTTGGCTAAAGATGCTGCTCTAGGACCTATTAGAGGTATAGTTTCCATAGTGATGATGATGAGGATGATGAGGATGATGAGGATGATGAGGATGAGGATGATGATGATGATGATGATGATGATTATGATGATTATGATGATGATGATGGAAATATTGATGGTGATAAAGGTGGCTGGTAAAGATGAGGGTGATGGTGATTATGATCAAGGTGATGTCATTGATTTTGATGCTGATATTATTGATGATGACATTGATAATGATAGTGATGTTGAATGAGATGATTATGGTGATGGTGATGATGGTGAAAATATTGATTATGATGATGTTATTGATGATGTAGATAATGATGGTGATATTGATTATGATGATGTTATAGATAATGATGAAGGAGATGATGATGATGATGATGATGATGATGGTGGTGATGATAGGGATGATGATAGTGATTGTAATGTTATTGCAGATGATGATAGTAATAGTGATTATTACATGTATGATGATGATTATATTGATATTGATGAAGGAGATAAAGATAATGATAATACTGAAAAGTTTTAATGTAAAGCCTTAAATGCCAATGACTTGATGAAGAACGTTATAAGCAAGCCATCAATAACTCATGATATTCATTTTGTCTTATATAATGACAGAACTTGGACTCAATGGTGTCAAGTCGACTAGTGCAGAACAGGTATGATATTCACTTTACTTTGATATTATCTATGGCATTTACGGAGTAAATTCCATGGAAAATACCTCAATAAGGCTCAATGGTACATTCAATAATACAGTGCACTCCAGGTCTAATGAGGTGCTAGGAACTACAAGTATAAACCTCTTGCCTCGTAACAAAAAGACAAAAAAGACTCATAGACATGTGCATACAATGTATGTTTGAAATCAGGACCAGGAAAATTGCCTTCTTCTTATGAAATCTTATCGTATTATAATTGGAGTAGACTTTATTACCATTGCCCTTTTAAATAATTTGGAAGACTAGTTTCAAAAGTCAGGTTTTCTGTTCAAGTTTGCCAGATGTAGAATTTGTGTGATATATGTAGTTAATATTTGCTTTGATCTCTTTGACTGCAGTGGGACTGGCAAAGAGTCTTCATACAAACATATGCAGTGTGAAGATAATTTAATTCAATTTCTTTTCCTCTTCTTCTCTTGACCCCTAGGTACGAAGCATCACTTTGTCTGATTTCTATGAGTCTCTGAAGAAGATTAGGAGGAGTGTTCCTCAAGATTCTCTCAATACATATGAAGATTGGAACAGAAAGTACGGGGACATCTCATTGTATTAGATTATTTATAGATAGTGATATATGCTACTGAAATTACCAGGTGTAATCCAAACTCAACCATTCAAATGTACCTCGGAATATAAACTATACACTTGTCAGCCTTATGAGTCGCACCACCTTACAGCATATTTGTCTGTGCTTTTGAAGGATGCCTAGGTTTGGCTTTCAGAGTCATGCTCTACTGAACACTAGCTGCTGTCTTGAAAAGAACATTTGTGTGCAAAATTTCAGTTGGTTCATTATTGCAGTAATATGTATGGCTCACTATATCAATTTAGCCAAAGTCAAATGAAAGGGGGAAATGTGATTTTTCGCATTATTTTTTCGAGACAATAGTGTTGGTCGTGAGTGTCCCTGAAAAACAACTATCTCATCGTTTAAAAAAACTTGACTAGCTCTTTCAAATGACATTGATTTTATAGTCAGTTAACAAAACAAATTGTCCCAACTAATGACTGAAGGCTTATTCTCTACACTCTCAGTCAATTGGTTGTTTGATTTAGTGTTTTGATCGCAATTAGTTAATGAAATGAAGCAGATATGTGGGCTTTATAAATGGATTCATATTTTTGTCTTGTTACATGGATTGAAGTACTATTGATAGCAATTCTATAACCAATATTTTTTAGCATTTCAAACATTTCTTTCCAACCTTGTCCCATTCATATCCTTGTGTTTCACAATTATTCTCGTTCATCCACTGTTACTGCAGAGATTTAGTCTCACATGTATTGCTAGTCTAGAGAATTTATATAAATGAAGTATTGGAAGAAGTAGCAATTGTCTGGAAATTACGAATGCATCAAACATGATATGTATTCAATTTTGGTTTTTCGTTTCATTAAGCACTTGCATTTAGTTTAGGACGCTAGCCAGTTGGTTTTCAAAGAAAAACAAATATCAAAGACGGATCAATGTCTCTTTATTTAAGCACAAATCTAAAAAGAATGAGTGATTTTTAAGAGTATTTTTTTTTTTTTTTTTTTTTTTTTTTTAAAGGGGCACACTAAAGATGCAAATTTTCAATCCAACAGTCTTTTTACGAGTCAAAAGATTTTGCTGCTTAAAGAGCTTTTACTGTATAAAAATGACTTTTGGATTCAACATCCACATCATTCACTAATGGTTTGCCCCATGAGAACCCCCTGGATGCCCTGCTGTAGTGTAAATACTTTGCCGTATAAGGCTAGGAATCCATCTGCAATTTTTTTTTAATAGTTTTTCTGACAAGGCTCCAGGCAAAAATGCAAATAGGCATAAATCCAGAAGCAAGATGAAAGCAAGTTAACAACTTTTATGCATGTACTAATGTTAGTTTCAAAATCTTTGAACAATTTGTGGCAGCCATATAGTATTTTAGAAACATTTCAAAACATATTGATGATTCTCAAGTAAATTGTGCCTTGTTTTGTGAATACAATTTTTGTATATATGACATTACAGAAATACTTGAAGAACTACATGTATATTGTAGTAGGAAAACAAAAATGTTGATGTGAATTTTGTACAGCTTTTTGTTGGCAAAGCTCGTTCGCTAATTTGAGATTAATATTGCTTTTTCTTTGTAATTTCTTTGATATTTATATTTCTGTATCGATGTGTTAAATGAAAACATGTGTCTATTTGCCTCTTGTAATTATCTATGTTATGTCGTTTTAATGTCTAGTACATGGTGTAAATGTTATTTGTATGCAACCTGGTGACGAATGTTCAATTTCAAAAATAAAATGAAAGTTTTATACTGAAAATCATGGATGTATCTTATTCTGTGTTATTTGAGTAATAGAAATTCAAAATACATATTTTGAGGAAGTATGTGTCTGAAATGATCATTTTAACTTTCACCCATGATTGAATGTCGTACTCTAACCTCCATTAATGATACAATTGGTTCTATGCATAAAACCATGCAAACAGGGTATCTTTGCATGAACGATTGGTTCAATGGTTTTCCATCAATGGTACCTTCCATGGTAAATTTGCTCAACAGTTTATCAAAATTAGGTATATCATTGAAGTTACCATTGATGGCAAAGTTACTGTAAAAACTGGTTTTATGCAAATAGCACCCTGTCAAAAAAGGAGCAATAACTTATATCATCCAATTTGATATTTAAATTTTGTATTATTCATTTGAATCAGGGTTTTGAGCTCTTTAATTAAAGAAACTTAAGGCTAGTTCTAATGAGCATTTAAGGATGCTTATGCGGAATAAAGTGGTAACTAAGTCACACGATACCACTTTTCTGCATGAAAATACATGCTACTTTAACAGACAATCTCTCTCGAAATAAAAATGTTTTCATGCATCCGCCACCGAAGGTGGTGCCGGAGGCATCATGTTTTCGGGTTGTCCGTCCGTACGTCCCGCTTGCTCGTTATCAAGAACCACTTGAGATATCAACTTCAACTTGGGGATAGTACATGTATGTATCACCAAAGGAAGACGATCTGAATAGATTTTGGAGCATGTAGGACAAAGTTCAAGGTCACAGAGGTCAAATAGTGAAATTCTATGTATTTATTTCGTTATCGCGATATCTCAAGATCCATTTGAGATATGAGCTTCAAGCTTAGGTGTAGTATGTACCGCCATAAGAAGATGATCTGATTAGATTTTGGAGTATGAAGGTCAAAGGTCAAGGTCACAGAGGTCAAATAGTAAAGTTCTATGTACTGAGTTCATTATCGCGATATCTCAAGAACCATTTGAGGTATGAGCTTTAAACTTAGGTGTAGTATGTACCACCATAGGAAGATGATCTGATTAGATTATGGATTATATAGGTCAAAGGTCAAGATGTTAAAAACCACGTATTGAGTTTGTTATTGCGATATCTCAGGAACCAATTAAAAACATAAACTTCAAATTTAAGGGTAGTATCTATCACCAGAGGAATATGGTCTGATTAGGTTTGGGGTCACAAGGTCAAAGGTCAAGGTCAAAAAAAAAAGAAAGAAGCAAAATGAATAGATGAATGTGCAATATATTTCTGATCTGGCAATGGCGGAGGCATATATTTCGACTGCACGCGGTTGAGGATTCTTCTTGTTTTATTCAATTTTTCATTGAAGACTTTATATTGTATTAAGAAAAATCCAAGGAAAAGTACTTATTTCCTGTTTATACATACTGCCCAATATCACAATTTTAAACACAAATCCATGTTGTTGACAAAAAACGGAAAACAAAACTAAGCATACAAGGCTTACATTTTCATCTTGAAAATTTATCAGTTTGAATTGTTCAAATTGCAGATTTCATATCTGTATACATCATTACTGAGGTACATGTACATGAATGGTGCAGACCAAATTATAAGTTGAAACTTTTTGCTTTCAAATGCATATTGGTGGGTAAGTCCAAGCTATTTTGCAACTATGTCCCGTATGTTACTGAAAAATAATTTACCATAAATTAACTATTTAAAAAAATTAAATTATGGTAAATTATTTCTCAGTAACTCGGGGGTAAAGTTGCAAATAGCTTGGACTTGCCCTGTACATGCACACAGTATTATTACTTTATAGATGATATTGATTATGATAAAGATGATGATGACGATTATGATAAAGATGATGAGGATGATGATGACGATGATGATGATGATGATGATGATGATGATGATTGATGATCATGGCCATGATGAACGTGGGGGTGCATGCATAACAGCAATTAATTGCTTTTACTATAATTTTCCTCATGCATTTTCTATTATCATGATATTGTGATTTTTGCGCTATGTTACACAATTGTAATTGTTTGTTTCATCATTTGGAATCAGAATAGATGATTATTGAATAGATTTTAAAAGTAAATGTATCGGTAAAATCCTAGAAAAAGCAATTCTTTTATGTATGCTTACGGCCCTTGATTATGATAAAAATGATGGTGATGATGATTATGTAGAAAAACAAACAAATAAAGTTATGAATGAAGTTTTGATTCTGTAACGTCATGTGCGAGCTGCTTTATAATTATGTTGTCTATTGAAAATTCCATAAATTGTCACTTTTTCAGTTTTTTTTTTTTTTTTTTTTTCGGTTGATATATCATCAAACCTTTGTTCACATGCATTCCCGTAAGAGATATATCTATTCCTTTTTCAAGAAGCATGAAGAAAAAAAAAAAATGTGTGGAATTTACATAGGCCTACACCACACTGGGAAGCACAGCTCACAAATGACGTCACAAAATAAAAATTTTAAACATTCATAACTCAGTTATTCTTTCATGGATGTTTTTTCAAACTTTTTCATTCAAATTTTCTGAATTTCTAAAAACAAATTAAAATTCCCACATGAACTTTCTCTTCAATAGGTCTCTGTTGGCCACTCCTGGCAATTGTGCTCGAAAGATTTGATGTAAAACAAACTTGTATCTCAAAATTTGAAAAGTCAATGTCTAAATTTAAATTTGAGATCAAATTATTTAGTGAACACAAAACAACAGGAAATTATACATTGTATTTATCAAGCTTCATATATATACTTATTTAATAATTGTAACCTCAAAGCATTTATTATTATAATTTGAAGAAGTTTGAAAATATAATAACAGGCTGTCCATATCAACTACAAAGGAAAATGTTTTTTTTCAAAACCTTTACTGGGAAATGCCGAAGTACAATACATCAAATATTTCAAATTCAAAACAATTGCTCTGCTTTTGTACCGGTAATTCTAGAAGAAAAAAATGGGTTAAAATAGTCGTGATAATTTTGAAAATCTTAAATATTATTGTTCACACAAACTTATATTTCTTTCTATAAAATCTAAGCTTGGAGAACTTTGTTGAAATAATGTATAACAGTACACTCTCGTTATAATGATACAAGGTTGTGTTATAATAGGGCAATTCCATGGGTCCCAATTTTTAACAGTCCTGTATAATCTATATGGTCAGTGGCTTTGAGTATAAGGAAATTTCATTTAAACAAGGTACATGTAATTGGCTTTGTCCATAGCATCTCATTACAATGGAAGCAGACTGTAGAAATATTATTAAAGAACATGACTGCATTTGAGATGTTGATCTATTCAGAGCGTTGTTGTGAGAAACATTCCTGAAAATGGTACATCGGTTGTGTACTTAAAGAGTTTCCCATAGAAAGTAAGCATAAACTGGCCAAATTCAGTTATATACATAAACAAACCCATAATGAGAAGTACACATTTCAGAAATGTCAACTTGTTCAAATAATTACAATAATAATGAATATCTATTTTCAAAATGCATCCATACAAGGTAAAAGTCATACCAATTGGCTTGAAATTATTGACACAAGTTATAACAAATTAAATACTGTCCTTTCAAAAGCAATGAGTATACTTGATTTATCTTAGAAATGATATCATAGTACACATTATATGTATTAAAGCTGGTGTATAGTTTCGGGAGTAAGAAAAAATAATTTTGATTTGCGTTTACATAAATTATGAAAGATTGAATCCAATAACAATAATAAAGCAAATTATAGGACTTGAAATCTAGTCTTAGTATCTTTATTTCATCATATAAATATAAAAAAGCTAAGTCAGGGATCCGACTCATGTTAGCGCTTACATGGAAAACCAATGGGGATTCTCTTGTGTGCGTGTTACACACAGATCGTTCGCATCATTCACGCCGTAACCTCCGGCGTGCGAAACTCTCAGCAGAGGTCTAAACGGCAGTTACATTACCCTTCATTCAAAAATTTTCAATGAAATTCATCAGAAATAATGAAAGCAATGTCACAAGATCTCTCACACATATCTTTTAGTGCAATGTGGACAACATGAGACTACATTTGATCGGTCTTGTGCCAATTCCTTTTTTGTTACCAAACCTATACACCAGATTTAAGCAATGCACAATTGTAGCATTTAAAGGGCCTATAATTCCATTTGCACTAGAACTGCCTAATGTTAATAAAAGAAGGGATCCTTCCCTCATCAACTGATAAGGGTCAGCATAGGGGCAATGATCAGGGAATTAAAGCATGTGCATGTACAATGATGTCCTCCACTCTATAACTTGTCCTCTATGACCTTTGACCTTCTTGTCAGTCTTGTGATTGGCCAATAGGAGCTGAAAAGTAGTTTCATAGCTGGTGTCAAGCAAAGTGATCCAATAAAACTCTCACTGTGTATTGATGTCATGTCCTATTACATCTGTTCGTTTAGAATGTCTTTATAAATTCCAGTATAAATGTCTTTGTTATGGTGACTCGTCAAAACCGTTCTGCCGATCTACTCGCTACAGCTCGCATATTTCCATAGACTTTAGATGGTGGACTTCCTGCAATTGAGAAAAAAAGAAAGAAAATAAATGAAGTACACAGCCAAAAATTTGGAGGGAAATATTTTTGCCTATTTGCATTTGGATCAAAATTTTAATATTTTGTGCTAAATTTTGTTTGATTATAATACAAAATAACGCATACACATTAGAGCAACAAAATAATATAAAGCAAATTATGAATACTCCAATCGTGTCTATACAATGTAGATGCAAAATAGGTTTAACCAGATTCAGCATCTATACAATATATCCCATCTCTTTCTGTTGCACTTTGAGACAGAGAGTTAAGTTATATATTGCATTTTTATTTATCACATTCATAGTCAACAATAATTTCTCTAGCATTATGTTCTTTCAATTGCAGTAAAAACTTGAGAAATGTCATAACTCCCACCAGTAAGATACAGTCTTTTCCTCTATTCTATACAGTCTGTGTAAAAAAAATGGTACAGTCGGGAACAAAATATTTAGGTATGTAATTCTCTCAAATGATGTGTGTATATGGTACCAACTTAAAGCAAAAAAATTCTTCTTGCTGATGCACTTTGTTTTGTGTAATTTGCTTTTGTAAAACAAAAGTTATGCTAAATTTTGTGTGGCGATGAGCTAATCGAAAATACATACATCTTTTGTTTCGGTGCGCTGAATTCATGGCTATTATGTGCGAAAACCATAGAAAAACATGCACAAAGTACTTTTTTCTTGATTATAGAAAACTGGTCATATCTCAAGATCTACATCACCAAATGGGATGAAAAAATTTCAGAAGAAAGCCTGATTTTCCTACTTTATGGAAGTATCAAACATTTTAAACATCAAAACATTTTATTTGACACAGACTGCATATATGTACTTAATAATGATATAATAATTTTTTTTTTTAATGCAATATTTCCTTATGAAAACAAAAGTTATAAAACTGTATACTATTTACCAAATAACTTGTATTCACTATGTGATAATCATAAGAAATACAAATAATTACCAAGAATAAGATTACATATAGCTGTCCTTGCAATCTTAATGTTCTGGAAGGAGCCTAAGATGTGGATCTTTGTGTCTGCAAGCACGATTCGAGTCTTGGTAACATTCTCAATGGTGAACTTTGTCTTGCCTCCCTTGCCTGCTATCCTACCAATAGCTCTTGATAAATGATCTCCTTTCAGGGGCTTCACATCTGTTACTTCAAAGGATTCCAAGAAAAGTTCATCAAGTCTGAGTAGTGCCAGAGCATCCTAGGATGGAGGAAAGGAGAGGAGAGAAATTAAGTAGAATTATTTATAGGTTTTGAACTCTGTGTACTACTTTCAAATGTGTATACAAAAATTCTTAATCACTATTAATCTGCGATTGTAAGATAGTGCGAAATGTAGTATGATAGACAGTACATCATTCAGCAACATTGGCATAACAAACAATTTTTTTTTAAGCCTTATGATGGATTGACAGCCAAGAATTACATCTCAAAGTAAAAGTTTCTTCTTCAATATAAATTTATTCCCTGGAAGATAAGACTAAAGGGTTGTCATGCATGCATTTTATACCTTTAAGTTATCACTATTATTATCTAAAGGTAATTTTATTGAAAGCAGTTGGCAAATAATGCAGATATTGCCATCTTTGCCTGTTGCAAGTACTGACTGGGACAATAAACTTCACAATAGGAAACAAGATTTTCTAGCTACATGTACTCTCCATCATCAAGTGTTTGTTTGGTTTATTCCCCAAAATAAACCAAATCAATACAGTCAATGTGTCAAGAATGTGGTTCTTAAAAGTCCAACAAAAATTTGACTACTTACTATCTCCACTAAAAACTGTGGCCGGTATTCTCGAAGGGTAACTAAAGTTAGTAGGCCTACTAAATACGTATTTAGCAGGCCTGTGATAATCAAACTAGGTATATGTAAATGGGTTTCATCAGCCTTAGGTAATATTTTAATTCTCCATGACTTTAATTTTGTCATACACTCCCCCTCCCCAGAAAAAAAAAAAAAAAAAAAAAAAAAAAAAAAAAAAAAAAAAAAAAAAAAAATGAACATAGATTAAATTACCTCTACTTCAAAGCCAAGAAGAAAAGCTTTGACAAAGTCATGTCCCTTCTGAAGAGCACTTATTTCTTGTGTTTGTTCTGAGGACTGTAAAAAGAACAACAAATGATTAGAAAAATATGGGTTAATAAATGTGTTGTAAACAGACTACAGGTCTCTGTGAATAAATATAAAAAATAACTTCAGATTGAAAAGATTGATCTAAACTCAGACCTGAGTACATTTAAAGGGGTATAAGATAAAAAGACACTGGTTAAGTGTTTAACAAACAATTTTCATTTGTACACAATCAATGCATCTTGATGATTTTTTTTCTTTTTTTATTAATCAATCCTTTAATTTTACCCTCCCATCTAAGATTGTTTTTCTTCTTTGGTTTTGGTTTCCTTTGTTGAATGAGTTAGTTTGGATTGAAGCTTACCCTTAATTCTACATGTCTGGTTTTAAGATTGAATCTGATTTGGAGTTTGAGGTGATCAACGACAGGTGTAAATATCTTCATCCAATTCTCTTTCAGTGGTGTGTATCTATTGGCAGGAACAGGGATTTTTCTCATATCGGTGTTGCCATCCTAAGGGGGGAAATACAGAAAAGAAGAAATAATCAAGTATGTTAGAATATACAGTAACTGCTGCAAAATAATATCAATATCTGCAAACATAACTGAGACATCTGGAGTGAAATACCTTTGACAGCTCTTTACTGTTAGTCTTGCCCTCTACTTTTTACTTCTTTGATTGTCATAATTCTGTGCAAAATTACACTTCTCAACATAGAACAGATCTAAATAACCATACAAAACAGTTCATGCATGAGAGATTAATGACCATGATAAAATAATAATTTCCTTCATATTCTCTATCTGACTCTAACTAACTTACTTACTCAATAATGATGATTTGTACTCTTCACTCATGAACTCGAGTTGTAACTGGATCTGCCCTTACTGTAGCGAGTTAAACTTTTCAAGTTCGTTGTTCTCAGAGGGGGGCGTGTCTACTGAAAATTCGTTTGAAATATTGGACAGTGATAGGGAGTCGACTGTTTCCAAGACTGGATCACCAAACACAGTTCATGAGAGAGATAGGAAAGAGAGAAAGAAAAAATCCAATAATCAGATTAAGAGAACACATGTAAGACTTGGATTAACCAACTGTCGCGGATTACGTTCCAAAGTAGGTGATATGGCAGTCCTCATTGACGATCACAAGCGGGACTTTGTTTGTGGCACGGAGTCGTGGTTAGATGCCAGTGTAGGAAATGGGGAAGTTTTCCCAGTCAACCATACCATTTTCCGGAGAGACGTGAATAGCGAAGCGACGATAGGTGGTGGAGTCTTCCAAGTGTGAAAGGAGATCTAGTAACTACTCATTGTAGGGATTCAGGTGAATGTGAACTAATTTGGACTGAACCAAAATTAAAGTTGCAAGCCCCTTATGGTAGGAGTTTTCTATCGTCCGCCTAGTGACGTCAACGGCGAATCTATCGACAAGCTGGGACAATCATTTTTGGACTTAGGCAACAAAATCAACTCGCACACAATAGTTCTCATGGGTGACTTCAATTTGCCCAATATCTCGTGGGATAATTCCTCCACCGTACCTGGTAGAGGTGGTAGCAGTAGAGCTGCAGAGAAGCTCTTGTCTTTGGTCGGTGACATGGGTTTGTATCAACACGTTAACAAACCCACTAGGAGGCAAGGCGAGACTGAAAATATCTTGGACTTGGTCTTCACTAATAATCCCGAAGTCGTCGAGAAGTTGACCGTCACGACGGCATCGCAGATCATGACTCTGTGGTAGTCGACCTACGTATGCTCCCGTCAGAAAGCGGCCAATAAAAAGGAAGATCTACTCAGAGATAGAGCAGACGTTGATGCCATCAGGATTGACTTACAAGAAATTTCTGAGAAGTACTTTCAATCAATGTCACATAAAGGGGTTGATGAGAAATGGGAAGCGATCAAAGCTGCCATTAAGGAAACCATGGAGAAACATGTACCCCATAAATTTACATCAAGCAGATTTAATCTACCATGGTTCAACCGTTCCTTAAGACGTACAGTGAAAAAGAAACAGAGGTTATACAACAAAGCTGTAAAATCCGGGAGAACTGACGATTGGGAAGTCTTCAGGCAATGTAGGAAGGATACACACAAGCTTATTAAGCAAGCTAGGTCTTCTTACATCAAGGACTTCCTGGGCAATGCTTTATCAGAATCCCCGAAGTGTTTTTGGAACTACATCAAACGTCTCACCAGAGACAGCCATAGCATTTCTGACTTGGAAAGTGGTGGACGCTTATTCAGTAACGACATGGACAAAGCTAACTTACTGAATGATCAGTTTAGGAGTGTTTTTACCATGGAACAAATAGTGACATACCTTCTTTAGGTAACAGCCCCTACAGGAAAATTGGTCACCTTACGATTACCAAAGGAGGGTTGAGAAGCTCTTATTGAATTTGATGTCAAAGAAGGCGCCAGGGCCAGATGGCATTCCCCCCTGGTTTCTAAAAATTGGGGCAGTGCAAATGGCTGCTCCCCTGCAGGATCTTTTTCAGTCTTCATTGGACATGGGAACAGTACCAGTAGGATGGAAGGAAGCCAACATAGACCTGTCTTTAAGAAAGGGAAAAGAAGCACTCCCGCAATTACCGGCCAGTCTCGTTGACTTCGGTCATCTCCAAAGTAATGGAACATATTCTCCATAGTCATGTCATGAAGCACCTGGAGGAACAGAGTATCCTCACTGACTGCCAACATGGTTTCCGAGCAAAAAGATCGACAGAAACTCACTTATCTTAACAATTCATGAGATCAGCAGGGAACTGAACGACAACAAGCTTATGGATGTGGCCCTGTTGGATTTCTCAAAGGCTTTCGACAAGGTCCCCATCGTCGTCTTATATCCAAACTTCAATACTATGGTCTTGGGGGGGAGATCACCACGTGGGTGGAAGACTTCTTGAGGAATCGTACTCAAACAAGTAGTTGTCAACGGACAATCCTCGACTCCTGCCTTAGTAACATCCGGAGTACCGCAGGGAACAGTGACCGGGCCATTGTGGTTTCTGCTGTATATAAACGACTTTGCCGAGTAACATCACTTCTAAGTCAAAGTTGTTTGCAGATGACTGCATTCTGTACACTCCTGTGTCAGCAGAGGATGACATCAATATACTACAACAAGATCTCCGGTCACTCGAGCTCTGGCAAGATACCTGGATGATGGACTTTAATCCCAATAAGTGCTATACGATGACTGTTGGAAAAGGAACCCACCTAGACATCCTTATGAGTTTTGTGGTCGTGAATTGGACTGTGTGACATCCATCCATACTTAGGTGTACACATCTCTAATACGCTTAGTTGGAATATACATACCCAGGAAGTCGTTTCCAAAGCCCAGAGGACTCTGAATGTAGTTAGGAGGAATCTGTGGAGTTGGTGAGCAGGGAAAACCAAAGCTACGGCTTACCTGATGCTGGTCAGACCACTGCTTGAGTACGCAGCAGCAGCTTGGGACCCATCTACTAAGCTAAACATCCAATCATTAGAAAGAGTCCAACGACAGGCCGCCAGATTTTGTACCGGCAACTATAGTAGGGAAGAAGGCTCTGTCTCCAAAGCACTTAGTGATCTGGGTTGGCAATCTCTTCAGACAAGGAGAAGGAACCAAAGACTCTGCATGCTGTACAAGATGAATAACGGACTGGTCAATGTTCAAATAAATGAGTATATCCAACGGAATACAAGATCCACAAGGGGGAATAACCAGAAATTCCACCAGGTTCGTCATAAGGCCAGGGTATTCAAAGATTCATTCTTCGTGAACACTGTAAAAGACTGGAATAACTTACCTTCTTCAATTGTAAATAGCCCTTCCCTGGAAACATTTAAAGCAAAACTAAATGAGTTACAATAAGTCACTCCACACACAGTGCGTTACTCTTTCAACCAAGTTAGCGTGGATGTGTCATCAGACATTTTGCTGACTCAACTATTCAGATTCAGATTCAGATTCAGACTCACTAATGCAGGTTTGTATCAAGCAATTTTTTATTTTTTTATTTTTCTGAAATGGATTTATCTCAATTCTTTTTACCAAAATAATCAATATTCAATTTTTCACCCAAGTTTGAGGCAAATCCCTCAACTTAAACCATCATTTTACGAATTCGAATTTGATGTCATCGCGAGTACGATTTCAGTGTCATTGACCGAGGGTCTAATTCTATTAAACTAAAGCTAGAATCAAATTTGTCATTTCAAGCAATCGTATCCTTCACTAAAAGTATTTTACAATATACACTCCCCCAGCTACACTTACAGGAATCTTATTGGGCAACTTCTGTCAATAGTAAGGAGGTAAATTATTAAATATGAAAATAAATTGTTAACCCAACAGAACTGGAGGAAGAACAAGAAGAAGAAGAAGAAGAAGAAGAAGTACAGAACATGTTCATCCTTCATTTGATGGAACTCATCACATCATGGATGTAGAGTCTACTGTACGACGTCAGTCAGAATTTGAGCAAACAAAAAAACATCATCATCAGATATATTAAAAACCTTTTGTGAAAGTACTAACACTATTTTCCATATGTGGGACAATGTTAAACAACTTACCAGTAGCCTCGCTCCTTTCAACGGGGGGAAATGAGGCCTTTTCTGTGACTTCACGACTTCTTCTGTGACCATTTTTTCCTCTGTTAATTTTCTCTTCTTCGCAGTTTTTGGTTTTACAGAGCGAAATTCTTGAGGCTCTTGAGAATCCCCCGTGACTCCGTCAGTAGTTTCCATCCTCGTGGCTTCCGCTGAAGTGCTCGCCATGTTGCATGTTGATCGTTTCGTGGTGATTGCGTAATCACTTGTACCGGTATTTATCAACGTAACACCGACAAGGCAAGCTCTAACGTTAGAGCCTATCTCTGGCTCTTTTGATTGTGTGCATACACCTCAAAATTGACCTTGCAACCTGACCTGAAGTGTCGACATCACTAATTCTTGATTAGGCAAGTACTACGTAACTTAGAAGTAGCAAGCTAAAAGTAGATTGCAATTTGCATTAAATGATTTATTGATTGGTTGGGCAACTGGGATAATTTGCATGGACACTTGGCACATGTTGACAATGACACAGCCAGAGCAGAGGTAGGCAGAAATATTCCACCGTTCTTGGGATATTAATTGAATATTCGGAATTTCCCGATTTTGTGAGCATTCAGTGTTTAACCAATGCAATCCCAAAATAGCGACTGAATCCTTCGGTCTATTAAAGCCAGAGGGTCCGAAGAATGACATGAATGAGAGTGAAAGAGCCAGATGGGAGAGGGGGGGGGGGGGGGGGGTAACTCATCAAAAGGATAAGAAGATCACTAAGTAACTAATGGCTTTAATGCAACTTATCTTTTAAAGAGCACCATCTGGTACAGCAGCTAAATAGTAATATGATAGAGTCTTTAACTTAGTTTATCTGTTTATAAAGACTTTGTTTTTTAGAGTGAGACTGAGAGGATATAAGACTAGTAATAGTTCAGAATTTCTGATCTGTTACTTCTGATCAGTACTGTTGGAAACAACCATAGCAGTCACATACAATGATACACCAAAAACCAATGACTGAATGATTGATTGAATTATTATTAAAGCCAACAACCAATTGACCAATAAACAGTGTCATATAAAACCAAAGAAATAACCAATGGGCAGTTCCAAGCAAAACAGGACATGACCCCCCAAATTTCAAATTCATGGTTCCATGATGAATTTGGTATCATATGAGAGCTAAAAGTCCAAATTTTCAATATCTGAGGATGGTTTGGCCTTTATAGGGCATTTTGGGTTTAAGAATGGCATTAATATTCAATTTTACTAAAATTGTCAAATTTGCATCTTTTTTATTAAAATTTCATGAAAGAGAAATGTACCTAGAAAATGAAAATATAGATTCTACTTTGATTATATTTTATTATGAAAGCAGGATATATAAAAAATAAAGTTTTCACACAACATTTTGCTTTGCGATCTTTGTTTCACATCAAAGAGCACAAACATGAAGTTGCCTCAAAATGTCACTCCGTAACCACAAAAAGACATATTTTTGAAATATTTTTAGAGTAATTGGGTTTTATGCAACAGAAATTTATTTGCAAATCTGGAACACCCATACCTATCAATTACATACACTTTTTATATTTGAATGGATTTTGTTTGAGAAATATGGCTTCATAAAATGTGTCACTCCGTAACCATTATGGTTACGGAGTGACATCCCATTGAATTGCATGTACAATGTACATGTACAATTTGATCAAAGCTCACTCTTCACTAGAAATTTTTAAGTTCAGAATTCTTTTAGTGAAGTGCCCAAGAGAGACATTGGGGTGTCATGTTGTGAGGGTATGAGATCATAATTATGCAAATGAACCCTTTGTCAGCAATTAGGTGCACAACTCAGGCATTTAGGTGAGGTCTGATATGAGCTCCTTTGAGGACTTTGTAGCAAATTATTTTGGAAGGAACTGGATGAGGCTGTGAACCCAATCAATTGGTCATGTGTATGATGTACAATTTATATACTGTAGTTTAAATAGTAGTGTAAAGAAGACACTGGCCTGTACATATGAATAAAAGTAAAACAATGGGTTTGAAAATTACCCTACCTAGTGCTATTATATAAAGCACAACAGAATTGAAATTGCTCAACAAATGAAGAGGAAGAAACATTTTTAAGGGGGTAGGGGGATTAAATTTAGCATAAATTAGCATAGATTATTTTCTAGTCTTTTCAAAATTCTGCGTAGAAATATAGTGAACATCATGGAGCTTTACCAGATTAGAAAAAAAAAAAAAAAAAAAAAAAAAAAAAAAATGTTGTGAATTTTGAAAAATTTGCATAAATTAGCATATTTAATGAGTTTCAACATTCTGTGTAAATTTTTTGTATCCCCCACCCAGTGTTATCATATAAAGCAAATGGAGTTGAAAATCATCGAAAAAATGAAGGAGAAGAAGCATTTATTGTTATTTTTGAGAAAAAAAATTTGCAAAAATTAGCATATGTGTAGACAATTTTCAAATAAAAATTTCGAAATTCTGTATAGAAGTTTGGTAAACCTCATGTAGCTCTACTACAGTAGTTGGAACCCCCAAAAAATCAAAATCAGTTGACAAATAAAGAAGATCCATTATTTGTGAATCTTGAAAAATGTGCATAAATTAGCATACTTAATGAGTTTCAAAGTTCTGTGCAGAAGTTTTGAATCCCCCACCTAGAGCTATCATCATACAGAGTAAACAGAATTTCAATTGAAACAATCAAAAGTGTTTTTTTTATTTAGCAAGGGAGACATAGTCTTTTTACATTGCCATTGTGTGGATGATTCAGAGGTCACTCCGTAACCGTCACTCCGTAACCAGACATGGGTTCAAGTTTTAAGTCATAATTAACAAAATATTCCACCAATTTTCTTATGCAAGGCGGCATATTATACCTAATATAACATAGAATCCAATCAATTACTCAAAATTGTGATTTTTGAAAAGAGGGTACCTTCAGCTATTGTCATGAACTATTTCTTTGTAAATAAAGATTAAAGTATGGATAATAAATTTGTTTGAATGTTGAAATGTTGCTTCTGAGTGTCACTCCGTTACCTTGGAACTGCCCCAATGACAAATGAGTTGGGCCTATATTAGTTTATTTAATTAGTGGTCATTAAGACCATTAATTAAATAAATTAATATAACTTTTTTAAACCAACAACTCCAAATATGAATAGTAGAGCACAAAAAGAAATGACCAACCTTCCTTTTTTTTAACTCCAAAAGCTAAGGAGTAGATCTAGCTTTGTTTATTAATCTTTTGTTTTTGTATATATACCCAGTATAGGCGTATATGCCTTCATCGTTTTCAAAATAAAATATTTTTATGAAATTGAAAATGCCTGAAACCAATGACCTGACAAAGGACCCACCTCGAGGCCATGTCAGTCGATTCATAGTACCCTCTCTTTAAAGATTGAAGAATCAATCTTCTTTTCATTCTTAAAGTAAGCAGAGATTATAACAGGGGATCCCTGTAGTCAGGCAGTTCGGTAATGTATTATTAGGGTTATATCGTGACAAAACATGTTAATCTAGAAAAGTATGTCAAAGTATTGGATGTATCCAGTGTGGGGGAGGGATCGGGGGGGGGGGGATGGTGTCTCTTGGGTTTTCCAACTCTGCGGATGGTCATGCGAAAGAAGGATTTGGGTGACAACTTAACCCTGTTTGCCCCCTAGATATCTGCTACCTGCAGGAGTAATAATAATGATAAAACTATTATTTATAATGCTCTTTTCCTGTTGTGGCCCAAAGCGCTTCACAGTATATATTATGACCTTGTTCATTGGATTCAATTTCATGCTTGCTGTCAGCCATGCCGGCGACTATATTGAAGCATCTTTTTTCATACTAATTTTGTTCAATTGTTGTTTTTTTTTAAATTTTTTAAATAGATAATGGCTGAAAGGCATGGGTTTCATGAGGCCCATTTCACCTCTATTCCATGTCAGAGTAACGTCTACGGACTGACATCACTAGCCTACCCGGGAGGGGTCGGGAAAGTGCTGGTTGCCCCCCTCAAAGATAAAGTGGTTTCACTGGAATTCGTGGGAGAACGAGGGAAGATAGAACTTCAGCCTGTGGCTAAAGAAATCCACTTTGCTGGCATTCCAGGTCAGAATCGTTTGTATAAAAATCATTTATTAAAAAATGTTATTGTTTGATGGCTGACCGAGTATAAGGATAGTGAGGAAGCTTACTAATAATGTCAAATATATCATTCTAAATTAATTCATTTCAGATACAAGTATTTTGTCCCTATGATAAAACTTAAGAGCAATGGTTTCATAATAAATTATTTGAAACTGGATTTTTATATTGAATATAAAAAGGACATTTATATATAAGGTACAAATTATTATTAATGGAAAATCTTATTGAGCATATCTATGGTCAACCGTAATGTGATATAGAGTTAGCTGTCTGCTCATATGAATATAGAATGATTTATGATGGGATTTTAATATCAACAAAGAATGTAACAACTTGTACCGACTTTTGGGGTTTTTCCTTCTTCATTCAGACGATGCAGAGATCATTTCAATAGATTCCTACCAGCGTCTTATTGAGGATGGTGGAGGGTACATTATTGGTATCACATTCACTAAGGTAAAGTCTGAACAAGTTATAACACCTTTCACCTTTCAGTGTTTTAACAACTGAATATTATCGACATCTGAATTTATCCATTTCCTTAGGATCTAACACCCTCGTTATAATCCTAACTCTAACTTTATTCCTGAGGTTTAGGGTTCAGGGTAAGGACAGGGGGTTGAGCAAATGGAAAGACCTGTAGGCCTATGTTATACAGTCCCTTTTTTGTATGGGGCAGGAGTATATACAGGTCACAGACATTGAGGGCAGATGGATCCTAGCTACACTTACCCACAGGCACACCTGTTGGCATTTCAAAAAGTTTGAGGATGTAACCCCCCCCCCCCAAAAAAAAATAAAAAATAAAAATAAATAAAAAATAAATAAATAAGTAAATAAATAAAATAGAATAAAATAAAATAAATGAAAATAAAAATAAAATAAATAAAATAAAATAGAAATAAAATAATAATAAATAAAATTAAAATATAAAAAAATAAATAAATAAAATAATAATAAAAAAATTTAAAAAAATAAATAAATAAAAAAAAAACACACCAAAAAAACACCACCACCATGTAGCTTTTCATGCCCAGGATGGTGTTTCACCAAGTCGTTCTAAAGTTACAAATGACTTTACGGACAACTGGAACATGTTCTTGGGTGTTATGCTAATCACACACGCTTTTTAATTAAGAAGTGATCATGAGTTGTTCGTAGAGTCATTTGTAACTTATGAACGACTTGGTGAAACAGCGCTGGTTTGCTACCTAATATTTTGAAGTTTTGCTGTTTTTTAGTTAATTAGGAATTGAATTTATTTGCAATGTGATTTTTCTTCCTATCTGTTTCTTAGGATGCAGAAACAGATCACCCATCTCACATTCTTAATCTCTATGCACCGTGGGATAAAGGATCAGAGTATGTACTCGACAGTATAGCTCGTAAGTATCATTTTCATGGAGATATCGAAAAACATGCCGACTTTGTATATTACCTGATTTTCTGCAGCTCATTTCATATTCATACTCATTTGTTCATTCATGTGATTCCAATTTTCTATTTTGCAGAGATGTGGACCAACATAGAACTGGACTTCACCCCATACTATCTCTGCCACACAAAGTAAGAACCTAACATTTCTTGAGGAATAGATTATTTCCATTATGTAGGGAGGGGGGGGGGGAATTGTTCATTTTTTTTTGGCCTTTGGCCATCAGAAGGTTCAAGTATCAGCCATAGGTCAATCGGGTTGATTGTCGATTTTTGTTTCCATTTTTGTTTTTGGTTTTTTGCTGGGGAGGGAGGGGGGGGGGGGGGAGAGGCCGGCCCCGCTCCCCCCCCCCCCTCCTGGATCCGTGCCTGGGATTATTTATAGTCTTCACATAATCTTAGAAAATGCAACTATACTTTTGAGTTCTAAAAGGACAATGTATCAATTGAAGTTCTTTGTTGTTGATTTATATGAAGTCATACATTGTAATTCTAGCAATTGCTGTTAATAATCTAATCCAACATAAATTAGTCAAATGTTCTGTGTTTTTACCATATCTTCTCCCACAATTTTCTTGATTATAGAATTCTTGAAGATGGAGAACAAGAAATAGTGTTCCTTCTGACCGGATCTGACAATCAAGTCCACTTCTATAGAGAGGTATGCAAAGAATGATTTGATGAGCAAGATATTGTTTGAAGCTCAACTTCAGATAGTTGGGATGAACTGGTTAAACCTGTTCTCAGATGATGTTCCTTTTACATGAAGAAATACCCACACCAAATCTGTTAGTGATTTAATTCTTTAAAGGGATGTAGTAACATTGAATGATATTCAAATTACAATTTATTAGATTTAGCTAATTTTGCCAACATAATTATAAACTCTTAGGTTAGTATAGTATCTCTTCAAAATTGCAAGCTAATTGCTTGCTTTACCTTCGAGATATCAATGATTTCATACTCAAACTTTTAAATCCATCCCCGAATGGGTTATAAAACCATGTGCTTTTCAACAACAGCACAACATACACCCATTTCCTGTTGTGTAGTCCCTTTCCTAGCGGCCTGCTGAGCTTCCAACAGAGGGGTATACATTTACTGGTGTTCGGCTGTATGCTTAGCATCGCTTGTTACCCTGTTTTAAGGTAGTAAATGACTTCCATTTGATCTGAAACTTTCACTAGTTTGTTTTTACTGTTGGCGCAATATAATTTTATTAATCTTGATCTAATTGCTCTTGTTTTTGTAAGTTACCAAATCCCTTTAATGTTGCAATGGTTCAAAATGGTGTGATGGAAAGTTTATGAATGATACATTTATATCCCAATGTAATGTCTCTGTGATTTTTGCATCTTTGTAGGGATAATGATACTAATCACTTACATGTATATAGAACCTTTTATTTAAAGATACCCAAAGCACTTTATATAGCTTCATAGAATGATTTTTGAAAGATCCACAAATTGTACATTTTTTCAGGAAATTGTATGTTTAAGATTTATGTATCTAACACTTTTGCTCTTTTAGAGGGGAAAATTTAAAAATTTAATAGATAATTATGTGAATATCAACAATTATAAATAGATTTGCTTTAAATGATTATGATTATAAATGTTTCTGGGCTGCAAGCATATATGCTTCTGCTGTAGTCCTTCTTTAATATCACCTCTTTGAACATAAAGGCCCGAATTCACAAACGTGGTTTAGTTAGTCCATGGTCTAAATCAGGTGGTTTGTGAATACCAAAATTTAGACCATGGTCTAAATCCGTGGTTTAAACAATTGATTTAGACCATGGACTAACTAAACCACGTTTGTGAATTCGGGCCAATATGTATCTATGATATACTGAATGTGTAAAAGTATCTTATCATAGAAAATTGTTGTTATAACATACAACTCCATACTCCAATAAACAAAAACAAACAAACAAAAAATAAATAAACTTTTCAACTATTTCACCTAAAACATGTTTTTTACTTTTCAGGAAATGGGTGGCCGATTCTCAGAGCATCCTGTAGGAACAATCTTCCCAGAATTCAATGATTTACCCTGTGTGTAAGTCAAGCTAAAATCTTGGTGTCCTAAATGAAGATCGTCGTTCATTTAACTGTTTTAAGAAAAAAAAAAACCTAAACCTATTCAGGCATTATTACAATACCAAACTCTAATCTGAACTGGTGATACAAGATCCTAATATGACTCATTAATGGTGGTATCTCACTTCGCGGAGACAGGTTTGAGACGGATTTGGGACTATTTTGATACGGTTTTGAGACAGTTTTGAGACTGTTTTGAAACTTGTCGTGGAGACCTCTCCTGAGTCCCTGTGAAATTTCATGAGTATCAGAGACGTCTCAGATACTTTCTTTTTTCCCTTACGGAGACATCTCCGATACTTTTTGCCGTTGCGGAGACGGATTTGGGACTAATTTTAGACTGTTTTGAGTCGGTTTTGCAATTCCCAAGTCTCATGAAACGTTGCGAGGACTCGGGAGACGTCTCTACGACAAATTTCAAAACCATCTTAAAGTAGTCCCAAATCCATCTCAAAACCGTCTTCGCGAAGTGACATATTACCATGTGCACTTTAAGATTTAAAGAATGCAGTTATGTGTATCATTTCTGAATCTTAAGCCTCAAGCAATGTAATTGTTACAAGTATTATGTAAATGAATTGTGACAAAAACTACCAAAGGGTGCCCAAAAGAGGCAGAAATGCAAGTCTAAATATGTGTAGCCCCTTGTTTCAGAGTTGCATACGCTAAATTACGTTCAAATTCTGAGTTGAATGGGGGTTATCTTGTAGGACTTGCTATAATTTGCGTATAGTAATTTATCAGGGGTATTACTATTATAAACGTGTTATACCCGGCTCTGAACTTTGTTTAAAGGTCTAAACTACTTTATAAGAGAAAGGAAGCCTATTGTACAACATGAATTTTCATAATTGGTTTACATTAGATAAGTTTTTTGTTTATTTTTTTTTAATGCAGTTTGCTTTGATTTCACTTCTCTTTGACAGTGCTTTATGGTTGGACAGTTGGAACCTTAAAAACTGCAGACGATTAAGTGTTGTCGGTTGTCGTAGTGGGTACATCAGACTCGTATTGGTCAACACAATGAATAATGGTATGTTCAATTTCTTGATATGTGTCTCCATTATATTGACTGCCGAGAATGTATTAATGCAAGTCATGTATTTCATGCTTAGAATGTAAAAGGCAAGACCGTTATGATAAATGTATGTGTCTATGCTTGGAATAAATAACTCAAATCACCATTTGATTCATATTTTATGAGAACTTTTATTGGATTGAAATGTATCAGTCAAATAGATATTAATGCCTGTGACTGACCTTTAATGTCACCATTCGTATGATGTGAGTCAGAGATATGTAGGCGAATACAGAGAGCTGTCCATGGGCGTTACCGCTCGACAAACTTAGAGTGATCTCTATTTTGTGCCATCGTCATTTTCTAACCTTTTTCCTGGAAGTCACAATAACCATATTTATACTTAGATATGGCGTTCAAAAATTTTCAAGAAATTGAAAAGTCCAGACGTTTTATTATCTAACCATCAGAGGTTATGCAGCAATGGGAGATTAACCACGATAGTGCCATCACATGTTGCCGTATCTTCACATCATCTACTCACATGGAATCCGCATCATCTTGGCTTGATAGGAGCGGAGACGGGAGCAAGGCAAAGCAGGAGGAAGATGAAGATGCTATTCATGATACCTTCTTGGACCAAGATCTTAATCTTCTCATAACCAGTGCTGTTGAAGTTGCTGTAGTGTACAGGTATAGTAAGAGGCTTTTTGAGATTCGCTTTTGTGAAAGTGAAAAGTATTATTTTTCCTTCAATTTTTAGTTTAACCCTTTCGTTACCAGGCACTTTTTCCAAAAAACTGAATTTTCTCACTTCATTTCAATTTTTCAAAAAGATAACTCAATCAATACCCCTAGTGTTTGCAAACTTTGAAAACTACCGTTCCCAGCTTTCCAACGGTACATAACTCAACAAAAGAGGGCGCTTTCTTGCAAAATGGCAGTAAAATCAGTTTCCCTTGTCACCAGTGTTCTGTGGAGCCAAAAGGCGACCATGGTAATGAGAGGGGTGTTGCACTTGAAGAGTACGACAACCATTAGTGAATAGCTTCAAATAGAAGAATTAAACACATCTATTTAATTAATACAAGCATATCAGGAGCTCTTATATACCACAGTAGAATACTTATTGTTGGATATGTTCTGCGCTTATAAGAAATGTTGCAGCTCAAGAATGTATAACATCTATGACCTTAGTTTTTATCACATGTTAAAGAGTAACTCATATTATCTTCCATGATACAAAATTCATACCTGTACATGTGCTGTGTCAATGACTGACTATTTTGGCTTTTAAACTAAAACAAGTGTAAAAATTGGCTTGTACCAAGTTTGGCCAAAAAAGACCCCCTGCATTTCAATAGTCCAATTAACCTTTTGTCCCTTATCCCTGCCTTATGAATGGACTCTAGAAGGCTCATGATCACCTCATATAAGGAATGAATGATGGGAATGCAATGGTTGCCTCTGTCAAAACTTGCAAAACCGTGATTTTGACAGATTTTTAAAGGGTCCAATGCTCAGTCATCTATGACAGCAAAGGTGTTAGTTTGGTATCAGTAAATAGAACATGAGTTACTCTTTTATATGAAATAAAAAGAAATATTACATGTACATATTGAGTTAAACAACTTTCACACGAGACTCTCATATTTATTTTTCTGGGATGCACTGTATATGGCGTAAATCACAAAATACCATTTCTCTTAAATGTGTGCTTTAACCACTTGACTGCTGCATTGTGATAATTGCACAGTACGGGTATGACCGGCGTGGCACTGGCACTTCAAAACAGACAAAGTTCAGACAATAGCATAAGCACATAATATTCTGTAGTCCCCAGCCAAGTGGTTAAAGAGGAAAAACGGAGGATGAAATTTGAGCTGAATTAGTCAGGGACAAATCCAGTTTGAACATTGTAATATAGCAGGCAAATGATTAAATTTGTGACGTTTTTAAACAATCTGTCCATGCATTTTTGGAAAGAAAAAAATTGACATTAATCATCCATCATTAAAATTATTAAACTTGTTATATTTTCCATTTCCTCTAAAAAAATCTGTCTGTGCATTTTTGGAAAGAAAATATTGACATAAATCAGTTGGTTATCAGATAATGAAGTTGCCCATCTGAAAATGGTGTATAAGGGTACTTTTAACAAAGGTTATTGCTTGCAATGTATCCAAACTTTATAGGAATTTGTTGTTCCAGGCAATTGCTTAAAATTGTTAAACTGATTTTGTAGCAGGCCCAAATTTCATCTAAGGTGAACCAAAATTCAAATCTTATTCAACATGTCTTTTGAATAATAACATACAAAGACATTGGTTTTTTTTTATGTAAGTTCAATTTTACTTAATTTAACCATACTGATTATTAGATTACAAACATTTTGATTGGAAATGAATGTGAAGCCAAAGATCCAAGTATAAAGGCAGTATAAGTAGATCAACAGGCGTAATCACTCTGGAGGAATTATTTTATTCCTAATTCTAATTCAATGTTCCAAGTGAAAACCTGTGTGCATGCTTTTCACATGCGTGTCATTAGATTACCTTAGGCTTCTGGATTACGCCTGCCGTCCTTTCAATTTTATATGGCTGCAGCAAGATTTTTTTATAGGCAACGTGCGTCCTGCCCTCGTAAGCTCCACAATCGACCTCGAAATAGCCGTGACAAAGGCAATAAAAAATGATAGCTGCTGGAAATTTGGCCTTTGTATTGTTTAATGAAAATTCAAGAAAAAGAATGCAATACAGCAATGTTTGAAATCTTATATATTGATTTAATTTCCCCCTTGTACTTCATTCATTATAATAATCTACTACGTTATTATTTTTAATTTAATTTCATAGATGTACTTCTTTTTATTTTATTAGTACACTGTACGTCATAACGGTGGAATATTCTTTTCTGGCTCCAGCGACATTATGTTGTTCTGTCTTAAATTTCTTGAATGTGTTCGTCACCGCTTTCAATCTTTGGGATCTTGGCTAAATCTTGGACATTCCCTCAACCCTTTCCGGGGATTATTCTTCCAAAAAAGTTTGTCACCCCCCAAGATGGCCATTTTGGTCATTTTTTTCCTTATTTTTGGGGCCCCTTTTTGTTTACGCAACCCGCCAAGGCCCCCTTAGTCTTCCCCCAAGGAAACACGTCCGAGGTGAAGAGTTGTTATTGTTCTTTAAGTTAAATCTAGTTTTATGGTTACAGGCTAGACTCTTTTGCCTAGGGGAGGGGTCAAAATTTATTTTGATTGGGGTTCAACATTGATTTTATTCATTTTTACACCTTGAAAATTTTTATCTTCTCAAAATTGTATTGTAAAATCTCAGCTTAACATAAATCAATATAAAATATTTTCTATAGTCACCATTTACAACCTTGTCATCAAGGTTAAAAAAAAAAATTAGGGGAAAATGATAACAATTAAGGGTTAAAGGTTGTATTTTATTTATTTTGTTTTTAGCATTAAGGTGGAATAAAATATTCTGAATTTTAACCAATCACACTTTTTAATTCAACCCCACCCCTAGACAAGAGACCTAAGCCTGTCCCCATAAATCTAGATTTAACTTAAAGAACATTATAAACAATACATCTCATAGATCAGACGCGTGTCCTGGGGTATGACTGATCATGAGGGGGGCTTGATCGGCCGGGTAAATAAAAAGGGGCCCCAAAAAATGAAAAAAATGGGCATCATGGGGGTTGACAAAACTTTTTTGAAAAAAAATTCCCGTGAAGGTTTGGACGAATGTTTAAGATATAGCTAGGGTCCCGAAAAGTAAAAGCAGGGACAAACATATTCAATAAATTAAAGCCGGAGCAAAATCATGTTGCTAGTAGTTTGATGTGTTCAGGGATGGATGGAATCCCATTATCTTTGCTCATTTTTTCACAAAAAGAAAAGATTAAAAAAGTCCTTTCCAGGACTACTTTCCATTGTGTATCTGCACACCTCTTCACATAGTATTACCACTATGCTAATCTTAGAATTTCATATAACCAAGATGTATTGATTCAAAGAAATTAAAGTCCACTCCTGTTATAATGAGGTGCTTAAGACTGCACATGACTTTTTGAATTTAAGAAGTGGCATTATAAACAGTTCTAGCAAGATAAAACCCAAGCGGAGGGAAGATTCCTAGGGGAAGAATCGGGGGGAAGAATACAGATCCACAAGTGTGATCCAAGGGAACTGCAGTGTTTACATGTTAATGACTTTTATAATCACTTTGAAAGAGAAACCCGGCGATTAAGGGTGGTATCTCACTTAGCGGAGACGTCTCCACAACGGAATAGAAAATATCGTCTCCGCGATGGATAAAAAGTATAAGAGAAGTCTCCGAGACGTCTCTGCGACAATTTTCAAAAACTGTGACAAAGCAATTTCAAAGAACCGTCTCAAAGTAGTTTCTGCGACTCATGAAGCGATAAGTTTTAAAAATTTGTCGCGGAGACGTCTCAGAGATGTTTCATGAGTGGCGGAAACAACTTTGAGACGGTTCTTTGAAACTGCTTTGTCACCGTTTTGGAAAAATGTCACGGAGACTTCGCAGAGACGTCTCCGCGAAGTGAGATACCACCCTTAGGCATAGTGTTGAGTACTTTTGTTGACCAATCTGTCAGGATTAACGCAGAGGTTTCACGTCACAATAAGGGCGCAACTAGCACATATGTAGGCTATTATGAAATGCGAGAAATTCTTTTTATCCGTAAGAGTTGCCTTGAACCTGTCATCATGTTATACACCTCCTTCCTCTTTTTTTTCTATGAAATCTATTTTTGCAGGAATGTCTTGAAAGAAGGATTCACAAGCCAGACAGTGCTACCACAGAGTGATTTGTTTGATTGTGCCCTGTGTACATGTGTTGCAGACTTGGACTGGGATGGTCAGAATGAACTATTGATAGGCACGTATGGACAGGTAGGTCAAAGATAATTCATAGTGTTGGTTAACGTCATGGATTTCATAGGAATTTGATAGGAATTGTGCCCTGTGTACATGTGTTGCAGACTTAGACTGGGATGGTCAGAATGAATTATTGATAGGCACGTATGGACAGGTAGGTCAAAGATAATAGTGTTGGTTAACGTCATGGATTTCATAGGAATGCGTTTTCCTTGGTGGAGCTCTTACGTGATCTAGGACCAAAGCGTTGACAAACTTATTCAAATTGCTTTTGAAGCCTTAAAAGGACATCTACTGGCATTTTATCATGTTCTAGATTGTAGTCTGAACTAGAACTGCAATTCATCTACTGAGAAAAGTCCTTTCATGAAACGCCCCCCGTTCCCTCGGATGGTAATTTTGGTTCTCCCCTGTAAATTTGTGATGATGAAATAAATCTCATTTGTTCTAAAATTATTCATACCCCTGTAAAGTATATATTCTGATTTCATGCTCCTGAACTATATGTCCAATTGTCACACCCAGTTGCCATAGCAACCATCACTTGAGGATCCATGGTTTCTTCATTAATTTCCTTATATTTCAATTAGGGTGAAAGTATGGGGGTGGGGTCTACAACCCTAGTATAATTCAATTACAATACTGATGTTCTTGAAGCATATAATTGTCAAACCCTTGGTATCGTTGAGTGACGGGAAGCCATTTTCCTTGCCCTTGTCACAAAGATCCACCTTTTTTTAATTTCCTTTGAAGGGTTTCTCCTTTCTTGATCAGGTTGATTGGAATAATCCTCTTATAATGATCTTAAATATAATAAATTATATGTTTCATTCCAGGCAAGAAATTATGACTACATTAAAAAAAAACTCACGTAGAGGTCTAGGCCTTCACCCTATATCATGGTAATATGCTAAAAACAAGACAATGAAGTGTGGTAAAACAGTAACTAGCTTTATGGAAATCACTTCTTTGGCTTTTCCTTCACTTTTAGCACATAAAAAATACTTTAGAATATTCACTACAGTTGCTTTAGGGGAGAGAAGGTTCCAGAAAACTGTTCAGGCAATCTTTAACTCCAGCAAAGAAAATGCAACAGATTATCAAAGTTAAACAAATTTTCACATAGTGAATTACTGTTTCATATATGATAGGGAAAAAAGTAGATTGTTCATTCTAGACATTTAAATCAAATGTAAGGAAAGTAATGAAGACGTATGCAACCATGAAGAAGTCATGGATCTTCAAGTGATAGTTGATATTGCAACAAGGATGGATGAATATCACAGAGAGGACTTCCCAATATGTGGCAATTTGAAATATGCTTTGGTAGTACGAAATCAGAATATATACTTTTGTTATCAACACATTTGTCAGGGGTATGAATAATTTTGGAAGTTGCCAAAAAGCAATTATCACTTTTGGGGGCACTGTTACTCCAAACATTTTTATAATCCTTTTTTTTTTTTCTTGGCCATGTATTATCTGCACCATTGATTGTTGAAATTTTGATCTACTCTACAGGCACTTCTAGCTTACAAGTATGTCCAGCAGGCTGATAGCGATAAACTACCCTCTCCTGACCCTCAAGTGGTATCAGATGAATGTCTCCCTGAAGAAATAGCCCAAGAAGATGATAGTAAAAGAGAAGCAGGAGGACTTGGTCACTATGAGTTACTATGGTCAAGAAGCTTTGCTCATCCACTCTTAGCTTTGAATCACTTTGATCTCACTGGAGATGGATTGAATGAGGTCATCGTACTATCAACCAGAGGTCTGCATGTTCTTCAGGTTCGTATAGTATACAAATGATGCACAGATGTGAGTATCGGTAGGTTTTGTGAGCATAAGGTAAATATGAAACTGTTAAAGGTGGGTTTAGACTAGTTTCCATAGTTACCGCATGCTCACTAGTCCTACCGATGCACGAACAAACCTGCGTATCATTTGTATTATAGGATGGTGGAATTTTTTGGCGAAAAACCTTTTTTTTTACAACCATGCATAAGTAATTACCGACGCATGGCTAGCCATGGCAAATTTACTGGACGCATGGCTGGCCATTCTATAATACTTTAGATTTTACTCCAAATTGTCAGAATACCGGTAATTAACACTTGTTCAGTTTCAGGATTCAAAAAGAACTGTTGTGACAAATAGGGTATTCAAAAAAAAATGTCCCAAGTCTAATTTTTGGCCTAAATGAGTTTAACTGGAAATTGTTGATAATTTGGACCCATTTTCTGTATAGTACTTGATAAACTTTCGTAACAAGTCCAATACTTTGGGTAGTCATACTTTCTTATTAAAGCACACTCTCTCTTCATATTACTCAAAGAATGGCTTAAGATTATGAAGGTTTTTAGCTTAACCCATCGATGTTAAGGTCTCCTTTGAGCAATGAAATTTTTTTATAGAAAACTGGGGATTTCCATGACCTCAGACTGTTACCAGGAAAAAGAGTGAAAATTGGTTAATCAAGAGATAGCATTCATAAAGCATACAAAAAAAAATCCCTCCCAAATTTATTGAATTTAGAAAAGCCATAATTGGCCATAGAGCAGGCAGCTTCATCATGGTTGATATGTAGTGTTGAGGGCAGCAAATAGCTTCCTAACATTGCACTGCCAAATTGAACAGTAAAGAAGTGCTAGCATTGGTGTTTGCTAAAGAAAATAATTTGATTTAGAAAATTGAAAGGTAACAGGCAATCCTGTTATGTAAGAATAAATATTTTTGCAAGAAAAAAATCTGGTAAGAAGTCGTGTCTCAGATAGACATAGAGATTTCAGGTTCAAATCCCTCATTGTCCCAAGTTCTATTCTGACTTTATTTACATTCATATTAGATTGAGCATCTGCAAAATTGAATGCACTTGGATTTATAATAAAATTTGTCTCATAAGAAATTCTTCTATTAGTATTATAGCTGTTAGCATTTATAAAATATTTCACGTTGTTCTGGTGTCTTATCAACTCTTCTCTTTTGACAGCATAATCTAGACAAGGCTGTGCAGAGATGTCTAGGTAGTCTGAAAGAACTTGATGGAAATGATGCAACGTGATTGGATCGCCTGAAAGAATTAATCATATTTCTGATAGAAAGAAAAGAAGGAATTCAACGAAGAGGGCACAGCGTGATGGGATTATCTAAAGAAACTTCAAGAATAGTGCCCTTGGAACTTGCTTGGCCATTCTCTCTGTATGGATGAACCATATTTCTGAAAGAAAGAAAGAATGCTACAGTCCTAGAAAAAAATAAGGAATTCAATGAAGAGGGCACAGCGTGATGGGATTATCTAAAAGAACAAACTTCAAGAATAGTGCCCTGGAAACTTGCTTGGCCATTCTCTCTGTATGGATGAACCATATTTCTGAAAGAAAGAAAGAATGCTACAGTCCTAGGAAAGAATGAATTCAATGAAGAGGGCACAACGTGATAGGATCATCTAAAAGAACAAACTTCAAGAATAGTGCCTTGGAAACTTGTTTGTTCCTTCTCTCCTTATGGATGAATCATATTTGAAGGATAGAAGGCTACAGTCCTAGAACAGTGAGAACATAATGGAGATGACTAAATCTTGATGAATCACCTGAAAATGAATACTTTATAAATAGTGCCATGGAAAATTTGGTCTTCGTAACAAACTCTCTGAATATATGAACTGCAGTTCTAGTGCAGACTACAATTCTGGAACATGATAAAATGCCAACTCCTCTTCAGCATAATACTTATTTGAAGATGCTGGTGAATGTGTCATGCAATTAACGCCACTAGATCAAAGACCATATGCCATATATATCACTTCCATATTTTTTTGCGATTTGGCCTCAAAACGGGGAAATTGCGGGAGTATATTTTCGCGAGTTTCTTGTATTTGCATTCACTTTGTTCACGAAGTAAAAATTTTCACGTTCTATAAGTCGCAAAACTCGCAAAAATTAAACCACCGCGAAATATTCAGCGAATACAGTAAATAAATTCCTACTTTGTATGAATTTCTATGGAAAGTGTGGGGAAAATCCCCTTTCGTCCCCCAACTGTCTATGACCTTTCTACACACTTGCCCTGCAGTGTTATCAATGACCCTGCCTTGCTTGAGAAATAGGTAAGATATCATAGCTGCCAGCTGATTACACAGTATATGCCTGCTGGATTCAACTTAGAAGACCAAAACGAAATATAATGTTAACATACTGCCAATATTATGTCCAAGTAATATGATAATACAGTGTTATGTACATGAGAAAAGTAAACATTGTTTCTGTATTGTTTATGGATAGAAAATAATACTACCAGCAGAATCATATTATGTTTGATAATCAGTGTAGGCAGTGAAGTTTAATTACACTTTTGCTGGCCCATAGGCTACTTAATATATAAACACAGGTCTGTCTCTACTTGTGTGAATGCAAGAATTTTCCATAACAATTGCTCTGATGCAAATTCTATACTATAATCCAATGGCCAACATTAATCATGGACTTAACACTATACCCTACCCTAAACCTAACATAAAACCCTACTGCAACTCTAACTCTAGACGAAATATAGCCTGGAGAAATTGTCGCAGAAGCAAATGTCGTGTCACCAACAGCAAGGTATAGACAGTTTGTGTGCAGAGGCATGGAGGAAGCGCCTTTTTTACTATTTCATAAATTAGAAAATTAACTTTGAAGTTATTTTTCTTTATTTATTTCATTTAATGTATACCCAGTTATTGGGTGTCCGGACAGGTTGGGTATCCGGACACTCAATTTTCACCAACCATTTGAAAAGCTTTTCAAGTAATTTCTTTGTAGTTTTTTAGCAGAAAATGTTTGAAAATATTATGAAGAACAAATATTGATGATGAAAAGCAGTATTCAATGCATATTTTTGGCTAAATCCTGAGACAAAAAAACAATCTTTATTTTTGTTAAGTGTCCGGACACCCAACCCCCCATCCTACCCCTGCCAAATGAATTTTGAAGGGGTATATGAAATAGGAGTCGGCGTGTGGTCAGTCAGTTGGGTAGTCAGTTATGCTTCTATTTTTATTTATTTTATAATAATAATATATTTATTTACCTATTTTTAGTTATTTATTTATTTATTTATTATAATTATAATTATTATTATTTTTAGTATTTTTAAATTATTATTTATGATTATTGCTATTATTTATTTATTTGTTTATTTTATTTATTTATTTATTTTATTTTATTTTATTTATTTTTTTGGGGGGCATTATTTCTAAAGTCTATCAAAAGAATAAATATTATCCGTATATCTATGTCATTCCATTTACTCTCCGATCCAAAAAAAAAAAAAATAATAATTATCAAGTCCTAAAATTCACTGGAGGTGTATTGCAGAGGATGGAAAATAGTTCGTCAAACTAGATACCTCAGAGTTTTATTGGTATAATCTCCTTTTTGGTATATGCATATATGTTTCATGATGGTGTTAACAATATTTAAGATATTTACAATGATAGAAGAAATAAAGTAGGCCAATATTTTACTTACGTGTACATGCTTGCCGTAATCATTCAAAGTCTATTTTAAAAAGTGTTTGGCTGGTATTCTTGAAGGGTATAGCAGGCCTACTAAATACGTAACCCTATTGTTCGTGACAATAGAAAGGCCTACTATGTATTTAGTAGGCCTACTATCTTTAGTAACCCTTCGAGAATACCGGCCTATGTGTTTAGGTCTCATGATCATGGTACTGATTTTAAAAAAAAACAGTCGTAAATGGATTTAACTTTACAACTTAAAAACCAGCTTTGAGAACTTTGAGAACAGTGAACCGATAGAATTATATAACTGGATTTGATTATTATTGTCATGAAGATTATGATTTTGATTATAGTGGTGGTGATGATTGTGGTAATGATGATGATAGCTAGTGATGATAGTTGTTATGGCGGGGATTGTGATAATTATGGTAGTGATAGTGATGATGATGACGATGATGATGTTGATGTTGATAATGATGGTGGCGATGATGAGGGTGATAATGGTGATGAAAATGGTGATGATGATGATGAGTATGATGATGATGTTGATTATGGTGATGATGAGCATGGTGGTAATGATAATAGTGATAAGGATGATGTTGATGGTGATGAGGATAGTGTTTTGGTGATCGTGAAAGTAATAAAAATATGGGTGTTAGTGATGATGAAATTGGGATGATTGTTGATAGTGTTTCTGATAAGGGTGATTGATAAGATATGGATGATTATAGGTATGATAATGGTTATGATGACTGTGATGGTGATAGTGATGAAGATGATGATGGGGATGATGATTAAGAGGAGAGAAGGATGGGGACAGAATAAATGCATATGAAAGATTGACATCAAGTTTTGTTTTGTTTTGTTTTTTTGGGTTTTTTTTTAACGGATGTGAATGGTTGATGTATAGAAAGCAAAAGTATTGCAAATATACATAATTAGTGGGAAATCGTTACTTTCACTCATATTGATTCTATGGATAACTTGCAATCCTACAAAGGCCTACTTTACTATTTGCTGTTGATGTTTTTCATCCTCCTAAGGCTTGATCCTGAAGTGTGTTTGCCCCCCCTCTCTCCTACCTTCGAGAGTAAAAAAAAAACTGTTAAATGTTGATAAGATCTGAAGAGTAGGCTATGTATATTCTATCAGCCCCCCCTCCCTCACCAAAATTCTTTTTTTTTTTTAATTTTTTTTTTTTTTTTTTGGGGGGGGGGTTGGGGGTTGTTTCCATAATACTTATACTTCTCCACATAGCACTGCCAGTTGGCTGGATTTTACCCTAGATATTCTACCAAAATTCTACCCCATTCCCCTAATGGAAATCTTGGATTGGGGTAGGTGCATGATTGATGGCAATGATGATTCTTTAATGATCAATGGCTGTTACATTTAGATATTAACATAATGATGAAAAAATATATATTTCCTGTAATTTTTGCAAAAATTATAATGCAACCCTAGCTGAAATTACAAACCCTCACTTTCCTTTTCTTTTCTTTCTTTTTTTTTTCATAATAATTAATCAGTGACGGTGTCTACAATACTTTCAGTGGCGGATCCAGGATTTCATTACAGGGGGGCCCAAAATCGGAATTTCAGATTTTGGTACACCTAAATTTTTTTCACTACGTTACTCGGCGAGCAAAAGGTACATCACTATTTTTTTGACGTCATGCTGGCCGAGCGATAAGCGGGGGGGGGGGGGGGGGGGGGGGGGGGGGTTGGGGGTGTTTCATTTTTTTTTTGGCCTTCGGCCATCAAGTAGGTCATCTTGTATCAGCTATAGGGTAAGGTTAGGGGTCAATCGGCCGCTCGTCTATTTCTGCATCGCTTTTTTTCTTCTTCTTTTTTTCCCCCTTTTTTTTTTTTTTCTTTTTTTTTTTTTTTTTTTTTGCTAGGGGGGGGGCCCGGGGCCATCGGGGCCCCCCCCCCTGTATCCGCGCCTGACTTGCCCCTCCCTTTTTATTATGATTGTTTTGTTGTTGTTTTCTTAATAAATCTGAAATAATTTTTTCAACAATGCCCCGCTTAAAATCTTTTCTTACAAATAGGCTTTATTTTATCTCCCATTTCGTTTCTCGGTAGGTGGCTGTGTAAACAGATTTGTTATTTGTTTTTGTTTTGGTTTTGTTTTGTTTTGTTTTTTTTTTTTCTGTTTCTCGCTCGTGTCGAAGGTCACGAGTCCTTCATGGCATATTCATTTTTAAAAGTTGGCTCGCGCGTGCCAAAGCAAAGAGCCAGCTAGCAGCTAGTGCTACGAGATTCGGCCCCGGTCCGCTGCGCCCTCGCTGGCTGGGTACACGGTCGGTGTATGTACAGCAGCGCGAGCTAGCTGGTCGTTTAATTGCATGTTGTTTATTGTATTTCTAATACACAAGCTTTCCGCAACGCACGAATACGAACGAAAGACTGTGACGGGTGGCGGTGGTATTCACATTATTTTAAAGGTCATCCGACTACTACAAAACCTAGGCTTTTTGCTCCACTTCCAAGCAATGACCGTACGAAATGCTGCATTCAAGAAAATTCCGTTTAAGACGAAGAAGAAGGTTTTAAAGAAGATTCGACTGCCCGATCGAGCCGTTGTTGGTGGACAAGAATGCCTGGACGGTAGGTAGGGGACGTGTGTTGAATGAATGGTTGTTGTGCGAGTGGTTCGCTGGCTGTAGTTTGGCCCGTGTGCATGGCTTGGGAAAATGCTATGTAATAATGTGAGGGAGATCTATGTGTAGAGATACGGTAGAGTTCTATGGTTTTTATAAATATGAATGAAAACTTGGGATCTAAGTTAGGTGGTGTTCGTGATTGCTGTTGATGATCGTGAGATGGTGGACTGCTAAGTTAGACGTGCTGAACTGCTGTGAGTGACTGAGTGCTGTCATTTGTTTGTTACTTCAACTTCCCTAGCCTGCAAACAACACTCCACAGATTTGGTAATTAATGCACTTTCATACTTACACTCCATCTCCTAACCTACACTAATTAATGGTAGGATGGGGGATGCGATGTCCGGACACTTAACAAAAATTAAGCCTGGTTTTTCGTCTAAGGATTTAGCCTGAAATGTATGCTGAATACTTCTTATCACCATCAATATTTGTTCTCCACAATATTTTCTGACATTTTGTGCTGAAAAACTTCAAAGATATTGATTTTAAACCCTTTCAAATAGCTGGTAAAAATTGAGTGTCCGGACATCCAACCTGTCCGGACATACAACAACTGAGTATACCCTAGTCGGCGGTCATCGTTTTTACTTTATAAACCCAGATTTGTTTGGATGCAGGTTTCTGCATTTAATTAGAACTGACAACACTGAATCAGTAACGATGACATACTCAATCAATGTGTGCAACTGTGGTGCTAGAAACAGCAGTGAACCAACTTGGATTTTGAAGATATTTCTGGTCCAAATCAAGTTAAGGCCACCGCACACCTTACGACTTTCGGTCGCACGACTGACCGACTTTGGATCTGAAATATCTAAGCGCGTATAATTTGCACGCGCTGGTTTATTTCGGATCAACATCTGTTAGTCGTGCAACTAAAAATCTAACTAAAATAGTAGTGTCTTTGGTATGCAAATGAGGTTTTTTGAGCATGCTTGCATATGTATGGGTTTCGATATTATTGTGCACTAGTAGCAGGGCTTGCGCTTAACATTTTACCGGAGTAGGCCTGCATATGATTGAATCAAGTTTTGTAACGAAATCTTCCAATGTTGGATCTTTAAAATTCTTGAAGATCAAGATGGATTTATATAGTTCTAGACCCATATTCATAAAACCTTTATAGGCCTAGTTATCACCTACACATGTAATTGTGTACTGTTCCCTATGTAAATAGTTGACAACTAGCTTTAGGAAGGTTTTATGAATATGGGCCCAGATCATGAGTTTGGTCAAGTAGATCTGCAAAACTATCTACTACTTCAGATATTCAAAGTCTAACCAGTCATCTTTGTAGGAAAATGCAGAAAGCCAATCGCTGACACAGTTACTCGACCAATTCCCTCAATCCAGGACGAACTGTGAAAAGTTATTCCCCTTGAAAGCTGTTCAGTAGTCAAGATTTGTACAAAAGAAATGTAACATATTGATGAGTTTGGTTTTGTAACTTGACCCAATGGTACAGAAGTGCTTTATACTGGTAATTACATGTAAGTAGCCCTACCCCTGAAGTACCTCGGTACAAAAATAGACTAAACTTTTACTTTCATTTAATAGAAAGAACAAGAAAAATATGCTGGAGAAAAGTTGAAAAATCACTACCTTGGGAACAAACATCTTTGACTTGCCCATAATTGTATCCTGCCTAATTAATGATCATGATGATCAGCTTTGCCTGACATTTAGTTCATATGACATTGGAGGCATGTCTTACAATGTACTACATGTTTGTGCTTGAAAACTAACTTCTCTAGAGTGCTGGTGTTTGCTCTTTTTTTTTTTTTTTTTTTGACATTTGATATTCCTTGAAGTCCTGTTGTTCTATGCACAGCATAATTTGATGTAGTGTCTAAAACAAAATGTGTTCTGCTTTTTGAAGATCAGGAGAATGATTTTTCAATTTTGATACATTCTGCATTGTGGTAAATGTTAGTTCTTGAAACATGGAATGTCTCTCAGAGGAGCTGCGTTGATGGCTATTGACTACATTTAAAAGAGCCTAAAATTAACTTTTATAAAAGTTTATCTGGAGGTATCATGACACAACTCCCTAGAGGCCAACTCCTTCTGAGGATAACTCTCCCAGGTACATGTAGTTGTCCTCTGGGTGAGCAGTCCTGTGGGGGATTTGCCCTCTGGGGGAATCGTCAGGTAGGGAGTACTAGAGTTACATGTACCTGGGGGTTGACCTGGTGGAGGGGGGGGCTGTCCTGAACCAGACCTAGATATTGGGGGTCCTTGTGAATCAGGCCCCTGTTGGAATTTTGAATTTGTGAAGGTCTTTACTTAAAATGTTGGTTTCCGTTTATATATATCAGACACTTGTCATCATTGCTCCTGTTGCAGTTGCATGCAAGGATGATGGAGCAGTCGCTTTTGCTTCTGCATACAGTGTATGTAAAAGAAGATGTTGTTGTTTTTGAAGTTGTTTTTATCAACAGTTCTTTCTTGCTTCATACATTTATTTAAAAATTGTTTTGTAAACAGATGCATTTATTTGATAATTGCAGACAAATGTTGGGCTAGTTTCCCATTATTAGCATATATTGTAATATTATAAAGCATGATATTGATTTCTATTGGGCATTAGTCCACAACATATTGTAATGAGCTCTTCATATAATAGCATATATTTAATTGCTCAGACAATGGTAAAAAAAAAATTCCAATGATGCACTTTAATATCAAACTTTTGAAAGTCAATAGCAATAAATGGCAAGAATGTAAAACACCGTTATATGGCAAAAGCTTCTCCAATGAACAATCACTTATGTCGAGTTAGACTTGTTTATTCTGTACGTACATGTACATTTACTTGACAATGTTTAAGGGGAAGACACCCAGGAATTCAGTGGGTTTCTATAAAAGCCGAAAAACTAAAGTAAAACATAAGTTACAATTTGAAGAATAAACTTCAAAGGATAATGAACTTATGAATTACATGTTTTTTTTAGCATTTATTATGAATTAGGATCAATTGCAAATTTGAAACACCCATTCTGATTGGTTCATAGGGGGATTTCTATGCAACAAGGATTCTGATTTGCTACTATTGATTTCCAATTGATTGTATGCTTTATGTTACAGGGCCATAAATATAGTTTTGATTTTGTGATGCCACTAGTTAACTGCCCTGTGTGTTTTAAGATCCGTGTAAGTTGCCATTATTCACCTGTGTATTCAATATAATATCAAACTCCAGTTTATACGTTGTAGATATCGTTCATAAATAATGATACACATCCAAAACTTTGTTATCCTGTGGTGAATTATCATGAAACTTTCACTGATATATGTCCCTTATTTTTCAGCTTGTATGTAGTAAAATCAATTCAATTTCAGGGTGAACTTCCCCCTTAACTTTATTTTGAAATTGTAAGCTCAATTCATACCTGGATCCCCCACTAACTTATATCATAGGGTACCAGTATTATGGTCTTGCTCTTTAGGGTCCCTGTTTCTATTTTGGGATTCAGAGTTTAAATTCAGGTGTATCTACCTGTGCTGTAGTGTTGAGCCTTGCACATGAATAATTTAAAATAAAAACTTCTGATGATATGGTCTGATTTACAAATGTATAGTCCCCAAGAAGGAAGTACCCACGTAGAGACAAGGAACTAGTTCTAACTAAGGAAGCATGTAAAGTCATGAAAACTTGTCAAAACTTTGAGAACAGGATATAGGCCTACATGTATGTTCAGGGAAGTGTAGTAATGGTGATATATAGTTAAAATCTTTTTGGTTGGGGGAATATTCTTTAATGTTGTACAGTCTGTGTCAAATAAAATGGTTCAGTTGGAAAACATTTTTTTATTGTATAAAGATTAGTCACTACTTTGTAATGCTTGGTATTATCATAAAACAGGGAAAATGAGCTTTCTTCTGCAATTTTTTCATCTCATTTGGTGTTGTAGAACTTGAGATATGATTAGTTTTCTACAATCATTAAAAATCCATTTTGATCACGCCTTACCATGCCTTTGTGTAGGTTTCGAACACAAGCCACCGAAATTGGCGTAAAAGAACAATATGTTTGTGCAAATTAAATCTCTTGTCTTCACACAAAAATTAGCATAACTTTTGTTCTACAAAAGCAAATTATTTTAAAAAATAAATTGTATCAGGAAGAAAAATATTTTTCCTTTAATCTAATACTATACATACATGACATTTGAAAAGATTTCATACCTAACTTATTTTTTCCCCCGACTGTACCATTCTTTTTGACACAGACTGTATAGTATAATTATGTCTTAATCTTCATGGATGTTTTGAGGGGTTTACATATTTGTGAAGTGGAAACGGTAGATCTTTCATATTGCATTTTTACATTTTTGAAAGTTGCATTGATTAAAAAAAAAGCTTGGATTTAAGTCAGCACAATTCTATAAATAGATTTTACTGAGGAGGCCTACATATTTGTGGTAAAATGAATAAGGAATGTGCGTTAGCAACAAAGTTGTTTACTACTAGATCTTACTGGGGTTCCTCGTGGATGGTATGTATTCTTTGTTGTACTCCAACTCCAACTATTTCTTTCTCGCTTTTTTTCCCCTGTTCTCCTAGGACCCTGACCCCTCAACTGATCTGCGTTGGGCGTTGAATGATGGCACTATGCCTGCTTGCTTGCTTGCCTTCAATCCCTGTATCATCCAATAGCCAAGGCTCCTGCTATTGTGTCGAGCCCACAAGCGAGAAAAAAAAGCAGTGTAACTGTGTTGTTGCAGACAATAGGGGAATATGTAGGGGTGCTGCAGTGGCAAAGCATTGTTATTTGTCCCCATGTATTAGCTGGTAGTAGGGGTCTGGATTACTGTTTAACCCCAGTCTTTGAAGAAAAGGGTTCTATTGATGGGTTCATTCTTTCGCCTCTCAATAGAGATTTTGTGAGACTACAATGAGATAAGTGTTGTGTTGGATTGCAGGTGTGTGAATGGAACAGCCCAGTATGCATGTCTCTTTATCACAGTGATACTGCTGTGGTCCATGGGTATAATCACAGGTATCAGTGCTCACTGTTAAGCCTCAGAACTCTGAAGAATCAGAGTCTTCTGATAGGCCCTAACTACATTTTTGAGAAATCATTAGGCCTTTGATTTTCCGTAAAGCACATGTAGGCCTATGCCTACGGGAGTAACACTACTTTTTTTTTTTACTGATCATTACATTAACAAAGGGCGTCAAGTTTTTAATTAGTCACTACATTATGATCACCTTTGTTTCAATGACACATTCTCATACATGAGACAATTGGCGTGAATGTGGGTGTGCCTGAATTCTATCTCAGAGTCCTGGGTGGAGTGAGGATTGAGCTCACTTCTTTCACTGGAACTTCCCCACCGTCCCACTCAAAGACAAAGTGCACAGGCGCAGGCGTGGATTGCAGTTCAGAAGTAGTCTCACATTTCAGACAACATTTGATAAATGTAGTTTTTGTTATGTTTATGTTTTTTTATAATTAGTGAACTTTGGAATAGTTAAAATTTTATTTCAAAGTGAGATAGCAATTGTTAATCTCAGTGTTTCTATGCTTAACTCTGTTTAAAACTTTACAAACCATTATACCACACTCCGTACAATGATACAATATACATGTAGAATAGCATAATGATGCTCATTTGTTTAGACTAGTCATATGCTTGTTTTGTGTACAGTCCAATTCTGCACTGACGTTCAGAGACAAAGCAATTTATGCTCTGCGATGAATCTTGTGCATGTATTCTCTGCATGTTGGTCCATAGTTCTAAATGCAGACAAACTTCAGATTTCTTGTTTTGTTTTCAACTTTGTTGTGATGAACCAGGTATTTTGTAAAAAGATAAAGGAAATGAAAAACAAAAATATAACTGAATGTGTAAATTTAATTGAAAGTTGCCTTCTTTAACTTTCCCACCATGAAAACAGTGCTATTTTATGTTGGGAATAAAAAAGAATCTAAAGAAAACAAAAATTGAATTATAAAGACAAATAAATGTACAGCCTGGCATGTGATCCACTAGAACAGGTACTTTGCCAGAGCTTTAGGGGGAATTCTGTTTATTAAACATGTGATTCGTTTATGATATTGATTCTTAATCCCGGGGAACATGCATTGTTTTCTTCTACTTGTTGTAAGTATTAATTAGCAATGATGTCATATCATGGACATTCATGTCATGTGCGTAGTTAAGTGTAGCTATAATTTCCTGGTTGAGTGGGACAGTTAGAAAGTAGTAGGGGAATGCTATAAGTTTTTCAGTTTGGGTCTAGTTTAGTTCACGAGGTCTTTCAGGATGGGTAAGGGTGAGTCATCAGTCCAGTTCCTATGACTCAGCTTACAAACTTTTATCCCCTCTCATTGGATGAATGTCCCCCTCTCTTTCTCTCTCTTTCTTACTCTTTCTTTCTCCCTCCCTCCCTAGCCCTTTCTGTCTCTATCTCTGTATCTCTTTCTTTCCATCTCTTTGTGTCTTTTTGTGTATACAGTATTATAATGTATCTGTCTCTCTATCTCTTTGTATATTTCCTTGTCATTGCCTGTGTTTTCTGTCATTCTGTCTTCTCCCTTTCATTTGTTCTCACTCGGTCTGTCTGTCTCTACCTATATATCACTCATTCTATCTGATTTCTGACTATGTACAAATTAAGATGATTCTATTTTATCTCTTTCATACTTTTAGATTTGTCTAAATTGCTATTCAAACAAATTTGAGGTTTGATGGAACTAGCTTACAAGTACACGTAAACACTGAAACTTTCCCTGATAATTACATTTTGATCATAAATCTTCATGTAAAACTCGATGGAAACTTTGAATGGTACTTTGCATAGTATTATTTCACATTATAGCTCTGCATCCTTTTTTAGGAATCTGACTCTTGTGCAATAGTAGTAATGCAACATTGTTACTATGCATTTTGAGTTGACTGTCTGTCTGTCAGTCTTTCTGTCCTGGCGTGGACTCAAAAGTGCTCTGCAGCCCCTCAGTTTCCTTTTTGAGGAAGTCAATGTAGGAAACTATCTACACATGCCAAGTTTTTTTCAACTTGCTCCCACCTTCACAATGCACAGGGACCTTGTTTGGCTTTCTAACAGGCCTACCTTGGTTTATTATAAAGGTTATGATTGATTACAAATCCAGGAATATATGCTTGCAGCTACATGTATGTAGGCATATCAACTTTACTTCTGTTGTATAACATAGGTCCTACATGTTGGTCAGCAGGTACAAATGTACAGGAAATGGGAATTAAGAAACTAAAAGAAATTATAATCTTACTTCATAATGACGGCTCAAAATTAGTAGGAGCCCAGTATCAACAAGCCCCCCCACCCCCCCAAAAAAAAAATAAAAAAAAAAATTTGAGGACCTTTCTTTCATACATTTAAACAGAGACCCTCGAAGGGATAGAAACTAGCAGTCACCCAGGACCATTGGCCCCCTGAATTAATAAGGACCTTTAAACATATTTGATTTTCAACCTGTTACCTGTTGCCTGTGGTGACTGTTGTATGGGCACCCATGAAGATGTGGAAAACATCCTCTAATTTCTGTTTCTGTTCTCCACCGCTCTTTGGGACTACGGCAGTATCATCCCTGTCCATTCCCGGATGTTATCTTTCCACCTCTTTCTCTGTCTTCTTCTTCTACTACGGCAACCTGTAACTGTCCCTTGTAAGATCGTCTTTACGACTCCTGTTGAGCGCGAAACATGTCCATAACATTTTAACTTCCTTTTCCGCACCACTGTGAGGAGGTCCCATTTTGATGTGTTATGAACAACTTCATTTGTAATGTGTGACCCTCTTAGTCTAAGAACTCAAAATTAGCAGATACTCATTACCAGTGGGCCCCGAATTAAAGATGCACGTTCCTCATAGTGTAGAGGGAGTTCAAAATACGCACGCGGTAACGAACTTTGCAAGCTGCCCATTCATACTAACGATGTGCGACTCTTACGCAGTGGTCCACAAACCGAAAGCTAGACACATGCTTCCGAACAGGCAATCTTGCCATAAGTCCATGAGCCAATTTGTTTATCGGCCTTGATTCGACTGCTGCTCGATGCTCGGATGCATATGCATATACATCTCGGCCTCCGAACACGATACAGTGCTTTTTACACACACATGCTTGTACGCTAATCGCCACTGCAGCGCGATCGCGAGTGGCTGCGCGCGTGTTTGCATTAAAACCGTAGCAAATTAAGCCATGCTCTTCGAGCTTCGCGAATAATTCGTGGAACAAAATGGCGGCTTGCACACAGATCGCCATCTTCAATCCTTGTTTTAGCTTAGCGAATGCTCGTGCAGGATCGCCTTTAATAAGACCTAAAAGTATACATATTTGAATAACAGGATTCCCTAACGGCGCCTAAATCCCTTAAATTTATTGGACCATCGGTACTCTGTTGGGCTAGGCGGGATTCTAAGCCCTAAATCTAAGAAATTAAATCAGTAGGGAGATGGTGCCCTGTCTACTTGCATGTTTGTTGAGAATGTTCTCAATTCTTCTGTTGTTTTTTTATTTTTATTTATTATTTATTTATTTTTTTTTTTTTGGGGGGGTGTCATGAATGACCCCAACCTCCTGCCTGCCCAAAATTAATGGCATGGGAGGAGGTGCTTTGAAATATCAAATCCCTTTCTAGGATGCATCTTATCTTGAAAGCTAGCTGTACATTGTACGTATATAATTCAATTTCTTCCGCTTTATAGCAGAAAATCAAAGTCATTTAGGCTATGCTTTTGTAACCATACTACATGTACTAGTATAGGTAGGCTAACTTGCCATTTTAGTACCACCCGTAGTACGGGTTAAAGCTTACTCGTTTTTGCAAGCGTGCTACTCCCACCTATAGTGCGAGATTCTGAGGCCCTGCAAAATACCAGGGTAAGCAGGGGCAATTGTGGTGATCTGGGTTAAAACTTCTTGTTAGACTAGAGATCTACGTATACATACCTGACTAAAAAGCACAAGCATTAAGTTGGGCTATTACTAAAAAGACACGGTGGGCCAGCGGCTGTTTTTCCGATCAGAGATAAGCAGCGAATGGGTCAATCAGACAAGCCAGGGTTTGCAAAATATTGTGGTGAGAACAGCATGTATTAGCAGAAAATTTGGATAGTGAGAAAAAGAAAAATGAATAGTATGGGGTTCAGTTAAAAAAGGAATTGGTTAAGGAAAGTAAGCCTACAGTGTAAGAAACTGTCATGAGAAAAAGGGGTAAATAGTAATATTTGCGACATTGAACTCTTGCTTCTACAAATCTTCTTATCTTATTCGATATAAAGTTTTTTCAAAGAAACACTTGTAAGCTTTGAAAGATATCAAGCCAAACGACAACTATATTACAATAAATATGAATACCGTTTGTATGGACATGCATGATACTATGAGAAAAGTTTTTTTTTTTCATGTTATCAATATCCCATTACAGTAATTGTTAGGCCTTGCTAATTGATAGTCCCACACAACATGTAGACATGTAAATTTGAAATTATTGAATATGGCAGTTAATGACCCCCCCCCCTAAAAAAACAGAAACAAACAAACAAACAAATCTAAACTTCTTACTCTGCAAATAATGTTATCTTGTTTTTTTTTTTAAACACTGTCGGACATTATAGGCCAAAATATTCAAAATCACTTTATATCAACATATAGCCTACATCTATTTGTAAAAGAGAGAAAAGGGTGTTTTTGCACATTGCATTGCCGTGACCCAAAATATAAAGTTGTTTTTTGATATTTCTGAGGATGTAAGTTTGTATTTTGTTGGAACTCTAAATGTACGTAAGAGAATACAAGTGCCTTGGAAATGCTTGTTATCTGCGCTACCACATATTTTACCACCAATAATACCTGCAATGCGTAACCCTACAATGAAAGCTGTGTGTGTGTACTGTGTGTGGGTGTGTGTTGAGTGTGTACCAGCCCCCAAACTGGGATACATAATGGGCGCTGTACTGTGTGTTTGAGATATGGGAGATGTGTTGCTCATTTGCATACATGTGTACACACTGGCCAGCTCTAATTAGCATATTTGAGGTCAACTTGGCTCACAGCTAGATCTGTAGTGTGATGCTTGCTTACAAGTTGCCCTCAATTTCCATCACATCAGGCATTTGTCAATACAAACATGAACTGTACTATTTTTTCAAAATAAAAAGGGATATGGCTTCGATAAAGTTTACATGATCATTGTAGTTTGACATTGAAATCTTGTTTTAAAAAAAAAAATACCTACCAAAGATAAGCTCAAAAGTACCATTTATGTGCCCCCTAATACGTTGGTCACAATTAACATGTCGTAAGTGAAACGTGTAACTCTGCACAAGGTATATAGAGAGTTGCATGTCTTAGTTACAAATGTAGTTGCAGTTACAATCTGCATAACAAATGGACTCAAAAATACATTGATGCTAATTAACTAATATTAATAACACGTTTATTCATTAATTACTGGTAGGCCTACAATGGAGAAAGATTTTTTAGTTTTAATAAATACACAGAAATTATGTAGGTAAAAAGAGAAGAGCATATAGGCCTACAGGAGATTGAAAGAGCTTGACTAAATTACCGGGCTTCGACAATCACCTACGTGTATGTAGATATATTTGGAGAAAACTTTCCTTTTTTTGGGGGGGGGGGGGATCAATACTTTGACTTTGTTGATGGAAAACGAAGTTAGAGAGCTCGATTGTAACTGTACCATGGTTTTATAAACTGTTAACTTCATGATTACGCTATCGCTATAATTACAATAGTGATGTTTGGGTACATGTAAGAGAAGGCGCTGCTGCACCAGCTCAAGCTAAAAAATAGTGCGCTAATTGGTGGATCAGGAAGAAAAAAAACGAAAAAAGAAACCGGTCCTGCACTAGCTATTTCGCATCAACGACCTGACCTGACCTTGAACAAACAAGCCTGATGTGTATCGCATAACTGGTAACCTCCGCTAGCGTATATACGCACAGGTGCACGATTTTGGATTTAGCTCGAGCTAGTGCAGCACAGCGCAAAATAGCACACTATTTCATGCTAAAACGACAAACCAGCTCGAGTTTTTTCAAAAAATTATAAGATGACTTGGGCTTGGATTTCCTCTAAATTAGCGCCATTTGCTGATCTGCTCTGATCGAGCTAATTCATCAGATCACAAATAGCGCGCTATTTGAAACCGCCTAGTGTGTAGGCCTACATTGATGGGACCTGATCGTTAACGTGTGTGCCCTTGTAGAACTAGTATTGGCATTCCTATGCATGTGTAGGATGGTATGTGACGTCATCATATTGGACCCTGTGTTTTGCTATGTGAGAAAGCTTGTGTTTGTAATAGTAACAGGGATCATATTATAGGCACGCTCCTTATATTAATTGAATGCACAGTGTCAAAAGGAATCTATCTATTATATTATCTATCATATGGCATTCAAAGTTCAGATGAAATAATGCAAAACGACCATGTGCATGTATTATGTGCACTATAAAAGGCGGTGCACTATAAAGGTGGTACACTTTGCGGAAACGTCTCTATGAGATCTCAGTAACTAGTTTCAAAACCGTTTCAAACCTGTCAAATGGCGAGTGAATATATAAAGGAATATTTTTAACAGGGTTTGTGTGTAAACGACTTCGGGATATTTTGTCATATAAGTTTAACAGTGTTTGTGCGTTAACGACTTTTGGATATTTTATCATAAGTTTGCTGTGCGAATGCATAGAATACAGTGAAGATAGGTGGAGTGAAGGGGGGGGGGGGCTGGTCAGAAGGGTTTGGAACCAGAACATTCTCATCACTATACACTGTATACATTTAAAAAAAAAGTTTTCAAGACATCAAGTTAATACTTTCTGGGTATTATTTGAGGTTTCTTGTTGAAATCTTTTATTGAAGTCACCCAAAATTCCTCCCTGGGAAAGGTTGAGATGATCTACGTCATTTCATGGAATTCAGACGCAAGTTCATTTATTTCATACAACATGACTAAATACTAATTATGATGTACGTTTATTGTTGGGCTTTTTTTTTTTTTGTATTGATGTCATAGGACTTTATTTTCTGGGAGGTTGTTATGCTAATTAGTCTTGGGTTGAAGTTCTTTTCATTTGTTCGCTTCATTTGTACAATGCCATGCAGCATCAAGACATTAAAAATATGCTCCTAAATGCCAATTAATGGCAAAATACATGTACCTTTCAGACCAAAATTTGATATTTATTCACAAGATAACTAAATATCTAAAAATTCTTGACCCTGGTTTTCTCTTTAAAATTCTCATGATGCTGCCCATGAAATTCAACAAAATGATAAGAGGTCAATTACACATTATCTACCATTATTACAGTGCAAAGCAGAATGTCTAAATAAATGTAGGTATAGAAGAATTCGGGCAGCATTTCATGGAAGGGAGCCCTCTATGTGCCCGCCATATACATGTAGCTGGGGGTTACCCAGTGTACTATGCATGCGCCATGTGCGCGTATGTCTGTGCGTTTGTACATTTTCCCTAGCAATGGCTGCCACCAAGACAAAACATCACCCAAACCGAATTCGTCTATATGTTGAGGTATGCATTTAAAAAAAACTTCATTACCTTTGTTATGTAATGGGCCATTCCACGGTATTAATTCGCGTTACAAATAACCGGTACCTTTCAAGATTAAAGTCCTCTATCTTTCAAACTGCTATGATCTACAAGTTACTTTTGGCACCATATGTAAAGCAGACATAGACTAACCAAATGGATTGAAAAAGAAAAATATTGGTCATGCTCTTACAGATTCTCAGGTCTATGAACTTCGGTAACTCGCGTTACGCAAAAAGGACATGGTCAAAATCATAATGAATGCTAAGGCGAATTGTCCTCAAACTACACCATGTTGACAAAACTTTTCCTATCCTAAATAGATATTAGTATACTTATAACCTATCATCTGCTTTAAAGTGAAGAAAAAA
>CALNVZ010000174.1:68064770-68079974 GCA_940671915.1 Paracentrotus lividus
CTATATCCAAAGTAACACACAAAATCCTTTTTTAGAGTATTAGCATAAAAATCTGGGTGCAAATTCTGAAATAAATTATGCTTAGGCATGCAGTAGAGTTGCTGGATTATGAAATCAAGTGCTATTAATGTTTATTAAGAGTGTGGCTCCATATGATGGTCCATTGAGAACCAAAAGGGGGGGGGGTAACTCTATTTATTTTGAGTCACACCCTCCTGGCTTTTAGATCATAAGATGACATTAAAATCATTAAATTCGATAAAAATATTCACAGTTTACCTTTTCTTGAAGAAACATTGTGCTACGAGTGCTACTGCAAGTTTTCATTTGCAGCAATGTTATGATAATTAAGTATCCAGTCCTTTATCCAGTATTTGTGCTTCCTTGGTTCATGATAGATAAGGAGAAAAACTTTGTTTTTTAAAGATTCAAAACCTTGCCCATTTATTGTTTGTTATAAGTATTTTTGTTGTGAAAAACAAGACCTCCTCAAGTCCTGTCAGCATTTATCTGTCCGTACAAAATATGATAGAACTTGTCGACTCTTTACAGTTCTTTGTTTCTTAGACTGCGTTAAATATCAAGTTTTATATAGGATAACTTATTGAAAGATCATTTTTATATTCAAAGCGAGTTACTCTCCCTTTGTAACAATACATCTCTTAGTTCTCAATTACTAGTGTCTATGAAACAATTCTAATTTGTTGTTACTTGATCGTTGAATGTGAGAGTGATGTAAGAATGTCAAATTGTGATAACTTTTCTTTTTGGTACTATTTATCTTCCTATAATCATGTGATGTGTTTGGTATCGTACTTTAAGTGTCTGATCAGTCTTGTTTGACGTGATGTCCGTCTTGGAGTGTCCCAAACATTCATTTGAATTTAATTATGTCTCTTTACATTTTTTTTGATGAAATTGGATACATTCTTTTTTATACACTCTGTAGGAATCAAAATGTATTTATTGCATTCTCTTTTTATATGGAAGGACATATGTTAGAGGAAGGTAAAGGCATAGTCTTCGTAATGCTGTAAGTTCTTCTTCTAAAGCAATACCTTTTGCATATTAAAGCACATTCATTGTAGCTCATATTTATAAGTAATCTTTATTGATTCAATCAAATCCCATTTTTATATTTATTAATGAATCATTCTCCATTTGCTGCAGAGTATATGTGTAAATGTCAACGCCACTTTGCGTTAGTGGGACTGAAGAGTACTAAGCTGTGTGAAGAAGGGTTTGGTATGTCGAAAAGATGGTGCTTATTGTAACAGAATTATATTGGTACATCGTTATAATTGTGTGCAAGTACCGTATATGTCATTGTTACATGTAAGTAGATTCCGTGTTTACATAGAAAAAAAGAAGAAGAAAAGAGTGAGAAAATTGAGAGTCAAAGTGGCTTTCACCCAAGTATTTTGATACTCTATCCTTCCTAACCCCAGTCAGTATTTTCCTTTTTTACCTGAAATACTTGAGGCAAAATATTTCTTATAAAAAGATTAGATGTTACTGTTTAGAACTTGTGATATCAATACCTGTTTGGTGGAGAAATATGATAATGAACATATCCCAGCAATTTTATGTGGTCTGTGCCATTTCAGTAAGAAAGCAAATGTGTCAAAAGGATGCCTGCATTTGCTAAATTAATTGCCTTTTTTGTACACATTGCAATATGCTGCGAACCATTATGTCATGTAATCCATACTTTGTATCCCAAAGAAAGACGTCATTCGATTTTCCATTTTGTTAGCTTACTGTCTAACAACTCTTGCCTTAATACTAATTTACAGAACAGACTAAACCCCCAACAGCACCAACAATCTTGAAAACACGTTTTTATTTATTTACCTTGGAACTATGTTGCTTTAAATATTCATGTTTTCTACATGAAGAAAGCTACAATTATGCTTTTATTTCAAGTACATGTAGGCCTATATTAACTACTACATGTTTACACATTAAAGTCTGAAAATATGCAACTACCACAGTGCAAGATGAATTGTTTCAATGCAACCTTGTGTTAGCATTGACTCTGATATTAGATCCCACATTAATGTGAAGAATAGAGATTTATCTCTGTATTTCGTCTTCTAGACAATGCTGCTTGCGTGAATGAACTTTGAACTGTTCAATTATAATGCAACTTGCCACAAGATGAACAAAACAACAATGGACATCACCATTTTCTATTTTCTTTTTGTCATCATCACAAGAAAAAAAAAGGAGTAAATCACCAAAAAGAAAAGCATTCCGTGGTGTTTTGAGATGTCAGTAATAATTGTGCTAATTTTAATGTTGATTTTGTCGTATTGTTGATCAATAAGATATTACTATTTATTTAATTTAAATTTTGAACACAATTTGACGTAGAATGTGATCAAGTGTGCTTGGGGATATCGTCTTACAGCCACATTAATTTATTAGTCCTTTCTACAAGATTGGAAATACCAGCCTTGGGTCATTTGTTTTCTTGAGTTGTTTGTATATATTATGTTTGTACATTTTGTAAATTCAAAGATTTCTCTATTTCTTTCTGTTCTCTTTCCTCTCATACAGTAGTTATATTTGTATCTAATTTATTTTGAATGTTGATGTAATGCTAGCCTGGTTTGGATACAGCTAGTACAAAATATTTTTCAACTGCAACAACATTGTGTTTAAATCTTTTCTCTTTTTGGACAAAAGCAAAGAAAGCTATCTTGTGGATATTTGCCATTGATTGGTGAAGTGAAAAGTTGCTTTAGTAATAACCTTTACACCAAGATTCCAAAGATCAAATCTGAATTGTAAATTGTTTAATATCAGCATTACCATTTTTATATAGAAAATGAAACTATTCCAACATGATTATTTAGCATCTAAACCAGGCTACATTTACACTGTGGTTGTCTATTGTCATCCACAGTAGAGAAAGAATGTATAGCTAGATCTCCACTAAGATTCTCATTTCTTTCTATCTTTCTCGTTGCTCAACTCAAGCTGTGGAGCATCCTTTCAGTCCATTTTTTTGTAATTTTTTCGATACATATGTATTAAAAAGTGTGATGAAATTCTGTAAAAAGGATAATTATAGTTTTCATGCTTGTATCTATTGCCGTGTATTGATGGAGTTGTAAATGTGCATGGGTCTGGGAGTTGTAAATGTGCATGTAAGAGTTGTTGGGGAGTGGTGTGAGTGGCAGATGTATATAACTGTGTTGTCAGGGTTAGTGTTGTGTGTTGTGAGATTTAATCAGGTATTGTTGGCGAGAGTTGTAGGCCTAATATGTTAAAGTCGGGAGTTGTATACAAGTGGTAGTGCTGTGATATTGGCAGAGAGTTGTATAACTGGTCGTAAGATTTGTACAAGTGCTATTATAGGCAGAGGGTTGTGTGTTCAATGTTAAGAACCTATAGTAATAGCTCTGAGTAATAGAGGCAGAGTTGTGTAATGCCCTGGTTGAGTGAAAGTTGTTTAACTTTGTTTTTATGTAAACTAAAAGTAAGTTGTTAGTTGCATGAGCAGTTCAGTTTCATTATTACAAAGCCTTTACAGTGTTCCCTTTAAATTCTTTACCATTATATATCGTTTTTGAAAAAAAAAGAGTATATGGCGGATCGGGGGGGGGGGGGGGGGGGGCACAACAGGCTTTCTGAAAACCACTCATTGAACATGTGAATATCAGAATATTTTCGTCTGTGTCCGCCCCCCCCCCATTATTAAAATCCTATACATCTGCCATTTTAAACGCAGCAACATGCCTCACGAACATAAAGTAAAGTCTACAATATGTGTTTTAAGTTGTTACATATGATTGTGATAGGAATGGATAGAGGAAGGGAGAGGGTGTATTCCTCTCAGTTTGATGTGCCCCTTCTAACTTCCCCTGATGAAGCAGAGATAGAATTAAAAACCCACAATCATTGGCGGATATCGCAATTTGGTAAAGCTAGCTCGGGTCAAGGTCATATTGTTGGGTCTTCGTCACAATATCATACAGACAGGAATTTCGGATCTCCTGAAATGCAAATAGTGGCCTGCATATAAACAACTAGCATGACTAGAGTGAAAGAGAAAACAAAACGAAACAGAGACACGTGAACAGGAGTAGACAGCATGCGACACAGACAGAGACATACATTAATACAGACACACCGACAGTCAAACAGACACTGTGACAGACTAGACAGAGCAAGTGATAGAATTGAGAAAGAGATAGATATACAGTCTGTGTCAAATAAAATGGTACAAGTGGAAAACATTTCACAATTTCTTATTGTTTGGTATTTTCATAAAGCAGGAAAATCAGACTTTCTCCAGCAATTTTTTTCATCACATTTGGTGCTGTAATTTTCGAGATATGACTAGTTTTCTACAATCAAGAAAAATCCATTTTTCGCACGCCTTCCCATGCCTTTGTGTATAGGTTTCGCATAATGGCTATAAAATGCGCAATTTCGATTTGTTCCTCGTTGCACAAAATATAGCATAACTTGTTCTACGAAAGCAAATTACACAGAACAAAGCGCATCAGCAAAGAAAATCTTTTGGCTTTATTTTGGTACCACATACACACATTATTTGAAAATATTTCACATCTAAATTATTTTTTCCCGACTGTACAATTTTTTTTTACACAGACTGTATTAGAATGAGAAGAAAGAAAATGTTTTGAATATGTCGCATGAAGAAGGATCACGAATCAAGTTTGCAGGGTGTCTCAGACATAGCGGAACTGTTGTTTTATATGTGAATGCAAGCAAATAATGGAATATTAAATGCACCATTTTAGAGTTCATTCTTTCTTCTGCATGTCTGATGACACCGTCTACAATTCAAAAGAGCCACGCATTCATGAACAAAAAGTGTTTGAAATTTATTTGTAAAAATGAGATTGCGCAGAAGATGTGGGCATGCAAGATTTGCAATGACGTAATTACCTTGGTGAACAAAGGGATAGTTTATTAACATTTCTTTTATTTTCTTTGTTGGTTTTCATCAACAAATAGCTCAAGCATCAGTTATTCACTTGTTGCGGACATCCAGTACAGTTCCCATGGCTCTGATCTGCGCAAATTGATTTTGACAATAAAATTTCAAACTCGTCTTGCCCGTCTATGTGTGGCTCTTTCGTACTGTATAATATGCCTCAAAAGAAAGTAAAAAAGAATGATGACATATAATGTTGTACACTTAATATTTCATTTACTTCCTTGCCTTCATCGAGAAAAATGAGAAACCTTTTGGGCTTCGCCTTTTTCTGGAACGCTATGTATTTCTCTTTGTCGTGACCCACAAAAAAAGGGGAGTTATCCAAACAATGTACCTGTACCCTGGTATCTGCCCTGTATAGCAACACCCCTCCCCCGTTTCTTTCTCTCTCTCTCTCTCCCCTTCCCTCACCCTGTAACTGGGGTAATGGCCTGTATGCTTGCTAGGGCAAGGAGGGGGGGGGGCATCTAATGGAGAATATTTGGTGTCAACTCACTATTCAAACATTTTGGAAGTGCCCATTTTTGGCTGGAAAAAAGCTTATTTTTAACAAATTTCCAACTAATAAACATTGTATATCAATAGTTCATTCATAATTTATGGTTTGAAAAAAAAATTGTTTTGGCATGAAATTCTATTTAATTTTTTTAATATTTTCTTAGCTTTTAGTAAACAATTAAGTTAAGTAAAGTCAACAATCAGCGTTAATATTTCTGTCTTTTGATAACAAAAGTAATCATAAGAAATATCTTCGAATCCTTCTTGGACTAAAGTATCTCCAGGCGATATTTATGATGTGAATGAAATTAACGTCCCAACGCGCCCCATAAATCTGGGGCAGGATGGGACAAGACCAAATCAATCCTATATGATACCTTATTCCGTTTCAATATCAATCTTTGGGTTTATTTTTGCTTATACATTTTTGGCAAAGCTTGGAAGAACAAATAAATAAGTAAATAAATAAAAATAGAAATAAAAAATTGTTGCCCCGTCCTGAATCGCCCCGAAATTTGCTCTGGGTTTAATTCATGAGGTTGGGGCTTCGGCTGTGATTGAGGTTGAGGTTAGGTTTGGGGTTAGGGTTGGATAAAGTGTTGGGTAAAGTCAAATATCGTGCAATCACCAAGAAATAAATAATGAAACTTTGCCGGAGCTGTGTCTAAATTTAAGAGGTCTTGAGATGACTGACTATATAGCTAGTTTTCTTGCTAGATGTCACACGTGAGAATGACTAGCATATTTCTTGGGCTGGTGATATGTGCACATCCGCTAGGCATCGAGAGAATGAGTCAGTCAGGCCCGTTGCTCAAAGACCCCTCCTCACACTCAATATTACACCTGCTATTATATATTTATGTTATCTTCATATATTCAAGAAAAATGTAAGTACTTCCACGTTGGCAGATCCAGGTGAGGGCGTAAGAGGTGTGCACCTCTTTAAAAAACAAACAAAAAAAAAAAAAAACTCATCGAACGTATACTGTACATTTAATATAAGATTTTTTCGGGTGGCGCCTTTATTTTCACATTTGACGGTTTGCACGCCCCCTCCCCAACACATTCGCCACCTTGGATCTGCCGCTGGCATGTATATTTAAATTTTGTGTCCTTTGAAATAAACAACAGTCAGATAATTGCAATTGTCTCATGTCTATAACGTATACACAAGTCATATTGATAATTTTTTTTTAAAGATGAAATTATAATTTACTCCAGTTTTGGATAACAATTTTCTATCATTATTCAATAACTTGACTTTCTCCAAACAGTATCATCTTATGAATATAATATATCGATTGTTTTTCATTCACATTTACAGTTGAGTGTTGGCAAAACTCGCGCTAAACGTTGCCACGCTAATGCCATAATAGTTTAAAAACAATATTTACTTTCGTAAAGGTTCCTTTTTAGAATTTCCACCTTTATCCTGTTTACTATGTTTATCGTAAGAGGTTGTGAAGTAACAAGCAATCAAAGTAATACAAGTGATTCCAGTGCCAAAATGATATAGTCCTGTAATTATACGATCTTTCAAATCATGATGTTGCATTAGACATGTTTGGTTTTTCCTTCTTCTTCTTCTTTTTTTTTTGGGGGGGGGGGTGGATATTACTCAACAATTTTGGTCACTTCTTTAATGTCTCATGCTTTTCATTATTGATTCATTGTTGCCTTGTTATTATGTTATTTTCTTTAAAATGCGATTATTGCGTCATTACGTCCAGTTCTGAGTTGTGCTCCAATCTTTTTTTATTTGTTAATTTATATGACTTTTTTATTTATCTGATGTAAATGAATTACGATATCGCTATATATAAACTTTTTCATGATTGTACAGCAATATACGTTGATATTATACTGGAGAATAATATCAACCGTTGGACAATATATAATTTAATCATGCAATCTTTGGTAACGCAAACACAAAATGCATACTTGTAAGCATTGCTCAAAAGTATTGAAATTGCATTTGGAGGAAATTGTATTTTTACTTTTGACATTGGGACTTTCCCCTATAAAATTCCAGTACTTGTTTACGGAAAAGAAAGAATAACGGAACTGTTGGCAGGATTGGAAAAATATACGTCACCTAAAATCCGGATACAAACATATCTCTGGCCTTTACTCATTTTGATTGCTTTTTGTAATTTTTGTTCAATCATCTTTTGCTTTTGTTTTGACTATAGCTTCCGTCCATCACTAAAATAAATATTAGTGTGGATTCAAGCGAGAGAGGAAGGTAGAGCTGGGAAAATAGGAAAGAAAGGGAGGGACAAAAACAGGGAATACTTTAAGATTCTACACCTATAATAGACTGGGAATCGTGGAACAAAATGACAGACCCACGAAAAGAAATCGGCATTGGTCCTTTTTCCGTCGGGGCACAATAATAATGTTTTTTTTCTTAATTGGCACTAATTCTCCCAAATTTTGGGCTTCGGCAGGGGCGAACGCCCGCCCCACCCCTGGATACTTACCTTGAGCTCGTGCACAGCAGCACCTTGTATTGATAATTCACATTAGTTTAGAAACAACAACGAAATTTCTTACCGCCATGGAATTAACTTCTCGATACGATACACGGGGGGGGGGCTAACATGAGTCTTTTTCTATTGACGAGATTATCCCAAGCGATCCCAAACCTGGTAAATTATACTCTTGGCCTTGTCTATTCCAAAAGGTCTAAACATGAGATAAGAAGGCTATATTTAGAATGAGTAAGTGATTAATTAACGCTTCATCTATTGCTATGTCAACAAAGCGGCACGGCATAAAGTTGATTTCTTCTGCTCAAAAAGCCTCCATTCCGTCAAAGCTATGCGATTAGCTTCCGATATACACTTCCGTGTTCTAGTCTGATAATTATATCAAAATCAATCATGTTTAGGCTATGAATCGAATATTAATCAAAAGAAAAATAATGGTCATTTTTGCAATATTGTTCGAATTAAAAAATAAAAAATAAATAAAAAATCTTTGTTCTACAATGTGTCCAGTTTGCTTTCAGTGGTTTTTGGACAATTACCCTGGGACCATTACCCCCGGAACCCCCCCCCCCAAAAAAAAAGAGTCAACCACCAAATTCTAAACGTAACCTTTACCCTAATATTTCATGGGGTAGTTGTCCTGGGGGTAATTATCCGGGCATGACAGTCCGGGGAAGTCCTGAAGCACTATTATAGGCCTATATGGGTACGGATAGACAAGTAAATAAAAAAAAGCCCTGCATGCTCGGCGCTCCACCCATCCCTCCACTGTCCCGTATCTCAGCAGTGCCCCGCCCCTGCCCCACCTTTGTTCTATCAAATGCCACGCCCATATTTTTTATCCCTGCCCCGCCCCTCCCGGTCTCTCGGTAAAGTATCTATGGTATAGTCCGGTGTGAGGTTTATAGATGACACTAAACATGGTTCCTGTGCTGGCTAAGGAGGGGCACAAGAAAATTAATAAGCATTGTCACCAAACGTTTGAACTATCTGCACCTCACATCCAACCAGGCACGGGCGCAGGGGACGCCCCCTAATTTTGAAAAGTGCCACTGCAAACCCTGTTTTGGGCTCAGAAAAATAGTCATGTGTATCCATAACATTTATCCCCCCCCCCCCACACACATTATACCATTCCGTATTATAAAAATAAAACAACATAAAGGGGATAAGGGGAAGATGTACACGTAAACTAGAAAGATGGGAGAGGGCTTCATACATTCATTTTCATAAAAATTAAGCAAACAGATAGCTGGGAAAGGTGATGTTTTACGTTCAAGACTTTTTGTCCCATTTTCCAGAATCTGATCACGAGTCTATTTATCACATCGGATAGTGGGGTGACAATTGCGAACAAAGGCAACGAAGGTAAACCGTTGTTTACATTCAAAACTTAATTTTTGTGAGCATTATAACCGTTTTTCATTCTGGTAGTGTTACAAAACATATCTGACCTTTTCAGATGATTTGAAGGAACCTTTTATTTCCTTTTCGAATTAAACCAATCATGGGTAGAGAACTTGCGCAGGATCTGTGTAGCTGAGTCTTCTGTCACAGACCAATGGTAAACGGGGCCCGATTTGATGTAATTTTAAAAAAGTAAATATTAATTTTCTTATATTATGAAAAAGGAAACGCATATATTTTAACCACCGAATAATGATTTTTTTTTTCGTATGAAGATAAACAACTGCTGATTTGATTTTTTTTTTCTTTTTTTTTTCCAAATTAAGGGACACAGTTATTTATGCATGATGGTTTAATGTGTTTTCCTTCAAACTTCCCACAGTTAAACACCCCGGATTATTCCTTGAAATCACAACGAGACTGAATACGTATAGACTACATTTTCGTTGGTTGGCAAGAATAATATCAAAAGTAAACGTGAACACAAATAACAACAACAACAACAACAACAACAACTTGCAGAACTCAAACAATATGCAATGGGCCTATTCCGTTATGAAAATTGGGAAAATATGCATCTGTAATTTCGAAAAAGATTATTGTGCCACTCCATGGATTGTATAATATCATAAAAACGAGAAATTATTTTTATGCATCTGAACTTGCTCTTTGTCTTGAATCGATTCACTCCCCTTCTCCTTTTCTGCTCACTTTACGTTACGTCAATGATTTGACGTCTACGTAGGAGGAATATTGACGTAATCACACTTCAACAGGAACTAAAACATTTATTCGCGGTTGGCATGTTTGCTACAAACTCTCAAATTTCAGTGAATATGAATATCTATACTTTATTATTTTGGGTGGAGCTTGTATCAAGTAGAGCTTGCTTTTCGCTGCTTAATCTTCTTCTTCTTACACCTCCTTTTTCTTTTTTTTCTTTTTTCCTACCCCCTCCCCTCCTTCTTGGCTTCTTGTTCTTCTTCTTGTTTTTTTTCTTCTCCTAGCTTCTCCTCCTCCCCTTCTTCTTCTTCTGTTTCTCTTTCTCCTTTATTTTGTTTTAATTTTGTTTCAATCCTCTCTTTTTCTGTCTCCCTCTCTCTCTCTTTCTCTCTCTCTCTCTCTCTCTCTCTCTCTCTCTCTCTCTCTCTTTCAATAAAATATTTTAGCCAAACTTTCTTTTAAGTATACTAGACCTAGATTTAGATAAAATAAAGTAATTTTGTAGTGGCAACAATATTGTAAGAGGAGGTGAGATAATTATATAAATGCGTATGTGTGTGTGTATGTGTGTGTGTGTGTGTGTGGGGGGGGGGTTGTATGCCCCCTTTCCTGGATACACCATGAGAAGGAGGTATATTTGCCCATCACCCCCGTCTTCCAGCAGACATTACACTTTCTTCATCAAGGAAAGGCCTGGGATTTGGACTCCTTCCAAGGAACTGATTTCCTGCATGAATAGTAGAGGCTCTATGATCTTGTTCTTGTCACAAGTATATTTTGCAGGGGAAAAATATAATAACCCTGTTCAGTTTATTTAAACAGTATCTGGGTTAGCTAACTTGACAAGATTCATATATACACGACGCATCAAAATTTTCCTTTTTACAAATTGCCTGGTTATATAACAATAATACACATCTACGTCACATTGTATATTGTTCTAAATTTTGAACTAATTTGTCATTCCTACAAAACATGTATACAGTAAAATATACTACGCTAGCGAGTAGAGCAGCAGATATAATTATGAGTAGTAGATTATTGTTAAAATCGATAATGATAAACCCTGTTGAAAAAGCTGAAATAAATAAATAAATAAATAAATAAAAAACAACAAATAATAATAGTTTAAACCAGCCCTATCCCGCCTTGAAAACTAAAATCGTACCAACGTAATTGAAAGATTGTTTAATAAGGAAATATCATCAACCACTATAACGTTTACTCTTAGGCATAATAATATAATTTCAACGGAAGTTATATAGTGTTTATAGTGCAATGAAGCCGTCACTCAGCCGTCTGTGAATCTTTCTCAACCGATTTGGCATTGGATCAAACTTGTGAATCAAATATGTAAATTATATAATTATACTGTCTATAGGTAAAAAAATATTGCAAGCACACGATCAATCTAATGAAGTTTCAATCATTAGTTATTATTGTCGGTAGTGTATAGTCACTATTCTTAGAGTATTTAGTTAGAGTATTTATTTTGTTACAAGAATGAATATCAATTGTATCACTATTTTTTTTCTTTTGATGGTGGTCACTCTCACTTCGCGGAGACGGACTTGGGATTAATTTGAGACGAATTTGAAACAGTTTTGAGACTGTTTTGAAACTTGTCGCGGAGACGTCTCCTGAGTCCCCGCGACGTTTCATGACTCGGGAATGGCAAAACCGTCTCAAAGTAGTCCCAAATCCGAAAAAAGTATCGAAACATCTCTGATACTTTTTTTTTAATTTTTTTAAATTTTTTTTAAAAATATAGATTTGGTTTCTTCTTGTTTGTAGTATTATAAGAGTAATTCAATTAAACGAATAAGAGTTTGGGTATGTTATAAACTCGATTTATTGGTAATCGTTATTTGCATCAATTTGATCTTCCATCAGATATAAACACATTATAATCATATACGATCATCAAACATTTCTTGAAGTCGTGATAATACCGAAAGAGGTTGAATTTGGAACACATATCATTCATAATAGAACAAATAAGTTTGAGACCTCAGGTCAAATAATGATCCACTTACAAATTTAAAACATGATCTATTTTATGCTTTTACATGACATGCTTGGAGCTGTTGCGGTGATTAACTTACTCCCAGACTAAATTTCATAATTTTCTTCTCTAAATAAAAAATAAGTTGCATTCGACTTTTTGTACATATTCTATGAATCATTTCTACATGTTAAGTCGTAAGTGATGGGGGATAGTCTATATATTGCAAACAAACGTTGTTTTAGAGTTGGAAATTAATTGTTAGGAGCCTTGAAGTGAGATTACCTTTACCTCTGCACGTACACTCGGTACAGACAGGAAACTGTGACGGGTCTTTCCGTTAGTTTGAATCCTATATTTAGCTCACCAAAAAGTCATGAGCATATGACAATTCACCTACATTATTAACACCGTTATTAGGCATAAAACAATCTTATTGGAATAATAGCAACAAAAGATTACACGTCATTGAAAAGCCAGCCCATTAAATAGGAATTTGAATATTTGCAAGTGAGGGTACAACGGAAGGTGCCCGAAAGGTAAAGAAGCTAAAAAGTTAGATATGTTCGAAAGAAACGGTTTCACTATTTGTCGAAGAAGAAGAAAGTAGGCCTACCATAAATATTTAAACCGATAATTTGCATGAAATCGAAATCTGAATGTTAAACCAACAACTATCATACTAAACGAGTAGATTTCAAGTGGGTCCTGCTGCCTCGAAAGGTCAATGGCCTGTGCGGTTCCGGCCCCTCCACATTTTCATTGATTATAATGCTGGTACACTATTTTTAAGTTATTATATCTGATTTACTGTTTTATTGTTTCTTTTTCACAATGTATGTGTTTTTATATGTTTTTAATGAACTAGGGAAAATAAAATTGAACTTGAACTTGAGTTTTATATAGGCTTGATCAGAACCATGGGCCCCGTCGATTGCATGCACCGCAAATGACTTTAAGAATTTGGCGTCCTCATTATTTAGGCCACCAACTGAAAAATACAAAATAAATAAACAATAAAAAATCAACAAGATAAAAGTGAAAATCTTCGATCTGAGGCATCGACCAAGAATAACCCCACATATTATAAACTTAAGTTTTGATTACGCACAATTTTTCATAATCAAACATAATTAATGTGAGAAAATGAGAAGATACGACAAGGCATGAAATATGAGTATCATGTATCATTACATGTACGAAGTGTAAGTCGCGCCATGTCCGATATTTTATTTGATATTTAATTCATTTCCGATATGAACTTGTATACTGTCTCGTATATCATGTGTCATTACACGAATCATATATTATGTGAGCATGAATGTAAAATTTCTTGTATAAAGGTTTAACAAACACAATTAACGTACTAATCCTTAAATAACACTTCTTATAATAAAAAGGAAGTCATTCAAAAACTAGATATTTTGAATATAAATCTTGACTCATATAGAAAGTGAGGTCGTCCTCAATAATTTTATCATTGAAATACAGATTCTTATTCTAGTTTAAGCCAATGTTTTGTGCATGTTTAATGGCAAGGAAAAGATATTTTTCTTTTGTATGGTTGTTTCTTTATTTGAGATGATGTTCACGAATTTGATTATAATGAGTCTATAGACTGAAGGCTATTGTATTAAGACACCTCCTTTCAAAAATAATAATCCATTATTTCCATATTTATTATTATTTTTTTTTTTAATTTCTAAACACAAGTAATGTTAGTTAGTCGTGAAAAGACTAATTAAAAAAAAAAAAAAAAAAAAAAAAAACACTTTATTTACAACATTCTAGGGCTTTCCCAACACTATTGTGTGTGTGTTTTTTTGTTTTCTTTCTTTTTTAATTCAGCCCCTGCTTCCAATCTCTCTTAAAGATTTTTAAATTTAAGAGAGAGAGAGAGGGGGGGGGGGGTAGGCGTGGTGGGGCGCGGCCCGGGCCGTCGCCTCCCACGCCTGGGCTTCTCTGGAAGGTTTTGGGTTGTTGTATTTTTTTCGGCCGTTAGATAATATATTTTCAGTGGAAAATCTGACGATGCGTAGCCTAACCATTTGGATGTACAGCCACATGGCCTCAAAGGATTTTCAAATTTCAACTGAATTCAAATAAAGCAATTTGAAAATTAGTTTACAAAATAATCATTAGAAAAGCGTTGGTGATCTCATACCTATACATAACACGTGAAATCGGGTCGCAGCATGAATTAATTGACAGTCGTTCCCACAATGACAGAAACACGATACGAGGGAATCCCTCATTCTCGATAAGTACTCCACGCATTGCATAAAAATTGCATTAAAAAAGCATGTTGTTGAATATAGGACGAGTAGGAGTGTTTTGATGATGGTTTGCATATTGATGAACATAGCCCCCACGCAAACACAATCAAGAAAGCAAGCAGATGATATAAGACGACGGGTGAGGGGAAAATTGTGACATTTGTAGTGGTTACACAATATTTTTCTCTGTCCTCCTACATCGCATTTCCCTCCGCCCACGTATTCTCACGTTCTTCTAAAAATATACCACCCACTCGCTCTCTTTCCTAGTTATATCTGTACCAATCCACCTCAATACATTTCTTTATAAATGCAATTGTCGTCCCCCTCTTCTTTCTATTTATAAATAAATACATCATTACTATATTTTCATAGAATGCTGCTTTTACTGTGGGCATTTCAGGTGACAGTCCTTCTTCCCCGCCTTCTTCATTCTCTCACTCATGATCTGGATTATATAATTAATAAATAAAGATAAAGATAACGATAAAGAAAGAATAAATAGAGTATTGGCTATGGAATTATCGGTTTGGTTGCTTTTTTTATTCAAGAAGAGAATAGGAGCGCTAATTTGAGCGCATTTTCAACAAATTCATCTCTGCAATGTATTCAAGGTTTGATCTGCAACACCGTACCAGAGATAAAGGTATATTTTCAATGGTTGGTTAAAGGCTCTGTTTTATACAAGCTGGACTAAAACCAAATCTATGTAACAACTTTTCTTTAGTAACCACAAAAAAAAGTTCCAAGGAGTGCATATAATACTCTTATTGGCTCCCATTCTCCTGACAAAAGATATTTGTATTGGTGTGATAATATTCCTGT
>CALNVZ010000174.1:68087444-68123742 GCA_940671915.1 Paracentrotus lividus
ACAGTTCTTAAGTTATTGCGAGAACGAACCATTTTCATGTATACAATGACATCTGTGATCTTTGACCTTTGACCTCATGACCCTAAAATCATATCAGTTCATTGCCCCTCCCATAGGCACACATTACCCAAGTCTGAAGTTGACCCGTCAAACGGTTTTTAAGTTATGGCGAGAACGAGCCATTTTCATGCATACAATGACCTCTGTGACCTTTGACCTTTCACCTCATGACCCTAAAATCTAATCAGATCATTGTCCCTACCATATGCATACATGATCCAAGTTTGAAAGTGATTCGTCAAACGGTTCTTAAGTTATCGCGAGAACGAAAACGGGACGGACGTACGGACGGACGTACGGACGGACGGACGGACAACCCGAAAACATAATGCCTCCGGCACCACCTTCGGTGGCGGAGGCATAAAAAAAAAAATGTTCAGACCAAGTGGCAATTTACCTTGAACTACCGGTATATAGCAGTGGAAGTCACTCTAAGTACATGTATGATCAGGAAGATATATTTTCCTTATGATATTAACTCTGTCATTGAAAACTTATCAAAATTCCAAAACACCTACACCTATGAATGAACTTGGACATTACTCATAACAAAAATGTTTTTCTCAAAATGAGGGGAAACTGATAGGTTACAGCAAAATAACCACCCCCTCAATTGTCTCATTTTAGACAATAAAAACATTTATTTTCCCAGTAATACAAGTATCTTTCAAAGAATAATTTGAACCCAGTAAATGTCATTGAAATCAAATGAACAAGTGAACTGCATGTATAATCTAGATCTTACTGCTAACAAACAATGCTTCTAAAAGAACTGCCCCAGAGCCAACGTGTTATTGAGGTTACAAGAGAAATATTTCTTTGTCTATAGAGCAAGAGTTAAACAGAGAGGAAGAGGTAAGGGATGACACATTGAGTGAGTGCGCACCAGTATAACAGAACAAAGACTTACACACACTGTTTATATTTGGACACAAGAGGGCAGCATAGTAACAAACTCATAGCAGCAGTTGAGTAATGATAATGATATCTCCAGGCAAATAACATTGATTGGGTTTACAGAAAAAACAGTTACAAATGTCACGGTAAATATAAAATGTGACTAAAATAAACAGAATACATGTAATGATTGGATGTTTAGCACGAATACATTTGACATATTTCATAATAAATGCAAAATTGACAATCTACAGAATACATTCTCCAAATCAAACCAAATAAATATTATTTTTGCATTCCAATAATTAATAGTACGGTATTAAATTTACTCTTATCACTTTTTTCTGTTACATCTAACCCCAACATAGCTGAAGCAAACTGAGATGTAGAAATTGATGCAAATAATCAATAACGACATAACATAGCCGACGGCTTTATATTTAGAATTCTTTGATCACATTACGTTTTCACTGTTTAAAAAAAATTTCATTCGTAACATGAAAAAACACCTACAAGTATTTTTTGATAATTGAATAAGCTATAAAGCTAAAATTGATAAAAAATATCAAAAAGAGGCTCACTTAAAAATGATGGTCTCACACAAATGTGAAGCATGGGTTTTCATGAAGTCAAACATGTATGCTATGTTTATTTCATTTCAGAGTACAATATATCATATTGAGTTTAACCTCTGAAGATTCAAGTAAAACTATTACAACGATAAAGATAAGAAATAATAAAATAGGATTGCAATACTTTTCAATCTAGCCTTCCTCCCGGCCCCCACAATAAAACATAGAACTTGAACATAAAACACTTAGCTAAGTCACTATGGTTACCACAGAGTACTCATATTTGCCCCAAACATACAAATACAATATGAGAGCAAAGAAGAGAACAATCAGTAATATAAAGATATATGAACTTCATATGATATGCATGTGTACATGAAATAAACCACATGTGAATAATGGAATGAAATATGGAAAAGACAATATATATGATTTACATTACTCTCTTCTTGACTGAATAATAACAACTAGTAGGAATATAGAATCTCTGAGATATATACATCCTTCTCATGAAAAAAACAACATGAAAGGTACTTTTATCAGAAGATTGATTGAATGTTTCATAATATTTACTAGCACAATGAATATAAATGGTTTGCGTATGTTATTCCTTTGGCTCTCTCTATTTCAGATATTTCTGATTAATTAATGCTACAAACTGTCCTAAGAGGGGAGGGATTGGTACATTATGATAGCTATGTACCACTAAATTATAACAACGCATTCCACTCCCGTTAAAATGAGCATGGATACATTTTGCTATACTGATAATTTCCGGTGAAAAAATTCTTCTGCTTCTCAAGATCTTGTTATAATCGACTTGGTCTCGAGTACTTACATTATTTACAGTGGCAGATTTGAAAATAAAGGGGGAGGCGAGATCACGTGTAAGATATTTATGTTGTGCAGTTTCATGTATATATATAGAAAGTTTCATCACATGCATTTATGATGGTATATTCCTAAACTGTGTTATCTAAAATACATGTACATGTATGTAGGATTGATAAACATTATCAATTAATAAGTTACTATCTTAAAGGGATTTAGTAGCTTTTAAAAACAAGAGCAATTATATCAAGATTAATAAAATTATATTGTTCCAACAGTAAAAACAAACTACTGAAAGTTTCAGATCAAATGGAAGTCATTTACTACCTTAAAACAGTGTAACACACAATGCCAAGCATACAGTCGAAAACCAGTACCCTCTGCTGATAACCCACCAGGCCCTAGAGACGGGGAACTTTACAACAGAAAATGAGTGTGTGGAAAAGCACATGGTTTTATAAACCATCCGGTGTTGGTTTATAAATTTTGAGTATGAAATCATTGATATCTCGAAGGTAAAGCAAGCAATTAGCTTGCAATTTTGAAGAGATACCAGACTAACCTAAGTGTTTATAATTATGTTGACAAAATAAGCTAAATCTCGTAAATGTGATTTAAATATCATTCAATGTTACTGCATCTCTTTAACATAGTAAAATGTATGTTACACACTGTTTAACTGTGAGTAGTAGACCTACTTGACAAAAGAAGACTATTGCTATCAAACATGATTCTCTTGGGGAACAGAAACACAGAAATATGTAATTTCTTGTTTGGATGCATTAAATGTACGTCATCTAGACTTCCATACTGGACTAGACCATGCCTGACAAGGAGAACTATCCATAATGGCTCCACGTAATGTATGCAGGGGAAAAGTATTCCCCATGGCTACTTATCCGAATTTTCCGACAACTGGCTCCGTCCATTCCAGGTTTTTGAGATGGATCCCGACTGACTACTCATCTCCCTGTCATGATATAGACTCCGCCCAGCCGACGCCCTGGACCGCATCTTTCTTGGCTGGTTTGGAAGGAGATGAGGAGACGGAAGAAGCGACTGGGAACATGAGGACTTTAGCGAGCATGTAGGAGAGATCAGGAAGTGCATCCAGGACCGAGTTAGCTTCAGAGCTAAGCCCCGCCTCTCTCTTTGGTTTCTGTTTAACGATGGATGATGAGGAGTGTTTGAGGATCTCATCCAGAGCGTTAGGAGATGACTTTCTCTGGGAGGATGATGATGATGAGGACGACTGGTTGGAGGAGGAGGATGGGGTCAACGCTGGCTGGAGTGGAGGATCAGATGGGCTCACCGCAAAGTCCAAGAGTTCCGGGTCCACTTTTTGCACTGAGGAGATGTAAAGAGAGAGTCACATTACAGCAAATACATACCAAAAGTGACACATACATGTACATGTGTATCATATTGTAAAGAAATCCAGTGATGATCAACATGGAGATTGGGATACAGCATCAATGAAATCATTAACATTATTATACATTTTTAAAATGATTTTCCTGCAAGAATCAAATTAAATCTTCACAGGCACATTTGGGAGTTGCAGTATTTCTTCCACAACTTTTCATATTTGATCATTAATTAAAAACCATCAAAAAGCCACCAGAAACTCCAATCTAATATGGCTCTTCAAATTAGACCAATCATAAGACAGTCACATAATAGTCAGATTTGAGAATGTAGATATTCAAAATATATTTGAAACATTTGATGAAGAATGGAGATGTAAAAGGTGCAGAGGTTAGATGAAAATATTTCAATAATCAGGAATAAAGATGATTAAAATGATGATCATGCACAACATGCACTGCACAATAGGGAAGGAAATATTGGACAAGGAAAGAGGGAAATAAATGAAGAGATAAAGCAGTGATAGAGGAAGATTGAGAGATAGAAAGAGAAAGAGCGAGAAGAGCAAAAAAAAAAAAAAAAAAAAAAAAAAAAACGTACAGATGGAAAATACCAACCTTTCTCAGCAAGTTAAAGGACCATTAAATTAAATAACATACAAATACACGTAAGTACTGGTCCTATAGCCTTCTTATTTCAACAGTCTCAGTGGCTGACCTAGATGGGGGGGGGGGGGGTGGGCACAGGGAACACCCCCCCCCACACATAATTTGAAAACCAGTCATTGACTGTACAGGATTTAAAAATCCTGGTTCCACCACTGAGTCTTATCCTTCCACAACGTACCACATCACAAAGACCACCTTCATCTGTAATATGATTATAGATGAAACGTGGTAACCACCAGATCAATAGAAGCATAAGACCCTTCCCCCAAGATGGTTACATTACCTCACTTGACCGACCATATATGTTTTATTTTTTAAAGAAATTTGAGCAGAACTAAGAACCCGTATCTTCTAGCGAAGCCTAAACCAGAATTTCTCACAAAATCAAAATCCACCCTATCATAGACAACATTTCAACAGAGTCCGAACAAATATGGCTTCATTCAAAAGAAAGGAACAATCTACTTCCAAGTAGTAGTTACTGATTGGCATTATGTTCAACAGCAAAAGGAAATAAGGATATGGAAAAGAGGATCATTTCTATGTTTGTTGGAAAAGTAGAGTAAACTGATTTTTCATTCAGGACTCCCAAAGAAAGTTTTCAGCTGGCATTTCATATTTCACAAACTATTTTCTAAAGTAAAGGTAAAATCTAATGCAATATACTATGCATATTTCTAAATTAACTACATTTTGTAAAGCTTATAGCCCTTTAGTATTTACACTTTACAGCAACAGAAAATGGCATTACTGTTATTTTTATTAAAAAATAAAAATAAAGACAGTAAAAAGAAAGTCCATTAGCTCCGGTATAAAAGAAAATATCAAGCAAAGTTTAAATTAACACACCACATCAGTTCTCCTGTGTTACCTACATGTTGGAATGAATAAAAAGAGATAAAGCTGTATCATTTTCATTTCAACAATCTCAGAGTCTCTTCTTCTCTTGTACAGTGATATGTTATGGTACAAGATGAATAAATCAATAAATCTTATCGACCTCATTTAAATGAGTATATTCTAAATAATATTCCCTACCAATATAATAAATAAGTTGGGATGGGAAAATTATTCAAATATTATTGTAATACATTTATTTCACTAGATGTTTCACAAGTAGGCCCTATGATTTTTTTTGTTGGTAATATTATAGTCCAGGAACTGCCTATATTCCTCTTTTTTTTGGGGGGTGTACAATACAGATATGTTTTATATGTTAATTATTTTTCAAAAAATTTCAACTTTGATATTAAGAAAATTGATAGCCATATGGGATTAGAGAAGCTTCTTTCTCTTTATAAAAAAAAAAAAAAAAAAAAAAAAAAAAAAAAAAAAAAAAAAAAAAAAAAAAAAGAGTAAATAAATAAAGACTATCTAAGCAACCAACCAATGCATGCACACCATTTGGAAATAGAGATGCTTGTCTTCTGCACTGTACCAACTCTTCACCATTTTCATTGTGAATTTACAAAATTAATTATGGCATTAAAAAAAAAAAAAATTTAAGCCCTTTGAGACCAAATCAGCAAGAATAATAATAATAATAATACAAAAAATTATTGCTGTGACAAATTTAATGCATTCTACTTTTTTTTGCTACAGTGCCCTCTTTAGCCAAGATTTGTGGATGTTTAGCATAACAGAAGTATACTGGTACATGATTTTCCTACTCTACTGTAAAGTAACTCGAAAAACTGCTTGTTCATATTGAAAGCAAGAATAGTAGATCGTACATGTAGCTGTTTATAGTCAGGAGAACGTTCAATCTGCTTTCATCTGTATAATTTATAATATCATTATGGCTTTCGGAGATAACATATTAATACTGGTTGAGTATAGATGAACCCATAGACTGTTAATGGTTGTTAGAAGATTAATTAAAGTATTAAAGGCAATTTGGGTGAGATGTATTTTCACTTAATTCATCTCTTTTGAGAGATATTGTCTAGATCTAGTAGCAAAGCATAAACTAAAATGAAAATTGTGAAATACATCTTTGCATAGTTCCATCAAAGTATTCACAATCTACCTGTCAAATGTGCCGGATATATTTATGTTTTGAGTATGATTTCAGATAAGGTTCATCAAATGTGGGCACAAGTTCTCCAACCTCCCCAATTCTGGGAACTGTTGCACAAAAACTCACAGATATCCATGGTTACACAAAGGAATATATTTAATCAAATTTTAAAGCAATCCCTTTGTTCACATGGTTTAATGAGGTACTCTAGTATTTCATTATGTAATGAAAGCAAATGCAACTGACTTTGTCTTCCAAAAATGGAACTGTATTTTTAACACATCAAAGAAACATTGTCACAAAGCATTCTTTAAGTTGACATACAATTCATCTAAAATGGCACTAAAATTAGGAAATACTTTAAAATATGGTAGGGAAAAGAATGGGGATATTGACTTGAAACTATTGCATTTAAAAAAAATTTTTTTTATAGAGAACAGGTAGAAAAAAAAAGGAAAAAGAGAATAGTGCTACAATAACAAAATGTCTAAATCCATGTATTGTATGGGCAAAGTCCAAGCCCAAAATTTGACATAATTATTTTACCGATTTCTACGACTCGAAGTGATCTTTGCTTGCCGACTTGTGTCTCATTTTGATATGATGAATCACATTTGTGCATGATGTAGTGTCTATCACAGGTTAGCCCAACCCTCCTTTTAGTATTCAATAGATAATGCACTTTTACCGAAATTAAGGCACTCTCATATTAAACAAGTCAATTTGCATCTTCTTTCTACATCTCATTCCCATCTCTTACACTGCACTCTCTCTGTCGTTCTCTCATTTTTATTCCCATTTACATACTTATTTCAGAGGTTGTCTTCAAGCACCTACTTTTCATTTTGAAAAAAAGAAAAAATGACAACAGTAGACAGGTGCTCTTTATAGACAGGTTCACCAACACACATTTCTTCCAGAAAGGGGAAAATATGTGTCCACTAGAGGTTTGACTGTAATGCAAATAATAACCCAGTCAAACTGGACAGAATCCAAAGTGACAATAAACTTGCCACTCAAATTCATGTACTGTTTGACATCCGTTTAACATTTGTGACCGAGGTTAAACTGAGAAATGACAAGATTGACATAAAACCACAGCAAACCATGCAAATGAAATCAAAGATAATCAAAAAGCAAATATATATGTCTACAAACTACACAAGCTTAGAAGCTACATGTATTGAGAAAATGAGACAAACTGTAAGAATCAAGGTAAAACAAAAAGAATAAAAACTAAGATTATAAGGATCAAACTAAAAACCAAAATTAAAATACAGATGAGAGTGCAGTGTACATGCAAGCCACAAATTGGTGAAACAAAGAGATCTTGTACTAAACTCAAAAGAAAGCAACTTAAAAATACAAAGAACATGCAAAGTAGACTACTAGACGTATAATTAGTATGTATAGTCAGTTTTCTTTTGAACAGCGTCTTCTTGACATTACCTGATCTAGATTTATGTCTAGACGAAGAGCTCTTTCGCTCATTGGCAAAAAAGTCCAGGTTTAAGCTGTTGGCTGTTGTGTATCAATAAGAAATGGTTAGAAGGAGGAACAGAAATGTGAGAGGAAAGAGATCATGTGAATAAAAGGATCGATCATGCTACAATGATTTTAAAACAGAAGGAAAAACTTAATTGCTGTCACAGACCCTCTCTACATAGAAAGAAAGTGGGTATTATTTATGGTTATTTTTTCTTTCATGCCATTTTTCTACAGTTCCGTAAGTGGGATTAAATAACAATTTGAAAGTCAATGTATACATGTAGTCACAGTTATGATACACTAGTAGTTGCACCTAACACAGTAGTGTTATTCCTACATTTTGTGAAAATCGCACAATTTTAATCTCTTCCTAGAGTGTTTCCATGGGAACATGAATACCATTGCTTTAAGTTCTTGATAAGATAATTCTCTTTTACCAGTGTGTTTGAAATTACTGAATTATAATATAACCCAAAACTGAAGTCACCTTAGACTATCACATATTGCTGATGGCAACCATTTTTTTCCCATCAAGAATTTGTTATTCAATAAATATGCCAATCTGAAGCATTTGCATTTGCATTTGAAGCAAACTTAAAATAGCTATTCCTTTTGGGGAAAAGTTTCTGATTTTACAGTACATCATTGTCACGTTTAATGTGTAAGCACAGTTTCCTTAAATGGATTGAAAAATGTTGTTGAGGCTCTAACTAAGCTTTTGGGTCATACATGCTGTCAGTGCATGTACATGTAATATTGTGTAAAGAAGAAACCCTGAAAAATTCATTTTCAAAATTTTCAAAACAAGTCAAAACAAAGTTCTGATTTTCCCTCCGTAGGCTGCAGAGTTATCTAATGTATACCTAGGTACGCTTATAACTATGTAGATATACATTCTCTTAATAATACACCTTGCATCTGATTGGATTGAAAATCTTGGGCGATTCCTGTCTGACCTAAAGATTTTGTAATTATGATTACAACATCAGCTGGAAGTGTCAATTTTTTTTTTTTAAAAGATCCTGAACGAAGTCCAAAAATCTCTTTAAAGGGTTGATTATTTCATGTTGTTTGTTGGGAGCCAAAGTGGGTTTGTTTTTAATATAAATTGACATATTGCTAACATCCTACTGACCCCAAAGAGAAGATGTATTGGTGCTACCGGATAATTAAACCCATAAACTACAGACACATGATGATCAAAGTAAATATCATGCACTCTAAATATAGGAATGGACTTTGAACCATGGAAGAAAGAGTACAAAAATCTGATTAAGATAAGAACCCCGACTTCAGACACACCGCCTAACCAATTCTAGACCGACACCAAACTTGCTATTCTCAATAAATGTGATCTTTTGATCAGTTTGGTGTCGGTTTAGGTTTGGTCATGCCTGTGAGACTGGGTCACAGGCATGATAAGAATGTCAAGAATTCTACCTTGACCTTAATTAAACACATAATTATAAACTCTTGACATGTTCGAATCAAAGCACCTAATTCAATTGCTGAAAATTAGGGAAACATTAAATTTCAGTCGATTCATGTTGGCACTTTATTATATCGTTTTTAATGTAGTGTATTTTTTAACCGAGTATGTCATTATGTTTGATTTCGTTCCTCAGTAACATGCTAAGATACCAAGAAACTTTACATACATGTACATCTAGCCCCCTATGAAGGAAAGGGGTGATCAACACAATGTGTGTAATGCCAACTTTATAAAATAAATGTACCTTTTCCCATTTTGCATGCATAGGAACTTGTGTCAATTGTACCAGCAGTGATTATGGGCAATTCACAGGAATTGACATTACAAAAACACAACACTTTCTAAATTGTTTGTATTGTAGCTACATAAATAAGAATAAATTGCTTTTCAAATCAATACAGCTGATTAAGATAATGATAGAAAAGGAATTGTACATAAAATGTACACCTTACATTGTAACTGCAATTCATATGGAATGGCAAGCACAAATGTGTTGGTAATTGACGTTACAAAAAATGTAACTTCAGTTACTGGCACATTTTGGCTTGTCGTTTCGTAGTAAATATAGTTTCGGTAGACTTTTTCCCCACAATACCTTCCTAATCATTAACTAATTTACATGTATTAATTTGAAGACCCATGTATTTTTATGTATGTACCAACAATTCAATCTAGAAAGTGTTGTGTTTTTTAACATCGGTTACCATGGAATGCCCTTACAGTCTGGAGAAGTTAAATCAATTCAATTCTATTAAATCATTAATTCACATTTTGACTAAATTCATATGAATGAAAGCCAACATCCCACTATTAACAAGAGTTAAAAGATCACTGGTGTTCAGAGTGAAAATATAATACCCCTTCAAGCCCCCCCCCCCTCCCCACTCCTTCCCCATTGAGTGTTCGCATGATATTTACCCCACCTGATACAACTTACGTGACTTTTACTATTAACATACCATCTAAAGGGTTAATCAGACCGCTGTTGCTCCAGTCAAACTCAACCTTAGGTACAGTATCCTGTGAACAAGCAGAGAAAGAGAGACGAGAGATATTAATGATCAACACATATGCACACAAAAACAAAAAACATAAGAAGTATAATGAGGTATCGAAAGCTCAACTGATTTTGTAATAATTAATAACATGTTTTCAAGTTCTGATGCTGTTGAGTTGTACACACTCGTGGCTTACAGGGTAGTTCTTTATCAAGAAATGGGAATATATTTAAAAACAAAATTGGCCTTTTCTATACGGATCCTATCCACCTGGCAAAGGGCCTCAAGGGGCTTCAGTATTTTTCAAAATTATATTAATCCAGGAAAAGAGGAATAGGATGTATATTGACAGCATCTTGAGTCCCATACCATACATTTCATAAAATCTGAATCAATGGCTTCAGTCTTTTATATGGTTCAGATTGATTGAGTACAAGACAACACAAACTAAAGATCCAGGAAGTACGCATTATAAAGCTTGACTCATTTATGTATGATTATGCAGGTGGGCAAATCCATGGTAGCTACGTTAAAAAAAAACAACAGAATTTTCAAGATTGTTTGTATTGTAGTTAGATAAATGAGAATACATGTCACATTTTACCATGAAATTGCCAAGGTACATTTTTGCTATTTTTTATACATGATAATTAAAGGTTTATCATTAACTTTCATGTTTTTTCTTACTGACTCATACATGCCAATCAAAGTACAAATTATCAGAATATGAAAGTTGTTTTCAATGCTATCTACAATGAAATTCAATTTGCCTGCCTACATGTATGAGGTAACTACATAAAGAATCTAAGAAAGATATTTGACATCATCGTAGTCACTCTCACAACATCTCGAGCAGGACAATTTCTATACCTTATCATATTGCCTAAAGATCAAATTAGTGGTAAGTAATAAGTGGTAAACATGCTGCTTGATGGAATATGGGATTGATATCCACACCTGACCCAAATTCCAATTTTCTACAAGAGTTTGTGGCTTGAAGGGACAAGTTGGCTTAAGTCTGTATAACATCTGCCTGTCGACCTGAAGGTTGTGGGTTCATTTCCAGCACGGGAAGATACCAAGAGCCATTTTTGTGTGTTGACATACCTGTCCACTCGTCATACATGTAGGTTCGGTAACTGGTAAAACAATCTGCCCCACAGATAGGATTTTAAATGGAGAGCCTATGAGTAAGGGAGTTAAAGGTTCCCGGTAAAGATTCCATGCCCTTTGTTCCAGTGTAAATACTTTATTTCTGTTATTTTCACACGATTAATTTTTCGTGCTGAGCAGCGTCAAAGGGATGGGGGGGGGGGGTATGTTCTGGTGCACCTAAACATCCAAATTAACTAATATACCAGGAAAGAGAGACCCAGAAAATAGCCCTTTTCGGCTCCCAGTCGCAGGTGATACCAAATAAAATTTCTATTTCAGAGGCAACTGTGATCTTACCTCAGGACCGGACGAATGAGTTGAGATGCCATCTTCAGCTCCACTGCTGACATCCCCAGAACCACCACCTTCAACACCTTCACCTGGTTTACTAGGGGTCAGCATACCAAGCTCCTGAGCAAACAAGGGTCTTCCACCACGCCCTGGGGGTAGCTGCATAGATAAGATGGGTAAGGGACGGGGCAGAGAAAATGACAAACATGTAGCTTGCCAATCTACAGTTCTAGTCAACAATTTTTTTTTTAAAACGAAACCAAAACTGGAAAATGAACAAATGGATTGTGTGGGTTGGTTTTGACCATTTACACTGTTCATTACTGTACAGCCAATACTTTTACTACCTAATATAAAGCTACGTATGGGACTGATGTTAACTGATCACAAATCTAATACCTTAAACATTTATGCATCGATGCAAATTTTGCAAGCCTTTATTTTACGTGGCCCAGGAGGTAATGTTCTTCTCACTCACTGTTTGAACTAACTATCTGATATCAGAAACTGGTAACATATTATGCATTAATTAGCCTGTAATTTTCTGCTCTGTATTTTACGATAAGTTAATGACCACATTTGAGTAGATAATGGACACATTTATGAGTAGATAAACTAAAAAAGAGGCACGGTCAACATTCAATCGAAATCACATCATGCTAGTGAATTCTACCTCCATGATCAATCATATAGCGAGAGCGTTCTGTGCAAAATAAGCAATAAAGATAATAATACGCATGACCTTCACTCAACATAGTACTTGAGGCCTTATTGAAATACAGGACGTGTTCATCCTTATCCATGTACATGTATCAAGGCTTAAGCATACATGTATGTACTATTACATTTTTGTGGAACCTTATACAGGGTGTCCCAGAAAAATGTAGAACCTGAATGGTCAGATGTTTTTCTGTCTAGCAGATAATGAAATATTAAATGCACACTTTTAATTTAAAGTTAATCTTTTCTTCTTTCTGACACATAATACAATACCCTGCATAAATGAACAAGAAGATTATGAAATTTAACTGTCAAAACCACTTTACATTTGATGCCAAATGAAAGAGGAAATGTTTTGCTGCACTTAATATTTCATTATGTGCTTGCTTTCAACGAGAAAAACAACTAACCAGGTGGGTTTCACTTTTTCTGGGACGCACAGTACACATGAGACAGTGTCCATGCAAATATTGCAAATATTGCATTATGTATATATGTTTCTATTTTACAAGGCTATTCAATTAACAATAATTAAAGGAGAATTGTCCCTTTGAAGATAGTTGGCTTACTGTGGATGCAGAAAAATCAAATAAGCACATTAGTGAAGATTTGGTGAAAATCGGATAAATGATAAGAAAGTTATGAGTATTTGAATATTGAGATCTCTAATGACATAGGAAATCTCCCATTGGCGTGCAACGCGGTCACCATTTGTGATGTCACAAAGGGAGAACTCCCCATATGGTGTGAACAAGAACTACTCAAAATGTCTCTTTATTTTCATTCTAATGATAGAACAGCTTTTCTTTTCATGATATATTATGACTTTTATATATTTACAAGTCATCCCATAAAAAGATTCTTTATTCTCCCTTTAGAAGCAAGAAAAAAAGAGGATTTTAGTACAACGTGTACATTAGATATGGGAAAGATCTCCCTGCATTACATCACACATCATGGTCGCGTTGCCAATAGGAGGATCTCCATATCATAAGTGATCTCAAAATCTAAAAATTCATATCTCTCTTATTCATTGCCTGATTTTTCTTGAAACTTTCCCAATATGTTTTGGGGGTTTGTCTCCATTCACGGAAGCTAAATTTCTCTGAGGGGATAATTCCCCTTTAAGTAATGTAGATGTACATCTAGAGAGCAAGAGCAGGACTATCCTGTGTTGCACAGCATGACTGCAACATATTCATATGGAAGATCTTATGAGTTACGTGCGTAGGGCCTACATGTACAAAAATATCTGTTTCCATCATAGAAACAATATCAAAGCTACCTATATACATGTAGGAGAGGTTTTCATATTGATATCATGGACCAATGCATTCCTCAATAAGAGGCACGCTGTTTAAAAAAAAAGGAAAAAAGTACTGTACATGCTTCTGATAGTAATGGTGGTATCTCACTTCATGGAAACTACTTTGAGATGGATTTGGGACTACTTTGAGACGGTTATGAAACAGTTTTGAAACTGTTTTGAAACTTGTCGCAGAGAGACATCTCCTGAGTCCTTGCGACGTTTCATGAGTTTCAGGAATCTGAAAGCCGTCTCAATGTAAATATAGTCCCAAATCCGTTTCCGCGATGGAAAAAGGGAATCAGAGACGTCTCCGATACTTTTTTTTCCCGTCACGGAGTAAACACTAGTTTTTCCATCGCGGAGACATCCCTGATACTTTTTTCCCATAGCGGAAACGGATTTGGGACTACTTTGAGATGGTTTTGAGATTCCTGTAACGTCGCGGGGACTCGGGAGACGTCTCTGCGACAAGTTTCAAAACAGTCTGAAAGTAGTCCTAAATCCGTCTCAAAATAGTTTCCGCAAAGTGAGAAACCACTATAACTACACACATACCTCGGTCACACCAGATAGACCAATTCCCATTCAGCACTACGCTGGCGGTGCATGCTGCACTAGCTCAAGCTAGTAAAATAGTGCGTTGCAAGGTGGATCGGGAGGGGGGGGGGGAGGAAATCAGCCAAGCGCAAATTTAACTCGAACCGAATCTCGGCACTGCTCCATTGGCCCGCTATTTCAAGGGAAAACTGCAAAACTGGCTGAGTTTAATATGCCCAAGATGACTTGGGCTATGATTTCAACAAATTTTGCTTGCTTAGAGAAAAAAGCCCGGTATTCTCTGATCGAGTTTATACATCGGATCAAATATAGTGCGCTATTGACCAAACTCAAGCTAGTGTAGCATCTCCTAATGATTATATTACAGCCAATGGCGAGTTTAAAGGGGAATTATCCCCTCAGAGAAATTTAGCTTCAGTGAATGGAGACAAACCCCCAAAACATTTTGGGAAAGTTTCAGAAAAATTAGGCAATGAATAAGAGAGATATGAATTTTTAGATTTTGAGATCACTTATGATATGGAGATCCTCCAATTGGCAACGTGACCATGATGTGTGATGTAATGCAGGGAGATCTTTCAGATATCTATTGTGCACATTGTACTAAAATCCTCTTTTTTTCGTGATTCTAAAGGGAGAATAAAGAATCTTTTTATGGGATGACTTGTAAATATATGAAAGTCATACTATATCATGAAAAGAAAAGCTGTTCTATCATTGGAATGAAAATAAAGAGACATTTTGAATACTTTTTGTGCACACCATATGGGGAGTTCTCCCTTTGTGACATCACAAATGGTGACCGCGTTGCCAATGGGAGATCTCCTATGTCATTAGAGATCTCAATATTCAAATACTCATAACTTTCTTATCATTTATCCGATTTTCACGAAATCTTCACTCATGTGCTTATTTGATTTTTCTGCATCCACAGTAAGCCAACTATCTACAAAGAGACAATTCTCCTTTAAGTCGTTGGTTAGAAGTCAGTCTGGATTCGGTTTGGCAGACCGAGGTACATGTATGAGCAGGCAGTAGCAGACAGATACTTTTTGTTTTTTAAAATTACATTACTCATTTATATTCCTCTCAATACCCCCGGGTACGAATACACTTGTTTTTTAAGTGTCACTATCGTATCTCCAGAATATTTGATTGATTCATTGGATGCATAGTTTTAAAGCTGTGTTACAGTTTTGATAAGATTGAATAATATCAATTACGTCTCTTTTGTAACACCTGAAAGATATAACAAGAAATCATTTTTTTTACACATTAACTTAAGATTTTAAAATGACCGTTAAAGCAGATCTGTTGCCCTCTATTTGCACTGATATTAATGGCTTTTTATATAGGCCTTCTGAATAATCATTTCATAGATTTAGTTAATCTATGTAAAAGAGCTTCTGTACAAAGATACAAGGCCTATTGTAATTTTTGTTTTGTTCCCATCCATGCTGGTCAAGTTGTTTCAAATTCAAAAAGAAAATATTGCCGATTTGCTGGGACCTTGACTTTTGATAAAGCCATTCTTAGGGTAATGTTATGCGCAAAATTTTTTAGATTACATTTTCAAGTGAAATGTGTTTTATCATATAAGCTTTCATTCTATCTCAGAGTAAAAGTCAACATTTGAAAAATGATATTCTTAGATTCACCAAAACTATATTATAGCTTTAATTCCTACCCACAGCTTCATACTGACTAGGAAGCATCCACATACGAGAGCATACCTAGATTGTATGGAAAAATGTAAATTGTTTTTCTAATGCGCCTCCATGCAATCCATCAAATTCAAGATTAGATACATTTACATGTACATACATGTACATGTATGTCATCCCAGGGTACTGAAGCCTAGTGAAAAATAGCTTAGAGCTTCCATATTATGGAAGGACCTAGAACATTTATTTCAGTATCCCTATAATTTGGACTTTCATTCCAACAAAAAATAATTATGATCTCAATAGAATAAAATGAAGGGTCGATACAAACTGGAAACTTCTCTTTTTAATGGTGATATAGATACCACTCAAATATTTTGGAGTAAACATAAATGTCATGTAAATGTAGAAATGTAGTAAATCACAAATTGTACAGAATGTAGGAGAATATAAAGGTGGTACATGTGCATAAATCTCACTGAATTCATTTCTGTCAAGTGAGAATACAGACCTCTAGGACGCAAAGTTTCAAAGTGAATAAAATCTTACCAACTAAAGTTTTGCTGATAGTTTCTACTAAAAGCACATTTAAGTTGTTTGTTTTTTTGGTGATAAGCACTATAAAAAAAAAAGGGTTTCTTCTTTTCATTATTATTATTCATACAACGCTGACATACTGAATTATCGATTATCATTGGCAAAATATCATATGCCTTTAGTAACATGCTTGCTAATAGAAAGAATTCAATAGATGCCACATGTAAATAGAATACATTAAAAACACAAGGAACACTCTGAAATCAACTTCTGAATATAAAACAAAAACAAACAAAAAATCACAGCAATAAATTCAAAATCATATAAGTGCAAGAAGAAAACAGCAAATAACATAACTGTGAATAAATGTTGTTGTTTTGTTTAAATGAGGAAATCACTCGAGTAAAATACCAAATAAACATGAAATGAAAATTTGAATTGTATCAAAATGTATCTCTTTGATCGTACTGCAATCAATATTGGTATTCAAAAGAATAAATTTTTAAAGTTGAATAAGTAGTCATTTTATTCAATCACAGATCTACATTGTAATACTTCCCACAATATTGCTACAGATACTGTTCTCAAATTTAAAAAAAAGTAAGAATTTAATAATTTTCCAATAATTTTATATTAATAATAACAAATCCCTAATAATCTATTTCCAAGGAACATATCAAAATGCATCTGCAGGTTGGTTGAATCAGGGATGTTGTCTTAAAGGAATATACATGTATGTACTCTCCATAGATCTATTGGTTTGTTCTATGTCAACAGCATCTCAACAACATCATCCTATTTTCAAATGTCAAGCCGATAGAGAAATGGAAATTGAATATCTATCGGCCCAATGGTTCTGCCGTCTATCCATCAAGTGGGTCGCATCTCAATTCTAATGTCTACCCTGGACCAGCGCTATCAACCAATGCACACTACGCCATTATTCAATTCTGACACACAATTTGCACGTAATTGTACAGCGAGCATGAAAATTGCCCTTCTTTCCACACTATAGTCTTTGAATGGATATAAAAAGCAATCAGATAATGTAATGAACTTCACTCTATAACTGAATCTCTCTGAATTCCATCATGATTACGGCAAACCTGATGCAATGTCAATGGTGTGATTGGACATTGTATCTAATTTGTGAGCTTGATATTGCTTTTGTATGACAGTTATACAAATAAGAAAGTATATTACAAATGTTATCAAATATAATAAAGCAGAAAGATTGACATAAGTTGTACATGCACAGTGTATATCTTTCTTTCCTTTTCTACATGGTTATGCACTGTACTGAAGGTGCTTTTAAATTTAATTGACTGTTTCTCGCCTCTACCCTATTCAATGTATTGATTCTTTCTTCAAGTACTTATTTTCCTAAACTCCCCTTCTCTCTGCCTCTCTTTCTTCCAGTATTTTCATTTATTAGTCATGTCTCTTTCTTTCTGTCTCTCTCTCTCTCTCTGTGCCTGTCTTATATTTCTTTACTGTTACTATATTTATCATTTATTTCTTGTCTTACTCTTTCCTTGAACAAAGATACCATAGTCTTTAAAAAAAAAAACACAAAAATGCAGGGTTACAAAAAAGCTTTGTAGTTCCTTTAACAGAATGTAAAAGAATACAGATTATGGATATACCAGTAAGCCTAAATTTCGGATATTCAGATATTTTCAGGATTTCAGACTAGATGGGATATTTGTGTAAGTATTTTAACTTTATGATTTTTATGTTTTCATTGCTAGAAAGTAATTAAACTTTGACTGAAGTGACAAATTTTAACAAGGACTGACTCAAATAAAACCACACATGGCTGTGTAACTGAAGAAATGCATCCAAAGTAGAATTACATCACAAAACTGATGGTTTGACTTATTTGAACAAATGTAATAACAGTGTCTATCAAAAGAGTATTACTTCATCAGTTTTCATGTATTTACTTTTAGCTATTTCTTGGAGATTACTTGTATCGTCATGAATAAAATCACAAGTTCAAATTCTAAGGTCCAATATATACTGTACCTAGATTCATTCATGTACAGTTCATGTATGTACTTGGTGCACAGGAGTGTCTGATTGCTCCAATCTAGGTATTAAAAAAAATATGTCTTTCTTTCTTTTTTTTAAATGTAAGTGCCCTTGCTCCATAGAGAGAAACAGAATAATTGATGATCTTCTTTTATTTGCCCAGGCATCAAGGATACATGACATGTAGTGCTGGTTCAATGTAGCATTTTGACATTTGATCAGAAATAATTCATCAAACTAGATATTGATATTTCATGAGCAGGATACTGCCAGCATATCAATTCATATTGCATACACTATATGCTGTGTCATCTCTTTAAGTATCTTTTTTTCCCCCCTTCAATACGTGCATTGCCATAGTGTATTAAGTTAGGGTTAAAGGGTACTCATACAAAATTTGGCTAAAAACAAAAAAAGTTTCACTGGTAAATTACAATGTAACAAATGAACTGGGGGAAAAAAAAAATTCATTTGTGACAATTGTACATGTATATTCATGTATTGATACAAACATTAACTTTATTTTCTTCAGTTTTCTGTGTTTACTACAATGTAGACATGTACAATGTACATTATATTAACTGCAAGTACATGTATACATGTATGTACATCTCAACTTCATGAAAATGTATCAGCATTTGGACCTTTTCAAATATTGTATAAAATGTGATGCGAATATACATGTTTATATTCATCCACATTGCTAATTATTTTGTTATTTTCATGATGCTTCAGGGATATTCTTCTGTGGCATAATGTAACTACATGTACACCCTTTTCCGAGGCCAGAATCAAATGAGTTACCATGGCGACTATGGCCCACTGCACACCAATTTTCCACCAACATAAAGGTATTTGGAGTAGACTTCCAGGTGAGAAAACACGGCAAATTCAGAGTTACATCAGGGAGTTGAGTGGGGCAGGCAGCATGGATTGTATCACTATTCACTACCATGTTCTCATGAAGCCCAAAACCAAAATAAAAAAGGAGGAAAAACCTTTATACATGTTCATGTACATGAGTAGCAAATCCATCAGAATTTAATGTGATACCAGGGTGCTATAACACAAAGGTTTGCGATCAATTGCAAATTTGAAAGAACCGTCCTAATTGGTCTTTAAAACAAAAAAAAGCACATGCAACAATGATTGTGATAAGTGCTGTCACATTGCGATTGTTTGCAAACCTTTGTGAAATATGGAGCCAAGATGTACAAGTAGATGTACACATAGACATGATAAAATTAGGCAAAAATTACCCCAATTAGAATGTAGTTACTACATTTCTTCTGTTATTTTTATATTAGCAAAGCAGGCCTACATGTATAAACATGTTTCTTTCTGAATTATCTGGTTACATGTATTTCAAACATGATACAAAGGAGATGATGAGGGGATTTAATTAATAATAATAATAATAATAATAATAATAATAATACCTATTATTTATAATGCGCTTTTCCCATAGTGGCTCAAAGCGCTTTACAGTATATTATTGCCCCGTTCACTGGATTTAATTCCATACTTGTAGTCAGCCATTTATAGGCGCCTTATATGGAATTATCCTCCCGGGTACCCATTTGCATCTGGGTGGAGTGGACGTAAGCGCCGGTGCGGGAATCGAACCCACGACCTTTGCATTCCCAGTCGAGTGATACGACCAATAGACTACGGCACTTACGCCATCTGTCCTTGTAAAGAAAAATATATGTGTAATATGTATGTGAAAGAGGGCAGGTACTAGGTTGATTGGAAGTATGAAAAAAAGCACAATGAAAGGTATATTTATTTTCAATGAGGAATATCTTGAGTAAGAAGAAGGATTAGGATAATTAAAAATACTAGAATAAAAAAGGTAGGTATTTCTTAGCATTCATCTTCCGCATGATCTTTTCCTGTTAAAAGGTGGTAAATTGTAGAGCGGAGATGTCTCAGAGATGTCTATTAAGAGATTTTTTGAGACGTCGCAAAGTTTCAGAAGACGTCTCCGACAAGTTTCGAACCTGTCTCAGACTAGTCCCAAACATGTCTCATCGCAAGTGAGATACCACCATTAGTTAATCCTGTCTCGTATATATCTACACGAGACAGGAAACCAATTGATGCCCTAAAACATTCCCATTCGCGCCATTGTCCCACATTTTGTGGTTTGGTTCAATAACTTTTGTTTCAGAACTCTAAAAAATACACCAGGTTTATCAGTAGAAAGAGAAAAAATTTCTGCATACATTGTGCCCATTGTTGTTGCATGACCATACTGAATTGGATGTCAGGAATTTTATTTACAAGAATAATCTTTAGAATCCCTAAATTGGCAACACATTGGGAAGTTGAAGATCACCATTTTTCATCAAAATTGGCAATTAAGATTTTTATTTTTTTAATGTAACCATGTGTGTTGGTTTCAAAGACATCACATTCAATTAGAAGCATGTAGCATTAAAATAAAAATATTGCTGTTGCCAATTTGAGGAATAAATTGTCATCAATTTAGCCCTCAAATAATCTCTGTCCTGAATGAGTTAACCTTTTCTTTGATACAATCTTCTTGTTCTCTCATCCTTTTGTGCTAAAACTCTCAGTACACAGGGGGAAAGGTTAGTTTTTCAGGTTATTATTTTTACACTTTTCTTTGGGTGCGATATTAAGGAAAAGAAAAGTTACGGACAGGGATTTTATGGGAAACAAAGGAAGAACAGACGAAAGGAGATAAAGTTGGATATTTCTGTTAATAATTTCTCACCACAGCATGTGCATTATAAATAGACATGTTAATGTTAAATAAGATGCCTCTCACTGGTAGATCACCACAAGACACAATGTAATGGATTTTTCATACTTACGATATTTCTTGAATCAATGCCGAGAGATGAGAGCAGCTTTCCACTGTTCTTTGAGTCATTCCAATGATATTTCTGAGCCATTGTATTCTCCATGTCACTGAGTGAGCCCCATACAACTGCATTGGTAACACTGTGAAATGAGAGAAAAGATTATCGAAGATAGTTTCATCTCAAATTAATCCGAATGCTTAGGAATTGAATACACATGTCTCTGGAAAGAGGGTATTTTGATCTACAAAGTAACTTCAATCCCTGCATGCTCCCTTTCACATTGACATACATGTACTGTACATTTAGTTTCACTTGTTAGAAGGTAGGTTAATTTAAATCTACATTTAATCACTTTCAAAAAGGAATATAATCACAGCAAGTAAGTTCATTACAAAGATACAAGTGTTCATCCAGGATCAAACCTGTACTACCAAATACTTGAGAAAAAAGAACTTAGATGGCAAAAAAACTGCTAACCCATCCAATGTCAGACCACAAATGGCTTCTAACCTCCACCCTGCAACTTTTAAAGGGTTGAATTGACAATGTATGTAAAGGAACGTTGAAGACTTTTCCATTCTTTACTTCACCATAGAAGAGTATGATATTACTACTTTCCTTCAGGCACCAGTGAAAAGGCTAGCATTCCTGGCATGCATGATGTAGCCCAATCCCTAAATGGAGATCGATACAATTAATGTATTTTTTTTCATCCAATTTCCTTCAAATATAGTATCCTTGGCCTCTCCCGCTCCGACCCACCCCTCCCCCTCCATACCTCACTCTCAAAAGGCGGTCCTGCACTAGCTCGAACTAGTAAAATAGCGGATCAGGGGAGAAGAAACCCAAAATCGGTCAAGCACGAAGTTGCTGCAGCACTAGCCAGAGCTGAATCTTGACATAAAAATTTACAACCTGACCTTGGGGTGCCCAATATGTGCATGGTTGGATTGGGATATGGTTTTAGGCTAGTGCCAACCCTGCCTCCCCACAAAAAAACAACTAAACTTTAGTTTAGAAATATAATGCCCAATATGGCGTGGGCTGAAATTTTGCCCACATTAGCAAGATGTTTGAGACAAAAAGCCTGATATTCTCTAGTTGGGCTAGTTCATTGGATCAGCAATATCATGCTATTTTTAAAGCTCGAACTGGTGCAGCACCACCTATTGTGAAAAAAGAAGAAGATATATTTCGCCTGGATTAGATAGCACTTAAGAATCCACTTTCTGATGAGAAATATAGAAAATGAAGAACTGGTTGGGAGAGGAAAAGGCTTGTAATGCACCTAATGGTACTTTTAATGGATTCTTCATTTCTGGGCAGTCCATTTAATGGAACATCAAACCTTAAAAAGAATTTTGAGATGCTACTCCAATGGCAAAAACTACACGCACACAGACCATTTCATGTTTATTGGCCAAATTCTCTCCAGTATTGTAAAATTACACATAATAGCAATTTGTTGGATTGGATTTGATTACTTTGATAAAATAGAAAAATACAAACAATTCTAATTAATAATATGTACATATTATATGTACAACATGTATACTATTAATAAAAATTTGTAATGCAGCAGATTTAAACGAACCAATTGGCAAATTTCTTTAAAATGCTCAGGGTGTCATAATCATTACCATTCAATTTTTAATGAGACAAGTTTTTCAATTATCCGGTATGTTCATGTACATGTATATCATACAACCATAAATATTATGTATGGTGGAGTATGGGGAGAAATTGTTTGCAAAAGCTAGAGCTATGAATTTATCAATTTCCTTATTGTGACTCTATTGTGTTATTTTTTTTTTCTTCAAAGATATCTTTTAAAGCTTGCCAGAGCAAATTTACTTTACGATCCAATTATTTTCCACTGACAATGTGACAGCTTGACTCATAATCTTCATTTTTGAAATATAGAGTACTTAGCTCAGTTGCAATTAAGCAATACTGATGTAAGCTTAGTCCTCATCATTCATTCTACACAGATGCGTGTATTTCTCTCTGTCTACATTGTATTGCCCATGGCAGTGTAGTCACATTAACATAAGAGATGTACAGACACATCTACAATGTAGTCCTTAACAATAACAGACAGTTGTACTGCACTCAACATGGATGAGAATATTATTGTGTACTACATGTAGACCTTGCCTACTTGAGTGGAGCTGTATGTACATGTATTTGAAGAATGTTTAATTACAGCAATGAAGCAAAATTATTTTGAAAAAAAAAAACCCAATAAAGTATAAAAAAACAAACAAACAAAACAAAACACACAAAAAATGTATTTTTTATTAAAAGAATCTACATGTAGTCATTCAATTAGTCTTCAGACTCGAACCTATAATTCATGGAATCCCTGGAATTATCATGTAAATGAATTGACAAGAGTAGAATTCTAAGAAATTGATTGAAGCACAACCTGATACAGCCAATTAGGATAGGAATAGATTTTAGTTGCACTGTTATCAACTGAAATGCACGTAAAATGAAAAGATGAATATCTGAAGATGTACATATTGTATATGAGGCACACTTGTACATGTACGTAAAGGGATGCATACAATTACAATGTACTTGTAAAAAGCTTATTTTGATATGACCTCCTGATAATAAGGATGACATTTAGTTGTAGAACATGTTCCCTGAGGAATGAAAGAATTATTCTTCTTTCTGGAGCAACTGAGGCGGAGAGCTCATCAGCTCCTCTGTCTCGTAATGATGAATATCTGAAAATAACTGTACACTGTAGTACCACACTTGTACATGTACGTAAAGGGATGCATACAATTACAATGTACTTGTAAAAAGCTTATTTTGATATGACCTCCTGATAATAAGGATGACATTTAGTTGTAAGACATGTTCCCTGAGGAATGAAAGAATTATTCTTCTTTCTGGAGCAACTGAGGCGGAGAGCTCATACAGCTCCTCTGTCTCGTAATGATGAATATCTGAAAATAACTGTACACTGTAGTACCACACTTGTACATGTAAGTATTAAAAGGGATGCATACTTGTAAAAAGCTTATTTTTTATATATGACCTCCTGATAATAAGGATGACATTTAGTTGTAGAACATGTTCCTGAGGAATGAAAGAATTATTCTTCTTTCTGGAGCAACTGAGGCAGGAGAGCTCATCAGCTCCTCAGTCTCGTAATGATGAATATCTGAAAATAAATGTACACTGTAGGAGCACACTTGTAAAGTAAAGGGATGCATACTTGTAAAAAGCTTATTTTTTATATATGACCTCCTGCTAATAAGGATGACATTTAGTTGTAGAACATGTTCCCTGAGGAATGAAAGAATTCTTCTTCTTTCTGGAGCAACTGAGGCGGGAGAGTTCATCAGCTCCTCTGTCTCTTAAGCATCTCATCAAAACATGCTGTTGCTACAACATCACTAGTCCCTTGATAACAATATGTTCAGACTCCAGGCCATCTTTTATTTCCAATAACATCAAAAGATACCATGAATTAATTTCAACCCTGGACTTCACACTATACCCTACCCTGAACCCTAACTCTACTCCTGAGACAAACTAAAGCCCAAAGCCATTGCTGCAAGACCAAAATGTTGTCACCCATCTAAAAGCCATTAAATACTTGATTTTTCTGTTTCTCTTGTAGCACACGTACATTGTAGTACCTAGAAATCTTTGCATCAAATAAATTCATTTTCCTTTAGAAAATGGGGAAATTTCCATTATACACCTACTCTACATCAAAATTTATTGTTAATAAAATACATACAATTCACATTTAGGCATTACATTTTATGCCTCAAGTTTTTGCATGATGAAAATGTTAATACCAATTTCATGAAGTACCCTTACATATACATGAAGTTAAATTATCCATTCATATATTCTTTGCAGAAGTGTGTTTCTAAAACGCTGACTAAATAGAACAAGGAAAGTATTTAAAGTTTTCAAGCATTTTGCTTTATACAAAACAATCATCAAGCTATACTTGAACTCTTTTACTTTTTTAGGAGGCAGAATTCATTACTTTATAGCTCAGAAGTACGATCAGTGGCCTTAAAAAGAGACAAGTTTCCGCAGCTCATGTTTTGTTTTCTTTTTTTAAAAGCATGTACATGTAGAACAACTCAGGTTAGAAAAACATCAATCAATCAATCAGTAATACTGGTACATATCTTTGGCTGGCACTTGCATGGTGAGTAGATATATATGACCACTTTCATACTTGTATTAAAGAGAACAAATTGTACCAAAAACATAATATGTGTATAGAAAAGGGAAAAACAGTATGTGAGGGAAGTGAGTGGTCTTCAAGGACATTGAGTCTCCGAACTAAATAATGCCCAAAATTCTTTTCTGTTTTTTTGTATATTTTTTTAAAAACTTGCAATGAGCAATTCCCTTGGCAAAAGTGGGCATTGCTCATTGAAGCATGCACTATTTTCAGAGTTTTTGGTGTCATAATGATAGTTGAGGATACAAGCTTTCTTTATATATAAACCTAACCCCCAAGAACCACATATTTATTTCTTTGGCAGCCATTTTAAAAGTGTATAGTTTTTATTGGGATGCACTTGGGAGTGTTATGTCCAAAAGTTTAGAAAATCAGCCAATTCAACAGTGTAACAAAACAAAACACCACGAAAGAACAAAAAAAAAAAGAGAGAGAGAAGGGCAAGTTGAAAGAGAGACCAAAAAAAAAAAAAACACCCCAAAAGAATATTCTCTTTTTTTTTTTTAAATACCTTTTGTCTGCTTTTGCTTTGGATGGTAGTGGTTTCTTGACTGCCACGATGTCTTGTAGGATTTGTACTGCTTTGTCGGTTGGTGATCCTCCCATAGACCCTGGGAAGCACGATTTGAAGAGTCTTTCCACCCTTCCACCAGGAGGTACCTGAAACAAAACAGATGGTTTCAACATCAAGCAATAGGAACGGAACTGAACTATGGTCCTTGCAACATTTTGGGATCACAAGTTTAATCAGGACTACATTCTAAATGTAAAAAGCACACATGTTACCACCACTGAAGACTGAACTTGAAATGCAATAGACACGGTTGCAATACTCATGAAACACCCACAGCTGAAGGTAAAGATTTGTTAACAATAATATGAAATTAATATACATGTACATGTACCTACATATAAGTTTACGAGGTCAACTGTGTTTTACAGAGCCTGAAATATTGAGTAAAAATAGAGAGGTATCCACTAATTGATGAGAAAACTCTGAAGAGATGAAAATCAAAATGCAAATTAAGGACACTATTCCAATCTCACAAATGATAAGCTACAGTATGATTGCAACCCTCTCCTTATAGCAAATGATAAAATATAAATGGAGGTGATATCAGAGTTGACTATGATCTGGCTGAATAACAAGGCACTTTCATCTGCAGCTGCAATCTGTAGAGTAGTTCTGCAATTCTCTGTGGAAAAGCCCCTACAGCTCCAACGACAGACTTTTCCCTTTCCTTTTAAAACGAGCACCAGAAATCCATCTTAGTTGTATGCATGATAAATAGGGGAAGCTTGGTAGGATGCAATCTCACTAAATCGCCCATCGTAATAAGCTACAAAGTAGACCAAGATGCTAGATGATGTACCGATTCTCTTCCTCTATGAATATGAAATCAGTCTAGGAGAAGGTCTTGAAGAGACAGATCTCGTTAATTTTGATGAGGAATGCTTCTGATAAACATCATTTACATCTTTTGGAGACTGGGAAGCATGAAATTACTTTTCCCACCGAAAAGGTTTCAAATGGATAATACAGTCATCTTGTTTGGACAAACAACATGTGTATTTCATGCAGATTATTAAATAGTAAATTATACAACAAAATGAAGTACATAAATACTTTTAACACATTAAAATAAAAAACAAAAACAAAGAGTACCAGAAAATGTAGGTCTACATCTACAAGTCGTCGGCTTAGAGCCAGAAGGGCGCTATTACAGATCAAAGATGTTCCGTTGAGAGTCATAAGGGCGCTAATACCATTGACTTTGTACAGCAATAGCGCCCTTATGGCTCTAAACGGAATATCTTTTATCTGCAATAGCGCCCTAATGGCTCTTAACAGACGAATGATTCATGTACACTGCCCTACAAAAGTTTGGGTACACCTGATGTCAGCTCTGTTTTGGATCATTTTGAGGCATTTTATGTCCAGTATTTCAGTCTAAATGATGTTTAAACCTGGTGTATAGTTTTGGTAACAAAAAAGGAATTGGCACAAAACCGATCAAATATAGTCTCATGTTGTCCACATTGCACTAAAAGATATATGTGTGAGAGATCTTGTGACATTCCTTTCATTATTTCTGATGAATTTCATTGAAAGTTTTTGAAAATGAAGCGTAATGTTCTGCCGTTTAGACCTCTGCTGAGAGTTTTGCACGCCGGAGGTTACGGCGTGAATAATGCGGACGATCTGTGTGTAACACGCACACAAGAGAATCCCCATTGGTTTTCCACGTAAGCGCTATTAAACATGAGTCGGATCCCCGACTTAGCTTTTTTATACTTATATTTTGAAATAAAGACACTAAAACGAGATTTCAAGTACTATAATTTGCTTTATTATTCTTTCATAATTTATCTAAATGCGAATCAAAATTATTTTTTCTTACTCCCGAAACTACATGTATACACCAGCTTTAAGTACAAAAAATACATTATACCAATATATAACCAATATACTTCACTATTACCACGCCAAGTCTCCTTGGAATTTAGAAATTACTCAAAAATATGCAAAAAGTGCAAAAACGTGATTTTGCACTAATTCATTCAATTATTGAAAAAAGAAGATATCTCCGCTAATAATGGTCCGATCAATGTAAAATTTTGCGTGAATATTGAGGCACATGTAAAATATAACCCTGTACTGTTTGTTTTGATTTTGAGACAACACTTTATTAATTATGCAAATTTATGCAAATTAAAGGTCTATTTTTAGAAATTTATCAATACTCTGTTTTAAAAATTGCTATGAAGCTCAATTTTTGGTTAAAAGTTGCTGAGTATAATACTCAACAAAATTATGATTAAAAAGTTGGACTTTCTCATGAATTCCTTTGTATTCTTTTGTTTTATTACTTTCTATTGTTTTGGATTGTTTTTATTTTTATGTATTTCGCAATGTTTTTGGCTCTTTTATGTTTCTGAAAAGTACCTTGATTGATTTCAAGATATACAAGATGATGCTTAAAGCTTTTTAGATGCAATTAAGAGTGTTGTAGAGCAATTCAGGTGAATGGTGCATTCAGTACACAAATCGGCAATAATGGAATATTTTGATATTTTAAAACTTTCCTAATTACACGTCAAAACAATGATTCCTTACATAATAACTTTTATATAAAGACTGAACTATGACTGTTCTGACTGGGGGAGGGGTCTCGACCAATTTAACCAACTATAAAAAACTTTTTTTTCAATAAATGAATAAATTAGTGCAAAATCATGTTTTTGCACTTCTGGCATATTTTTGAGTAATTTCTAAATTCCAAGGAGACTTGGCGTGGTAATCGTGAAGTATATTGGTTGCATAATGTATTTTTTGTACTTAAACATCATTTGGACTGAAATACTGGACATAAAATGCCTCAAAATGATCCAAAACAGAGCTAACATCAGGTGTACCCAAACTTTTGGAGGGCAGTGTACATGTATTTGTTAAAGCAAAAACGTGAACAATGTCGGTCGTCCAACATTAAGATTAATTGATTTTTTCTTTAAATTCTTATTCATATGTTTGCATTAATGATGTAGATAATCATCATGAACATTGAACATTAGCAAGTCCCGGTACTATTTCATCTATTTTAAAGTATTTTAGACAAGGACAAGAATAAATTGCTTTAAAAGTACATGTAAAATAAATTCAATATTATTCATCAAACAGCTGTCCTTTTCAGTGTACAGGAAAATATTGATTTTCAAAAAGAGCAAAATTTTTCCATACAAGTAACATCAAAATTTAAACAAGAAAGATGGAAGAAAAAAAAACAACTAACCTATGCTATCTAAAGTGGCATGCACAAGTCCAAATTTATTCATTCTAATTTTTATCTCCAGAGCTCATCTATCATAATTCAGTAGTGCTTGAAAAAATATGCCAAATTCATCAGCTGGATATGCCAATATCGGCGTTATCAATGGCAACAGATGCAATTTCAGCATAGAATTAATTTGCATGCAACACGCATATGAATGATTAGTAAATTTTGTGGACCCAAGTGTAACCCACAGGAGGGTACATACAAAAATGTACATACATGTACATGAATACATGTACATGTATGTCAGGAACCACAAGCTAAGTAATTTTTTTGGTTGAAAATATACAGGAATTTCCTTATCACCGTTTACAAAGATACTGGACAGACACTGATTTCTGAACATTGCACATAATTATGTAAAATCTAGTTTCAGGGTGGGAAGGAATCAAAATCCGATACATGCAGAGATAGCCAAAATACTAGAGTTTCTTTTTATTGATATATTTTTATAGATAATTTTAGTCATGGTGGAAAACTTCAAAACAACAGCATCAGCTTCCATCCAAACATACATGTACATGTATGTAGTAAATAGAAACTATACTGTACATACATGTAAATACATACATGTGTACATACACCCGTAGAGCCGCCCGCAACACCTGGCGAGAGAGCAGCCTACTTTGAGTCTCAAATTGACTGAATGCTCCGACAATTTCTCAAAATTTCATGTGAAACCAACAATGCAAACATGATAATTGGTTGATGGAACAATATAAATAAAGAATTTAACAGATTCTTCACAAATCATTTTGGCTAACAACTCAAATTCATCTTTAATTTGGCACAGTCTTGGAACATGAGATATAAAAAAATCAAGGCTTGAAGTTAGGAAGATACAGGCTTTACAACATGCCAATTATGTATTTCCTTAATAATAATATAAAATTAAAATCAAACTTGTTTTTTTAAAACCAAATTTGTTAATGATGATTACTTTTTAAAGGTTTGATAATTTTTTTTTTTTTTTTTTTTTTTTTTTTTTTTTTTTTTTTTTTTTTTTTTTTTTTAATACTTTTTTCTTTTCTTTTTTCTTTTTTTTTTTTTTTGGGGGGGGGGGGGGGCTGGGGGGGTTCTTGTTCCCAGGAGTACTCAGTAATGTTCAATATGATCTAGTTTGTATTATGTACATGTTTGTTGAACAATACTGAATACTTTTGTACAGTATTACTATATCAATGAATTTATGAAAAAGGGTCTTCCACTAATTAAGGTTGTATGCAAAGTCATGTTAAAATTTTAAAGGTACAAAAAATATTTTCTTCATTTCTGAATATGTTAAAAAACTTAATTGTGTCATGACATGTATGTAAGTGTACGAGAGAGTAAACAAACACTCCAAAAATTTTGAGAAATCCATCACATATGATCGTGTGAACTATAGGGTACCAATATATTATGCCTACATGTAATTATGGTGAATATATTTTCTAAGTAAAAGATTTCCCAACCTTTCACAGTATTAAATGTACATGTAGATCACTGACAAATAACAATTTGTTTCTGGTACAGTACTTTAACCCTAACTAGGCCGGGGGGGGGGGGGGGCCTCCCAGGCCCCACCTTAACGTTATCGCGCAATATGAAAAGCTGTCGCCGCGATGTGGCATGACTTTTTCCTCTAAGTCTCCCGCATCTTTTAAGACCAATTTGCGACGTCCGGTACCCGGTTCGCGAGTTACGCATAATTTTGTACACGTGCGTCAGACACAAATTTCTCAAAAACGTGATTTCATATGTACAAAGTCAATACAAATGTGTTTTCAGCTAAATTCATAAATGAGAGATTATTTTTGCTTTTACTGATTCATAATTATTTGATTATATGCTTTTTTTGATTGTTTAATTGTCCCCAACAAAATTTCATTGAAAAAAAATGAAATAAAAAGGTCAAAAAACAAAGAAATACATAAGAAATAAAAAACAATAAAATACATAAGAAATTAATTGTGTACCGGAATTTTTTTCAGTACAATTGATAGGAAAGGCCAATAAGAAATATTCACACAAAATGAGCGCATTTGGAGCTCTATTTAGGGGGTTAGAGCAAAAGTATGATTCCAATATTTAATTATGCATAAATTAGCATAATTAATTAAATAACAATTTTCATGAAAAATAACTCTACAATTTTGTAGATTAGGTCACATGGCGATAGCATGCCAGTTTTCGGCGCGATCGCGCGGTCAAAGGCCGAGATCTCCCCCGGGCCATATCAACTCCCAAAATACCCGGCCTAAGTTGGGTTAAAGGATTCGTGGAATTATATCGTTTAAATGAAAATAATCATTGAATCTGTATAAGAACTAATTGTGCAATTTTTTCATGCAATCTCCATTTTCATTAATTTCTTCTTAAGGTTGCATGAGTGAAATAAGAATATAATTTGTGTCAATTTACGGATCAAAAGTAATAAATTTATTCCAAAGAGTAATCTTGGGCATCTCCACAATTGTATGGGTTAACAACATGCTCTCTTTAACTCTCAGCACACAATACATCTTGCTCATCATACAGTTAAGGACTTAAGCAATAAAACTTGATCAACTTGAACTCTGGGAGGGTGTTATATCATATCCAATGTCAGGTTAATAGACTGCAATACTTGACAAGGGGCAAGCAGTGATTTAAGGGGACTGACTCACCTTTTGTGGAGACATTGCTGTTGTAGACGGGATAACACTAGCTGATGACCCTGACATCGACCCACTGCTCCCAAAAGATCCAAACTCATCAGAACCTCCTGTAAAACTTTTACTACTCAACGCTGATCCAGCACTTGAACTGAATGTTCCAAACTCATCATCTTTAGAGTCCTCAGCAGAACCCATACCTGTTGCTGTACCCGCATTTGATCCAAAAGCCCCGAAATCCCCAAATTCATCTGCTGGTGTGGGGGCTGATGATTGGTCACTACTAAAATTGCCCCAACTATTGTCACTTTTGTCTTGTACTTGCTTGCCTAACTTGTGTTCACTAGTACTTTTGGTTGATTCAAAGTCTCCAAAATCATCATCCTGCACTTTGGATGGAATCACATTGGCAGTGCTTTCTTGTTCAGCATTGCTGAAGTCTCCAAAATCATCATCATCGTCGATATCATCAAATTGCACGGTTGTTTCACTTTGAGGTTTTGACAAACTATTAGACATATTGCCACTGACAAATTTGTGTGTACTCACTGAGTTTGAAAGCTCCCCGTCAGCTCTGTCATCTCTATCTGATAGTTGGTGCCGAGTTCTTTCTAACTCATCAGAGACATTACTGTTTTGGGTTTTGGAGGAGCTTTCTGTGACTGGACTAAGAATGTCTGTCCTATCGGTCTCAAGGGATTGCTTTGTATCAGTATCTGTAGGTCCTTTATCTGATGAAAATGTATCAAAATCTCCCCATTCATCATCAATTCCTGCACTTGGTCCAGTACCTGGCGACAGATTATCACTGTTTGTATCCTCTTCACAAACATCTTTTACAGAGCAGTCGTCTTTGCCTTCAGGACTAGAATCTGAAGGCGTCATGATACTGTCGATTCCTGAATCAAATGTTTGTCTGTCACTTTGTTGGAAGAGGCTTAGAGATCCGGTTGATGGCTTTTCTAAAGGAGGAGCAGAAGATTCACTCTCCGCTCTCCTCTCACTTTCGCTTCCAACGTGATCTCCTAATGTGTCTTTGTGTTCATGGGTTGGTTCATGATAATCTAATGAAGACTGAGAAGGAATCCTTGTTTGAAAGTCTGAGGATACACCACCGTCATCTTGATGCGCTGTTTTGGTTCCTGAATGTGGCATTTCAGGAGTAGACAAACTGTCATCTGAGTAGCCTACTTGATTGAGAAGTTTACCAGAGGTTTTATCCAAGCCATTTCCAAGCTCTTCTATGCTGTGGGGATAGCGGGGATAATGTGCACTGTGTGATTCACAATTTTCATGAGAGTTGTTTTTATTGAGCACAACAGACAGCGGTACAATGTCTTTTTCATTTTGTCTTCCATTGTCTAAGACTGATTCATCTTTAGTGTTTGATTCTTTTCCTGGGTTACTCTGAAAAGCAGCAAAATCTGCAAACTCATCCTCCTCATCTCCTTCGTTGCCATTTAGAGAGTGTCCTCCAACATTGTTATTAGATACAAGCCTGGCATTACTGTTCTGCTTATCATTACTAAAACTGGACGAACCAAAAGCTGCAAATGTTTCAAAGTCTTCATCTTTGTTTGATGACTGAGTGTCGTCTGCTGAATGGAAGGGATCATGAAAATCTGATTTGATGGGTGCAAATGATCCTTTCTTTGTACCAAACAACTTCCCTGGAGGAGAGTCTAGACCTAGGGGTGCACTGGAGAAATTGCTGAATTCATCTTCATCTTCATCAAATGTAACATCATCCATGGGAGGCGGTGAAGATGATACCATAGGTATAAAGGTTCCATTTCCAGATGTCGCCATTTTTCTGAAACATAAAAAAAAGGAAGGATGTCAATAAACTTCTAATACTAAATGTTGATTTAAATGCCAACTTTATATAGAAGAACTATCATAGTAGCATTCACATTAGACTAAACATAGTCATTGCTGATTAAAGGGACAAAATACAAATATTTTGCTCTACCTGTTTTAATGCTTTTTTAGTGCTTGTAATTTTTGTATGAACGTACATGTATCAGTATAATTTCTAATGTTAGGACCCTACACATAATCTATGAACTCTTAAAAATCCCCCAAAGAAGTTACTGTGACATGGGTGAACAAAACAATGAACAACAAAAGTAATGTTCAACAAGCTATAATTCAGTAATTGACAAAACTCATGTCATGACCACTCACAGGTTTACTAAGTCAATACAAAGTATTGACCTAGTAGTGAAAATGGGACTAAGGGTGGTAGATTTTGCATCTTGGTCCATTGGTTCTTTCACGTGATTTTTCTACTTTTTGCAAAAGATATTGACTCTAAATTGAAGTCTTCCTATTTTTCAATGTATTTATATTTATCAGAGAATAGGTTTTCAATAAATTTGATTTCACTATCATGAAAATAAAAAATTAAAAACACTCCCGATTTTTCGCCGACTTTTGCAAAACCGGATGGGAACGCATTCAGTCTCCACACAAAATTTTTGCCACAGTGCCAACATACACAGGACTCGGTGGCCCAGTGCCAATGGCCACCTGAAACTTCATCGGGAAACCCAGATTAAACTAAAAACTCCATTGAACCATGTGCATTGCATGTTCAAATGGGGCCAATGGCCACCCAGAGAAAAATGTTAAGCGTGAGCCCTGATACATGTAGCTTTGCTACTAGCGTGGTCATGACCTTTCATCAACAAACTTCACCAATTAACTCCTCAGGGGGGGGGGGGGTGGGTTGGTCACTGACTGGTCCGTGCACGGCCGCTTACAAATGTACACAGCAACATGTGCATGCTATACTTACAAGATGTTTGGCAGTAATTTAAGAATATATAGCGTTTTCAAAGAGAACGCATGAGGCTCCAAAAGTTTAACCAATTTACGGTAGATCTAGACTAGTACTTGCACTCATATCCAAAAAACAAAACCCACTCACGTTGAAATTTTTACTCCAAAAATATGCACGACGCTCGAATGATCACGTTAGCATATGAAATACACTACCATTGTGCCTTCCAATGAATAATAGTCACGATAAAATTTAGACTCGTCATTTATTTTTTTGGTATTAAAAAAGTCCTCATTTTTTCATACGTTTTATTTCCACTGGCGGAGATCGACAGTTGGATTCATTGAAGTTCCTATTTATATTTCTCTTCTTTATTCTAAAAAGTATTGAAAGAGTGGCTTTCCAGCAAAATGTTTTGTGAAGTCGAGTCTTGCAGTTTTTCTTGCAAAACGGTCTCCATTTTGGTAATGATTGATGACGGCTGTGTGGCCCGCTACACGCATGCGTTAGTAGTGGGTGCATGCACATATGCAACTCTGTGCACATGATCGTGACATGAAGACCCAAGGCCAAGTGTTTGTTCTAAGCTACGCCCCCAGCACGCCAAGCTATTGTTTCTGTCTTCGTTCAATGCACATGCATGTTAAATAAACATGAGTGCGCGCGATTAGCCAATCAGAGAAAGTACCTCCTCTTTCACAGCACCACAGAACTTTGGCTGTAGAGAATTGCAACTTATCGATGTGCCACTGTCACTGACTCACAGTCGCAATCACGACCACTTGATCATCCCTCCTCTCTCATTCATTCGCATGCATTTGCAATCCACACAACAAACGTAACGCCAACGGGATACGCCCGCCAGCTGGTCATGTTTTCATTGATTTCTCACTCAGTACGTACCAAAATGAATAAAAAATTGTTTTTTGTGAGTTCTTACGTGATTTTGATTCTTCAAAACGACGCAACTCTATCAGGTTACCCCAGAAAAGACGGTAAAACCATAAAAACAAACAAGATCCGAGCTCCACGTCTGCTTCAAGTAGGAGGCATCTTGTTTTTTCCTCCTTCGAACGCAGAGGGCGTTAACACTAAGATTCGATAGAGAAAGAGCTGCATGTGCATGACTCAATCGTTATTCTTTTTATTGTTATTCTTTTTATTGGGTATAACCTTCTCTTTAGATGTGGACGTGCGGGAAAGGACTAATTATAAAGAAATTCTAAGTAGAATTAAAAAGATGTTGAAATGGTGGAAACAGAGGGACTTAACGTTAATGGGTAAAATACAATTAATTAAAACGTTTGTACTTTCAAAATT
>CALNVZ010000174.1:68138597-68154472 GCA_940671915.1 Paracentrotus lividus
CCCCTAAAATAAAATGCTGAAATTAACGTTCATTTGGATCCAGATAGCTAAGTCAAGCAATAAGTAGCTTTTCCCCACATAACCCCCCCCTCTCCCTCTCCCGATTGTTAGATTTGACATTCGTTTGCGTGCTCCGCTATCCCGGATGAAACAGCTTTATTCACAGCAGGTTGTGGCATCGCACGCAAAATTTCTGAGTGCAGCTAAATAGAGTTTAGTTCGCTATTCGCTCACAAAAACGGAACAAAAAGCCAGTTGAAATCACACATCACATGACCGTGAACTTCCAATAAACAAAGCCATGCGTTGCTAAGGGCGGAGCTAAACGGAGAGGGAAATGAGCGTGGACGTGCGCTTGTATGTCCGGAAAAAAAAAATTATGACCGAAAAAAACACTCGCCGAAAAACTGCTTTTTTACCACTTTCCCGTTATCATTTTCACTCATTTTTTTAACAGAGCAAAGATGAAGCATGGTAAAACCAGAAAATTAAAAAAAAAAAAAATTTCCTCAAAATGTTGAGTTTTTTATTAGTTTGTCGATCGGATCTTTGATCTGCGACTTCTCTCTCATTTCGACAAGACGTGTCGAAATGAGAGAGAAGTCGCAGATCAAAGATCCGAGTAAATCGACAAACTAATAAAAAAGTCAAAATTTTGAGGAAATTTTTTTTTTTAATTTTCTGGTTTTGCCATGCTTCATCTTTGCTCTGTTAAAAAAATTAGTGAAAATGGTAACGGGAAAGTGGTAAAAAAGCAGTTTTTCGGCGAGTGTTTTTTTCGGTCATAATTTTTTTTTTCCGGACATACAAGCGAACGTCACGCTCATTTCCCCTCTCCGTTTAGCTCCGCCCCTTAGCAACGCCATGGGCTTTGTCATGTGATGTGCTGCATTTCAACTCGGCATTTTTTTTCGCTTTTTGGTGAGCGAAATAGCGAACTAAACTCTCCTTTAGCTGCCCACTCCGAAATTTCTCGTGCAGATGCCACAACCTGCCCCGCTGAATAAAGCTGTTTCATCGCGGCGATAGCGGAGCACGCAAACAACGGAACTGTCAAATCTAACAATCGGGTGGGGCGGGAGCGGGGGGGCGGGGCGCTTATGTGCGCGGGCAAAAGCTACTTATGCTTGGACTTAGCTATCTGCGAATCCACAATGAATGTTATAATTTTCAGCACTTTATTATTAAGCGGCCGCTAGATATCTGTTTCCTGATGGGAAAATTAAACACCTTCCCTATTTAACAACATTTTTGCGTTCCATCACGGAAACATAGAGCATACAAAAAGCAGGTGACCGCTGATAATACTTCTGCATACAAGTATTTAGGTTAAAGTCTTTCTGCAAGTTATTTTACAAAGTAACGTGTTTAAGAAAAGTAGCGTTTTACTAAACACGACGCAAACAAAATACGATTACTCTAAATAATTCATTTCTTAAAAATTCATTAAAATCTTTCTTATTACTGCGTAACACAGTTTGATCAATAAAAGACGAGATCGAGCAAATCATTTACGTTTTTATTTTCATTGTCTTAAGCTACACGTAGCCCACTCATAAAACTCTGATCAGAGAAATTCTAAATACATTCGTGAGGCGCAAATAATTTATTAAAACATTTTTTGGCAGGCTTATCTCTATCATATACTTATTCAAAGAATATCAAACAAAATGCATAAGCCCCTGTACAAGAATAATTTAGTCTATAGACCATTATTATGTTCGAAAATTTCACAACAGATCAGATCAAAATGACTCGCTTATAATGAGTAAAGTATACGCCGATAGACATTCCAAAGAACGCACGCAAACATCGGAATAAAACCCCCCAAAAGTTTTAATAATAGTTTTTATTTCTAAACTAATTTAGCGCCAGGATTGGTAAACACTTTTCTTTAAAAGAGGCGGACTTTTTCTTAAACAATTAGAAAGAGCATGACGTCTTTATTTATTTGACGAAGATATAAAACAAGCTAACCAAATTTAGCTTTCCTTTTTTGAGAAGCATTGAATGTTATTTAGACAACATCGCTTGCTGCGTTTACCTCGACCATGCGTGACGACGAGTATTGTTCCTCTGTATACCTGAATGCAGCCTCCTCATTGCTCAATCGTTTCAACCTTTGTAACAAGTGGTTGCTTAGGCATTTCGCGGTGCAGTAGAGCGGTGAACAAAATGGTCTTATTTTTCTTGGCTCGGAGTCAAACGGAAGTCAAACTTCGCAGACGTTTTTTCTCTTGGATTTTTGATTTCCAAGAGCCACAATTCTCCTCCGGTGTTCAGAGGCTAATATCTCCCACTTCTATTTACTCTTTACAGTCGCGCGTTATATATCAAATTCAAGGCAATGAATCAGGGATCAATAATATCAAATAAAATGAATTTAAAAAATGGCGACTAGTCTCTCCTTTCGACGTGACGCATCACATGTTATAGTTAATAGTGGTATTATTTTACGAGCTTATTGTTTGAAATGATGTCACGTGTCTTGCAACATTCTGGTTGTTGCACGATTTTTGTTATGTTGAACGATTGGGAATCTCGTGATAAAATAAATGGGTGAATAAGTTACTTTTTCCCCCATGGATGGGGTGATGTTTTGGGGTTGAACTTTTTATTTATTTATTATTATTATTATTATTATTATTTTTTTTTTTTTTTGGGGCGGGCAATTCTCTTTTTTTTTACAGACGGGGGGGCGGGGCGAGGCAGACTTCTCTCTTTTCCGAGCCCGCCATAAACATCAAACTCAAGATGGCGGTCTCCTGTGTTTTATTATATCTATCTCAAGTTCTCCCTTGTCTCTCTCTCTTAAATGAATTGTATATTGTACCTTTTTGTATGCTCGTATTATTGTAATATTCTGTTAATGTTATGTAACATGTATGTTGTTGTTTTCTGTTTATACATTTCTCATGTAAGTGTATTATTTTGTTAAACGCAGAAATAAAATGGTTTTAATCAATCAATAGTAATTCATTCTTTGAGAACACCCTAATAAACAATCAAAATAATACCAATACACATACCTTGTATACTGTCTTCAAGTATAGAAAAAATGGTTTTATTTTCTCCGGTTGTTCATGATTTTGGTAGAAGTAAACACTTTCTGAATATTACAACATTGAAGTAGACATGCATGTCATTCTTTAGGCTAGATAGTCAGAAGGACAGCCTTTTCATATAGATTCAGTTTAAAAACATTAGTAATAAAATGGGTATCTTTTGCAGTATTTTTAAATATATCAAAATTTGGCATATATCAATGGTACACTAAGAAGTCTTACAATCCTTGATTTCATTTCTCTTAAAAAAATGAAAATGAACCTCCTATTCCACATATGTGCTGTTATGGCACATTTTGGTCTGTAACAAAAATGTGCAGTCACACGTTACAGCACATTTTGGGAAAATACATTTTTGTTATTTCTCAAAATGAGCAGGACATTGACGCCACATTTTGGTCACCCCCTGACTAATGCATATTGTCTTCGGCCGCCGCATGTATATGCAGATTTGTGCTATAACAGGCACCATTACCATTGGTTGATTAAACAATATCAAGAATAATTCATCTTAGCACCTGAAAGTTGCTATTAATAGATGAAAAGTCAATTTTCCCATCAGAAATTTTAAGGGCTATTCATTAACCAAATATGTAGTTATCATTTTTTTCTAGGTCTGCAAAAAAGTACACATTTCATACTCTTCAGGAAATCAGCAAATAATACATCAAATTTATCTGATATTTTTGTTCATTTCATTTCAAGGTTCTTCATGCTAAAAATGAACAAACATGATTTGTGAATGAAAAAAAAAAAAAAAAAAAAAAAAAAAAAAAAAAAAAAAAAAAAAAAAAAAAAAAAAAAAAACACACCAGAAAATTACAGTGGACTATTGAAGGCTTGTCACAAACAGAAATAAATGGATAATAAATACATAATTTAGAAATGGATTTGAAAATATGCAATGTCTGTCTTATCACTTAATGTCATGCGAAAGATTGTGAGATCAAAATAGGAAAAAAGAAAATAAGGTAAGAAGAAAAGTTATATTGTTTTAACCTGAGCACAGAAATCAAGTCGCAATATCAATATGCTGCACTATTTCCAATTTCATATTGCCAAGATAAGCCAATACTTCACATAAATTATAGCTTTGACCATATTAAGACTAAAATCATTTCCCACATACCAGCAAATTCCACAATACTTGAAGATTTAAAATGCCCGATTTTGAAAATCTTGCAATTTATTAACAAAATCTGTCCTCATATCCATACAAAGCTTTAAAAAACATTTATGAAAACATTTGCTGATTTGCTAAATAGGAACACAAAGTTCTTGATGGTACAACAAATTAAAACAGCCTTGGATTTGTTTATATTATCGGCTATGTTTGATTAAAATGAAAACTTGCATATGAAATAGAATTGTTATGAAAGGCAACCGTAATAATTAATATCTCCCTGGATCACATATCTTTACAAACATGTCATTCGATAATGCTCCCTCTTTAAATTGATTTATCAAAACTTGTTGACTTGACCTTTTTATAGATGAGTTTTTAAAGGCTTGTTTTCTCCTACACATTGCGTCACATTAAGAAAATAGAAATACATTTCAATTTACATTATTTACATTATATAAACATGATATGTACATTCCTAAGTAGTATCTTCGTGGATTTCAAAAGATCAGTCAAAAATAAGTTTATGGATTTTGTATTGACTATGCAGTTGCTACAAAAAGGTGGAACTGGCCATTAACTGTTTTGACTACAAGTTTTGGTCATCAATTAAATAGCACAAGTAAACAAAAAAGAAAGAAAAAAAAAGAAGTGATAACAATCAACCAAGTTTGTTTTTAGTAGGTTCATTGAAACAGAAAACAGATTGTTGCAAGTCTGTTGAAATCTAATGAATTGAATGATAAAGTTATAAAATTTAACAATTGAAGACCTGGATATAAAAAACATGTTAAGTCCAACTCTTGGTTAAAATGACTTATAGGCATGGAAAGTGAGCCCATCTAGAGTATGATTTACAGGCCTAAATTTCATCCAAGAGTGCCTGAAATAAATGAAAAACTGTCCAAATTCCTCATTGGACACATACAAAACATATTGAGTTTTTCTTTGCTCGAAATGAATTGTCATGGACTTGGGTCACTAATTCTTGGAGGAACACTATTGCCCTTGGTTGGTCAATACAGCACTTGATAAAGACAGCTATCAATTCCAAGAGAGTCGATAGTTTTATAAAATAAAAGTTGTATTGCACTTACAATAGAAACAAAGTCATAATCACAAATATCACTTGGTGAGTCTACACAATATTTTAAAAGAACAACTCACTTAAAAGTTTAAAGTTAATGAAGATACATTTCTATCAATGATAGACAAGGATAATACATTTAGAAATGTGCATCAATATATATCACAGAATCATCAAATATCTTCCAACAAAAGTTGACAACATGACAAGGATCAAGATCATAAATTCAGCTACCGTGATAAGGTGCTCACATGTTGATAAATTTTCTTCCATCAACGATCTGATACAGAGATACTTTACTTTAAAGGGAAAGTCCACTCTCAAATTGAGATGTTTTCTCCTGAGGGAAAATGATTGATACATATCAGTGCATGATTGATGGAAACCCATTAAAGGATCATGATAGTTTTGAGTTTTTAAAGTAGTTCTTCCATTTATCTGTTTTAATAAAAAATAAATAAATAAATAAAAACTTAATTTCGCAGCAAACTTCCCCATAAAATGATCTTCACATGAATTTGTGGGACTATGACTTTAAATATGGAATTAACAGTGTGATGACATAGCCAAATTTATACACTAAATACATGTATGACATAGAATAAATGAATATAAGAATAATACTTGATAAAACAACAATAGAAAAAAAAAACACCTTTTTGAACAAAACTCTTTCTCCATTATGACGAAGTACTGAACTGCTGTCACAGTAAAAAGAATATGAACCTTTCAACAACGGTAATAACATAAGTAATAAATAAGATTGCAGCAATAAGGATTGACAATATAACAAGCATTTACATAAATGCTTAATGCAAGCATAAACAAACAGAGCGATGCAAAAAGGACTCACTGTGCCCACCCAATGAATCCGTGTGCTTCATTTCGAGCGGCACCAAATAATTTTCTCAAATTCACAGTCTAATCTTTGCCTATATTAAAATCTTGATTCAAAAAGATTCTAAAGCTTATTCTCTGTATCAATAAAAATAGAAATGGTGCAGTGCAGTAGCACACAAATTTCTAGCACATACAACAGTCTCTACATATTTGATTGATACATATATGGATATTGTCATATATTATTACACAAGATCCCATGTTGCTTAATTCTAATCAAATATTTCATTTCATTTCTTTTCAATGTATCCATGTCAAATGACACTTTTCTAGAAATTTTCATATTTCTAGTTTAATGTTTTCAAGGAAGAAATTATTTCCCATACACAAGTCCTGTATAAAATCATATAGATTACAGAAGTTGCACAGTGAATGGATTCAAACATGTTTAAAAAAGATATTTCAGTATTTCTTATCCAGTTCTCTACATGTACAGTGTTGTGACTGTAAAATATAATTAAACCATAACCATAACTAACATACTATCCACAACAAAATCAGAAATAAGGGTATGCCTACAATCCAAATGTAAATGTTATTTTGACTACAGTCCGACCTTGCTTATACGGCCATCATTAAACCGGACTCCTTACTTATGAATGGCTATATCACTTAAACGGATGGATGCTGGTCTAAACATGGTCAGATAAGCGAGGCCATTTTTATCTGAATCTGAATAGTTTGGTCAGCAAAATGTCCTTTGAAGACACATCCATGCTATCGAGTTTGTAAGTGAAATAAAACATATCATCTGCTTGTGAAGATTATCATTCTACATCCTACTCATTGTGATGATGATCATGATATCACATGATACTTAACCAAAAAGAAAGCCCATAGATGATTTGAACATAAAACATATTATTTCATCAAAGAACAATTGTTTTTCCTGACAGTATTACATGTAGCTATAAATGATCTCAATGCAGGATTCTTTGCTGTAAAGAAAATTGTGATAGTAAACTTCTTGACATGTAAGATCTGTGATATAAAATTTGCACAGATACAAGTTCATATGTGCGAAGACAAATGGATTTCAACAATGATCATTGTATGTTTGCAAAATATTTTCATCATCTCAACATGGACACATACCTTAAAGGCATAGAAGCTATAACAGTTTCATATATTTCTGTTTGTCATACAAGTGCATACCACTAGAATGCCACACAAGCCATGACTAGATGATGTCCTTTTTTTTTGTTGAAAAATATCATTTTGGCTATCATTTAGGTTTCCATAGAGATTATGGATTAATATTTTATTTTAACAGATTGAAATGACCGAAAAACATAAAGAAGATGGATTCAATTATGCCAAAGCATTGAATAGTGTGTTGAGTGGAACAAGTCCCATTGACCTTACACTACAAGGGTGAGAAAGAATATGCTCTGCTCCAGAGGACTATAGTCAAAATCGCTGTAAAAAGGACTTCTTTCAATGGTGTGACCAGGTGCATCCACTGCTTGGAGTAACAAACATTTGGTCACAACTGCAGAAAAGACCAGAGCTCCATAAATCTCAACATGCACATCATACAGAAAGCATTAAACAGGGACCTCACTGAGTCAACATCAGGCAATCAACGATCAAAGTACAAACAAATCTTTCAATTTATATCTCCTTCGTTTTGATTCGTCATGGCAAAATTGGCAAGTTTAAAAAGCAAGAAGTGCATTCTCGAAGCGCGTATCAGCATAAGCACGCGAAACCTCAACGTTGAGATTGACTTTGTTCATACAACTTGGCAAGTTCTGTTCATGTTCTTGAGGGTTGTCCAACCTCATCATCCCGTGCCATACTTGGTGATGTCAAAGGCACCCTTACGGAAAAACGGTGACCACTCACACAGAACCTGCTTGGACATGACTCGGCCTGGACCGGGAGCGATGGGGCACTTAGGAATCCTCATGCATACTTGTATTAGATTCTGAAGATACCTCTGTAAAATAAGAATAAAAAAAAAACAGATCTAAAACTGAATTGTTGTACTTTAAATGGGAAGTTTTAAGCTCTATGCCTTATTTAAGTTATTTCCCTCATAAGAATTGCAAACTTAAAAAAAAAAGAAAATACATAAATTCTCAAGTTTGGTCTCTTTTTATCTTTGGCAATCGGAAAGAACTTGTGATGTAACAAACAGTCAAGTCAAATTTCTCAGAATATTTGTTTATTGGAGGATGATATTCCACACAGGTGATTGCATGTATGTGATGAGTTGTTATAATTGTGGTAGAACTGAGGAAGCTATTTGGGCACATGCCTAATACCAGTAGGGCAGTATGATAATTAGGGTCAAGAAAACATAAGATAGAAATCTTCAAATAACTCACCTCCAACTCCATCCTTCTTCTCAACACCACTCTCTCAGACTTGTTACCAAAGAGACGACGTGGAGGAAACTGTAAAGCATTGACCTACAGAACAAAAAAAAAAAAAAAAATTCCCATATACATAAGATTATTGCAAGGTTGACTATATTTCTCTCTATGGTACATGTAGCTATCTCAATAGACATCGTGACAGTATGAGTCTAAGAAAAAACGCAACAAAGGAACCTTCTCCAATTCCTGAAATTCTATGCTCGTGATGGGAAATGATAGACACAAAAAAGTATATATTTTTTTTTATGGTTTGTTTTATATCACAGAGAAATTAAACATACATTATTCTAAGATCCTATTGTTACCAAAAAATGTCACAGAAATTCTAAGATCTGATTAACCAACCAAATTGGAACAGAATGATTCGGATAACACATTGCATGAGCTCAAAAAAAAAAAAAAAAAAAAAAAAAAGTGTAATTCTGCATCTTGAAATTTTACCTCTTTGTATTTTCTCCTCATGTAATCATGAAGCTCCCTAAATCTCCTGTATCTTCTAAACACAATCCAAGACTCGTTTAAGACTTTCAGCTAAAAAAGGAGAAGAGAGAATGATAATAAATGCTGTTAAATGTTCTTCCAAGGAGAAATTAATTTAGCTTGGTTATACCCCATTTTTTAAAATTTTTTAATTATTATTATTATTATTATTATTATTATTATTTTTTTTTTTTTTTTTGGGGGGGGGGGAGATTTCCGGGCATTTGCATATTATAAGACTTTTAATGTGAAATATGAAGGAGCCCAAGCTAAAATGTAAGATTAGGGCTTATGGTGATATTATAAGAGCACAGTCATTAAACGTTGGTGGCGGGTGACACATGTAGCTGAACTTCTTGCCAACGTCAAGTGATGTGCGAGTCCATTGTGAAGCCTGGTGTGCGAGTTTGTTTTCACAGAGTATGATTTAAGCAAAAATGTCTATTCTCCTCTCACACTTTTTTCAAAGTGATAGCAATCACATGACTTTTCCTCTATGATTTTTTTTCTTTAAAGTCTCTGGGAAGGTGTATTCTCAAATCTGCCACGGATTCTAACCCATAATGCAACATTCAGAGTAGTGTAGTCTTATAATATAGACCAACTTAAATAAGAACACACTAATTCACTTCTTCATACTGACATGATTGTGTTACCAAACAGCAAACCAAGTACTTTTATCTTCAAAATATTTTGATTTACCCATACAAAATAAAATCATAGACTAATTTATTCACTGCATTATTAATAATTATCTCAAAAGGTATATTTCAAGACTAGCTATTTATAACACACAGTCAATGAAAGTGTCGGTCACAGGGGCGATTCATTAAAGGACTTGTCCGACTTTTTATCCAACAAATATGCTCTCAGCCAATCAATGCAAGCATTTCAGTAGCTTATAACAGGTGTCAGTGAAAATCGGTGAATATTTGTTTCATGAAATGCTCCCCAGTTTGCTCTTGATTTAATACTTACATGAAGCTCAAATACAAAGTAAGAGTCCCATCCATGACCTCTCTGCATGAATCTAGGCAAGGTGATTTGAATAGGGTCAGCAAGAGCTACACTGTGGGGCGTCTCAATAAAAGTCAGATTCTAGATGGGAAAAGAAAGTATTGTCAAGATACTTCATCTTTGATTTAATTTTTTTGAAAAGTCTTCCTGGAACAAGGCCACATGTAGGTTTGATTGAAAAGGTATATATTTTCAAATTACATGGCCCCTAAATTTTGAAGGTAGAACACCTAAAATTTAGAAATTTAAATAGGAACCCCATGCCAAAAACTTTAAAAAGAAAGAAAGAAATGTCTCCTCCCCCCAAAAAAATGATGATAGTGTTTAGTTCTCTATTATGGCATTTCATATTTAAACATCACATTTTAAATGTATGTGTGATTAAAATCATGGTCCATTCAGACTTACGGATATCCTCCTTTGTGAATCCTCTGGACTGCTATTATCAGAGTTGGCATTCTATTGATACAAAATAAAGATACAGCAAGATTTAACACAATGTCATCACGTACGGGTATGTACAGTGTATGCATAATCCACAAAGATTTCCTTTTTGGAGGTTAAATTAGGTAATCTGTCAACTTTGAATAAACACATGTGTTGTTTCCTACTTTCCAATATATCATTTTTAGTTGAGGATAATTCAGATTTTACACAGTTCCTCTTCTACTATAACCACATTTTTAGTAATAAAACAAACCATTACAAAATTCTCACAAATGTTTCCAAAAGTGTAAGCAGTTTTATATCCTCGTATGAAATATTAATGGTATGTTTTTTTTTAAAACTGGAAACATGAACAATTGGCATACTAAAATTGGTACAATGCAAACAATATAAGGGTAGTTATCATGGGTGATACTTAAAGAATGATTCAACAAAGAAGTAAAAGATCTATACCCTACAATTTACTCTCAAATGGCATGTAATAATTATAGTTGTTGGTAGATTTACATCTAGATTTATAAAAGGGGCTAAGTTTTGAGTATTTGAGTGAAACGCTATTGTCAACTTACTAGAGAGAGTCTTGAGGTTCTCAAATCAGCCAAGGAGTGACTCCTAAATACATAGAAAGGAAAATTAATGAATAATAATCAAATTTTTCCAATGGGATGAAGCCGACTGTATTTAAGAATTTTAAATTTTTCAGAAAACTAATGTTGTAAATTTGGTATGCAAAGAATACATATAAATCCATTCACATGAAAAACCTGATGCTTCCTGTATTAAAGCTTGCTCATGCCTTTTTTCACTCATCTCTATCTCGGGCAACTCTCATTGCCATCATCTCTTTCTCTGTCTCCACTACTACAGCATCTCTCATTCCTTTTCCCTCAAATAAAATCATTCCCCCTTTCCTTCTCTTTCTCTGATTTGACTTACGTATTTACTAGTTGATGTCTCATTTCGCTCATCTCTCTCATGGGCAACCATCATGGCTGTCATCTGACGTTCTCTATCTCCTTCTATCTCTTCTCCACTATGGCAGCATCTCTCCATCCTTCTCTCAAACATAATCATTCCTTCCTTATTTCTCTCTCTTTTTGACTTACCTCATTACTAGTTGATGCCTCATTTTGCTCATCTCTCTCTCGTGGGTAACCCTCATGGCTGTCATCTGACGTTCTCTCTCTCTCTCCACTACGGCAGCATCTCTTGTTCCTTCTCTCTCTGTTTTGACTTACCACATTGCTAGTTGATGCCCCATTTCGCTCATCTCTCTCTTGTGGGCAACCATCATGGCTGTCATCTGACGTTCTCTCTCTCTCTGTGGAGGTGGCGGGCTTGGTGACACTATTTGTAGGCTGATAATCTTTCTTGCCAACGTTCAAGTGATGTGCTGAACGTCTCTTCCATTGTGAAGCCTGGTGTGCGAGTTTGTTTGTCACAGAGGTTATTGATTTAAGCAAAAATTAGTCTATTCTCCTCTCACACTTTTAATTTCTGAATAAGAGCAAGAGATAGCAAATTATCGCATGACTTTTCCCTCTATTGATTTTTTTTTCTTTAAAGTTCTCTGGGAGGTTTGTTATTCTTGCAAATCTGCCACGGATTCTAACCTCATAATGGCAACATTCAGATAGCTGTTATGTCTTATTAATATAGACCAACTTAAATAAAGAACCACACTGAATTCACTTCTTCATACTAAGGACATTATTTGTGTTACCAAACAGACCACCAAGTACTTTTTTATCCTTTCAAAATATTTTGATTTACCTCAACAAATAGAAATCATAGACTAAATTTATTCAACTCGTCATTATTAATATATAATCTCAAAGATATTTCAAGACAAAGGCGTATTTATATATACACACAGTCAATTAAATGAGGTTCGTTTGGTTACCGCAGGCGATTCATAAAGGAACTTTCCGGACTTTTTATTCAACAAATATGCTTCTTTCAGTCAATTCAATGCAAGGCATGTACAGTAGCTTTATAACAGGTGTCAGTGAAAATCGGGTGAATATTTGTTTCATTGAAATGGCTCCCAAGTTTGCTTCTTGATTAATACTTACATGAACCGCTCAATACAAGAGCTAAGAAGTCCACCATGACTCTCTGCAGAATCCTAGGCAAGGGTGATTTGAATAGGTTTTCAGCAGGAGCTACACGTGGGCGTTCATCAAATAAACAGTCAGATGTAGAAGAAAGAAAGTATTGTCAAGATACTTCACTTTTGATAATTATTTTTTGAAACAAGTCTTCCTGGAAACAAAGGCCACATAGTAGGTTTGATTGAAAAGGTTATATATTTTTCAAATTATACTGCCCGCTAAATTTTGAACTTAAGAACACCTTAACAAACTTAGTAAATTTAAATAGGAACGCCCATGCCAAAAAACTTAAAAGAAAGAAAGAAGTGTAGTCTGCTCGCCCCCAAAAAAATGAGATTGTAGTGTTAGTCCTCTATTATGCATTTTCATATTTAAACATCACATTTTAAAATGTTATGGTGTTAATAAATTCATGGGTCCATTCAGACTTACGAGATCCTCTTTGTGAATCCTCTGGAGTCAGGCTATTATCAGAGTTGCGCAGTCTATATGAAAAAATTGTAAAGATACAGGCAAGATTTAACACAATGTTCGATCACGTACGGTATGTACAGTGTATTGCATAATCCCACCAAAATTTTCTGTTTTGAGGTTAAAATTAGGAATCTGTCAACTTAATAAACAACATGTGTTGTTGTCCCTACTTTCCAATATATCCATTTTTTAGTTGGAGGATAATTCGTCAGGATTTTGACCACCAGTTCCTCTTCCTACATAAAAACCACATTATTTTAGCTTAATAAAAAACAAACCATTACAAAATTCTCACAATGTTTCCAAAAGTGTGTAGCGTGTTGATATTCCTCTAATGAAAATTAATGGTATGTGTATTTTTTTGAAAACCTGAGAGAACATGGAAACAATTGGTGCATACCTAGAAATTGGCAGATGCAAACAACAATATAAGGTGTTTATTCATGCGGTTGATTACTTAAAAATGAGTGTCAACAAAAGAAGTAAAAGATTCCTATACCCCTACAATTGTTACTCCTCAAATGGCATGTAATAAATTATATTTTTGTTAGATGTTTACATCTAGAGTTTGATGAAAAGGGAGCTAAGTTTTGAGTATTTGAGTGTGAAAGACGCTTATTGTTCAAGGCTTTAGCAAGAGAGGAGCAGTCTTGAAGTTCTCAAAATCAGCCAAGGGAGGATCCTAAATAACATTTAGGAAAGAGAATTATATGGAATAATAATCACAATTTTTCCACATGGATTGATGCCGACTGATTTAAGAATTTTAAATTTTTCAGAAAACTATGTTGTAAAATTTGGTGATGCCAAAGTAATACATATAAATCATTCACATTGATAAAACCTGATGGCTTCCTGTATTAAGCTTGCTCATTGCCTTTTCACTTCATCTCTCTGATCTCGGGCAACTCTTCATTGCCATTTCATTCTCTTTGCCTGCTTCCCATCTACTACAGGCTATCCTCATTCCTTTTTCCCTCAATATAAATCATCCCCCTTCCTTCTCTTCTGCTGATTTGAACCTTACGATTTACTAGTTTGATGTCATATTCGCTTCACTCTCTCTCAATGTCGGCAACCATCATGTTGTCAATCGACGTTTCCTATCTATTCCTTCCTATCTGTCTTCTTCCACTATGCAGGCATTTTCTCCCATCCTTCTCTTTCAAAGATGCATCATTCTTCCTGTATTTCTCTCCTTTTTTGGACTTACCTCTTATACTAGTTGATGCCTTGCCATTTTGCTTCATCTCTCTCTCGGGGTTTAATCCTCATGCTGTATCTGGACGTTCTCTGCTCGCTCTCCACTACGGCAGAGCTTCTCATTGTTCCTTTCTCTCTCTTGTTTTGGGACTTACCTATCATTGGCTAGTTGATTGCCCCATTTCGCTCATCTCCTCTTGGTGGTCTAGACCATCATGGCTGGTGCATCTTTACTATCTCTCTCTTCTTTCTCTCTTCCACTACGGGCAAGCATTCTTCTTGTTCCTTCTTTCTCCTCTCTGTTTTGACTCTGATACCTCCAATTTGCTAGTTGATGACCCTCATTACACCTCTCATCTTCTCCTCTCCCTGGCAACCCTTTCATGGCTGTTTCATTCTGACGTTTCTCTTCTCTCCCCTCTCCCTCTTTCCACTACTGGGCATTCATATCTTGTTTTCTTCCTCTCTCTGTTTTTGAACTTACCTCATTGCTAAGTTTTGTGCCTTCATTTTCCCACCTCATCTCTCTTCTCAATGGGCGACCGCTCATTGGCTGTCATCTGACGTTCTCTCTCTCTCTCTCCAATACGGGCAGCATCTCTCTTGTTCCTTCTCTCTCTCTGTTTTGTTGGACTTACCCTTCATTGCTAGTGATGCCTCATTTCATCTCATCTCCTCTCTCGTGGGAACCCTCAATGTGCTGTATTTGTCTTGACGCTTCTCTTCTCCATTCGGTTCTCTCTTCTCCTTCTCCACCACGATAGCATTATTTCCCGTTTTCATCCTTTCTTATACCAAAGGAGTCTCTTTTCTTCACCTCCTCCCACCAGTCGGTTTATTCTGTCATTTTAAGATTGAAACAAACCAAAGGACATTTTATTTTCATATGAAACACTACTGCCACTCTACATCTACCCTTTCCACTTAGGCAAATCTGAATACTGGCACAATTGAGTTGGTAATGTGGGGGGAAATTAATAATGCCACCAATGTTTGGCCATTTTGTGGGAACAGGTTACAACTTAAAATTGCGTAAAAAAGGAACCTGAGCTTGTTCCAGGCCAGAATTCTTTGTCAGAGAAAAAAATTGACAAACATGTACAGTAACTAACACTAAAAGGACAGGAAAGTACAGCTCAGGAGGGGGAGGCAGCTATAAAGAACAGAGAGGTAGGCAACTTTTAAAAAATTTCAAATAAAATCTATTTTGGGCGGGACTGCCAAAGCTTTAACCAAGAATTGTTCATTAAAGAAGACCACATCCACAAGCTCTAACATGTTTCTTCTAAAAGGCTGTTAAATGGGAATGGTGTAAACCCTGGGGGATATTTTGTTTAACCCCGTGTGGATAAGTATATATATATATATATATTTATATTATATATTATAACTAATATATATATATATTATATATCTATAAACGGCCTTAACGGGAACTGAGAAGGAATAGCTTTATTCAGTCAGGATTCCCCTTAGCGACTTTCTAAGGCGAAAATTCCCCTTAACGCCAATTTTCTATAGGGTTAGGGATAGGGTTTAGTTGGGGCGATTATAAAGGAAGGAAACAAAAGGATTGGCCTT
>CALNVZ010000174.1:68160582-68226296 GCA_940671915.1 Paracentrotus lividus
ATAAGAGACATACCTAGAGGCAGATGGGTCATTTAGTTAACATAAAGGAGATCCGATGAGAGATAAAGTAGTTAAAATAAAAAATTATATAGGGCGCTTACAAAACACCTACAAAATTTGGACAAAAGTCCAAAAGACAATAATGGCCTGAAAATCCATTTACACATGTATCAAAAACTGAGTCCACATATACACAAGTATCTGGTTACTTCCCCTCTCCTCATTATTAGTTTCAGCTTTGTTTGATAATTTATAATAAGATTACTAATATTACAAGGACTTAATATTAGCATTATAAAGGGAAGGGAAATTGGAAACAGTTAAAGAACAGAGAATAGGCCATGAACAGCAGACATGGGGATATGGGAAGAAAATTGTCAAAGATCTTATAAACTAAAGAATCATGAAAAGATAAGTAAAAACTGACACAAATCCCACTACATTGATGTACAGAGTTTATAACTTTTTTCACAAACATTGAACACGCATTATAATAATATGACAATGGAACATTTGAACTTAATGGTGTGCTTTGTTTCAAGTACATATACATCCACAATTTTAAGTGATAGAGCAGTTGCTGTGCATTACCAGACAAGAGGTGTACAAAGAAATTGCGTTCAACACTGAAGAAGAAGAAGTTTACTGTCTATGATTATGAAAGATACATGTACTATGTATGTATATTAGAAGGCAAGTTCATTTGAAATGTTTAAACATACATGTAGGATGCCTAACATCTGCAAGGTAGCATGTTGATCATAACAACACTATAATGTAAAGACGCGGTCCCAGTGGCTTTTTAGGATGATTTGCGCATGAATTGCGGATTGTTTGTTTTTTATTGCGGACGAACGAAATTTGTATACGCAACTCATGCCCAATTACATGTAATCCTCCCGCCAGTGGGACCGGGCCATTAAGAACAAGCACAAGACATGTTTTACACTGCCTTCTGCCCTACATCACACTTTTGTACCATAGAAAGCTGCTCAATAATAAAAAACAATTTTAAATGAGTTTTGAAATAAAGGGTACTATTTGGTATATAGATTTATGTATGGTTGGAAAGTTATGGAAATACTAGGAATTTAAGTGCTATTGTATATTTCAAGGAAGTCACACTAGCTTGTTTTGTGGAAAAATTATGGTAATGGGAGGACAGGTTTGTTCCTCTTTCAAGAATCATTTCTTGGCTGAGAATCCCCCAAATGGGTTACTTAAAGATGTCAAAAAGCTACAGAAAGTTCATCATTTAAACTACATACATATGTAGATTTTTAATTCAGCATAGAAACATGTACTTACCCAAATGGAGAGAAAGAGAGAGGTCCATGGAGGTTTTCCATTGAGCGATAGAGAGACAGGTCGTTCATAGATTTTGATTTCAGTTCTTTCCGCAGTCGTTTGGCTTCTGCTGGATGCTTGAAACGAAAGAGGTTGCTTTGGCCAATGGATAGAAAACAACCTGGGGGAAAAGGAAAAACATTCCAGTAACTGCTACAGGAGCAAGTGTATGCTTACAAGTAGGTAAGCGACAACTAAGGCCTACAATTTCGAGTCATGTCAAGGGTAATAAAGATAAGAGTCTGTCTATCAACTCACACCGAAGGATGGTGTGAGCTGATGACTTTAGTAAATTATTTTCTGAGGTGCGTTTACGAATTGCAATGTTCTGATCTGCCAAAAAAATGTGCTAGATTTCCTGTACGTGGTCGCATGACTAAACAAGACAAATAGATTGCCCCTCCTATATGCCTCCACCCTTAAATATAATGCCATGTCATCTGTGACCTTTGACTGATGCTCTCCAAAGTCTAATCAGATCGTCTTCCTTTGGTTATACATAATATCCCCAAATGCAGCACAACGGTACAATTTGTATCAAAGGGTTAAGAAAGCATTGATTTCTTTTAATAATACATTGAATTTATTATAATAAGAACTTAAATTTACATAGTGATTTTCATAATAGATACAAAGCGCATACATATAAGAAATCAAATGAAAAGCAACCCGTCTGTCAAAAATGGGTTTAAATTTCTTTTTCTCTTATACACTAATTCACTTTGGGTGTCGTTTTTTTAAAGTAATTTCTAACTGGGGTCTTCAATGTATGCGTAACAAAAGAATGTGTATGCATGTACATACATGTACATGTAGCAAAGTGCACCTAGCTGGGTCATTGCTTGCCCATTGCATAGCCAATTAAAAGTGCTAAATTATTCTTCTTTGGAAACCCCCAGATATGGCCACCACAAGTCACAGTGCTCTAAAGTCCAAATGGTGTATATACACATGGATGCATGGAAAGGGAGATTTATATATTTATTCTTCTTTTAGTAGGGGAGCACCATCAAGGATTAAAACATGGTTTTTCAGGGAGGCCCTTAGTTAAGATTAGATTGAAGTCATTTAAAACGCACTGGTTTGCTACAAATACCTTAGAAGGTTTCGGTTGGGTTATCGCTATCAGATTCTGTCTATTACAAGTGTGTCAGTACTGTTTACAAACTGTTGACCCAACATCCAGTCAAATTGGTGATAGTTGTTAAGGAATTGCGCATGCTCTGTATTGAATAATGATCACGTACATCAAAATCATAAAGAATCCTTACATCTTGTCAGTTACATGACACAAACCCTACAAATGTAATTAGGCCTACTGACGAAGAACAATCACTTGCATTTCTTCTTTGCAAATACTATACGATTATAGTAAATAGTGGTAGTATTTTACGAGCTGTGATTGGTTGAAAGGGTGTCACGTGTCGTTCAACATTCTGGTATGTTGAACGCTTTTTTGTTATGTTGAACGGTTTTTTGTTATGTTGAACGGTTTTATCCTGTGTTAAAATGAATGGCGAAATCGACTGCTTTGTTGCGCTAGCGCGTAATAACAGTAAAATGGTGCACACAACAATAGATACGCGGAGCGACAATATACGTCACAATAGCTTTATAATTAGCACCAAAAGTTTGGCAAACATTGGCAAAGATAAAACCACATTAGGCAAGGTCAAAGATCTAGGGGTCTATTTACTATAATAAATAGTGCATGCATCTATTAATGCAACATTACTGACTATGTGAACTCCAAATACTAAATTATCCCTCGGGCACATCTGTTTCACCTCGGCCTACGGCCTCGGTGAAATAAATGTGCCCTCGGGATAAATTAGTATTTATCGTGCACATAATCTAGTATGTTGCATCGTAGAGCATGCACTATTTATATAGTATTAAATCTTTCATTGTCTAGATTTTGCTTTAGCTTGTAGTTTGTTTGTAAGATCAACAAGAATCAGTTCAAATTGAAGCTACATGTACATGTACTGTATTCTGGTATTTGTTTTATTCTACTTTTCTTAGGAAAAGCGGCAAAAGTGGTTCCAGACTAGCTCTCATTTACTTTAAGAATAAATTACTAATTGAATAACTTTTACTTGCCTTCAACAATATTTCTCTATGTGACACTAATTATGTGACAGTAATTTCTAACTGGGGTCTTCAATGTATGCGTAACAAAGGAAAGTGTATGCATGGACATACACATACATCTGGCTCATTGGTAGCCCATTAAAAGTGCTACATTATTCTTAAGATCAATGATTAAAACATTGTTTTTCAGGGAGGCCCTTAGTTAAGATTAGATTGAAGTAATTTAAAACGCACAGGTTCGCTCTGTATTCAATAATGATCACGTACATCAAAATCATAAAGAATCTTTACATCTTGTCAGTTACAAATTGGTGATAGTCGCTAAGGAAGTATATCTGCGTCATAAAGAATCCCCACAAGAAGAACAGTCACTTGTATTTCTTCTTTGCAAATACTACCAATATATAATATAAGATTGAATTGAATCTTTCATTCGTCTAGATTTTGCTTTAGCTTAAAGTTTGTTTGTAAGATCAACAAAAATCAGCTCAAACTGAACTCTATGTACATGTAACGGAAAAGCGGCACTTACTGATTGAATAACGTTTATTTGCCTTCAATAATATTTCTATACTTGGTACTATGAAATTGAACACCATCATGCATTCTACAGAGAGCTCTGGTGTTGTGCTGAGACTTATGTTACTACTGATCTGTGTCGGAATCCACACTGCGTCAACATGTCCATCAGGTTGTGAATGCAGAGGACAGCGGATCGACTGCTCCATGGAGGAACACACCATGATTCCAAGGAATATTTCATGTGAGATAGACACATTTGTCTTGAGCCATAATTTCTTGCGAGGAGTTCATTTTGGATCATTTCGATGTCATAATGTCATGCAGACATTAAACCTCAGGAACAATGTGATCAGCGTGATTGAAGACGGTGCCTTTGTTCAGCTAGTATCATTAGTAAGAATCGAACTTAGTGGCAATCGATTGAGGAGCTTGCCCCCACTTCATGTTCTTACAAAACTTAAGTTTGTTTCTTTAGCTCAAAATGATTTCAGCGAATGGCCAACACAGTTTCAAGGGAGCCAAGTATATTCAGATTTCAACTTTGATCTGAATCCTTGGGGGACAATGTTTACTGTACCATACAAAATAAAGAATGTTGAATCTTCTGGGCTTCAAGATTTATACATTTCATCAAACTGTTTTCGGCACCCAGCTCACATTCTTTATCTAAGTATGCCAGACGGGACAGTAGAAGTCATAGGCTCTTTATCTCAACTCTCTGCTGTTAGGTACATAGATTTATCACGTAATCAAATTAAAATAATTACGATTGATGCTTTCAAAGATCTTAAGTATTTGAAACGTATAGACCTTAATGGTAATCTTATTTCATGCATTTCCTCAATTAGAAATATGCCACTCCTAAATAGGGTCAACTTAGAAGATAACTTGATAACAGCAGCTAACGATGGAGCACTAACTCAACTACCAAGATTAGAGAACTTAGTCCTTAAACGGAATCGAATAACAACAATGTTTACTGTTCATTTGCCAAAACTCCAGGGTCTTGTTATGAATAAGAACTTATTTGAATCAACTCTTAAACTGTCAAGTATGCCATTGAACTCTTCATTCATGACAGTAATCAATGTTGGAGACAACAATCTCAGCGAGCTTATAATTGAAGATCCTAATGTTAAAAGTATCTTTGCTTATAATAATTGTATCCATAACATCAAGCTTATTAGTAACATATTAACCTCTCATATTGACTTGGGGTCAAACAAAATAACCAGTTTAAAGAACTTTGTTAACATTACAAATGCTGAAACGATATGGCTACAGAACAACCAAATATCAGTTTGGAATCAAACGGGGCTTGCAAATCTGACAAAATTACGTAGGCTCCAAATGGACCGTAATCAAATTCAAGAGCTGAGAGATCTTCCTCAGTTACCAAGTCTAGAATATCTTGATATATCCTACAATCATATAGAGTGGATACAGAATGGGGCATTGGTGTTTCCTAGTCTAAAATCAATCTATCTCACTGGTAACAAACTCACACGATTCCCTTGTTTAACAGGCACACCTTCATTAAGTCTACTTCACTTCGGTGAGAACCAGTTAACAAACATAAGTGAGAATGACGTTGGAGAAATTCCTTCTTTACAAACGCTCTTCATTAATGATAATAAATTAGGCACCTTTCCTTTTCTACCGTCAAATAACATATTGCAACTCAGGCTTCAAAATAACAATATATCTGCCTTTAAACTAAACGTTCCTGAAAATTACAGGAATCTGAGAGATCTTATCCTGGATGGAAATAACATACGGGAGAGCACTCATTTCCCATCAGATATTCAAACTAATTGCAATTATCTTCACATTTTATCATTACGTGGAAACGGAATGTCTTCAATGGATGACATTTTGTATTCATGCCTATCACTTATTACGCTTGACTTGTCTAACAATGCTATCACAGAAATAAATACTTTAGTGTCCCATTTTACTGAGACATTGATTACTTTTAGAATCAGTCATAACTTGTTAAGATCGGTGAATGAACAAACTCTACATGGTCTCACAAACGTGAAATTCATAGAGCTCCAATGGAATCAAATAGTGTATTTGTCTGAAAACAGTTTTGCCATGTGTCAACGGCTCTATCGTCTTGATATTACAGGAAATCCACTTCAGCAAATCTCAACCAGATCATTTTCTAGTCTGCCATCATTGCAATATTTCTTTTTTTCTTACATTCATTTTGCACTTAATGTATCTGAACCATTGTTGTTTGGTCATCTTACTAACATGAGATACCTTACTATGAACAGCAACCCAATTGTAAGTAGGTGGAGTCTTAATTCATCTTTCATCATTCCTCTGGATCTTATAACAGTATTTTTGCAACAAAATGCACTGAGATCAACTTTCCCTCGAATCAAATCCAGGTCTCTTCAGATCTTAGATTTATCTCATAACATGTTTTATTTGGTACCTGACCAACTTACAAAGGAATCCCACTTCCCATATCTAGAAAGGTTATATCTATCATGGAATAGAATCAGAACAATTGACAAAAACACCTTTTCACAATTTGTAAAACTTTCTTTTATCCTACTTGATAACAATGATATTAGCATTATCCATCACAATGCATTCCACTATTTTCATGACTTATATCTTCTTGACTTGAGCAGCAATAACTTATCCTCCATACACGATGTTTACCTAACAGTCAGAAAAAATGGTTTGAAAATTAATTTGGGAGGGAATCCATTGCATTGTGATTGCAGCTTAATATCATTTACAAAAAGGTTCTTACGATATTTTGAACGGCCATCCCGCTGCGAAACCCCTTTGGTGCTACAAGGTCAAAGCCTGTCTGACGTAGTCCTCAAAAGTCAAAATTGCATTTCGGAAAAACAAGAGCAATTTTCATGCTCGATCGAAAATCCAGTCTTGATTGCTTATATAGCTGAACTTGAGGTTACTATTCCATGTCCTTTAAATGTCACCAACCGTAATGAGATTATCTGGATTCTACCGAATGTGCACACTCTTCAGGTAAATTCTTCTTCACCACTACACTCTGTAGACATAAAAGATGATGGAACTCTCATCTTAGGCATTGTCACAGAAGATTTAGCTGGTAACTACTCATGTATGGTGCCGAGATTTGGGGATTGGACAGAGTTCCGCCTCACACTCATTGTACTGGAACATGAAAGCAAGAATGGCTACCCAAACATGCTTCCTCCAAATACATTTGTAGCTTCCCAATGGAGAGATAAGGTTGGTTGTGATAGACAATCGCTTCAACTTGAGAAACTGTCATTGTTTAGTATAATGCTCATGATTATGATGTCTCCTGTCATCACAATCATCATTTTAATAATATCAGTCATTATATTTGCCATATGCCAAACAAGAAGGTCATCATATAATCCTTAAAACCAATTCAAACCAGCAGACTTATATAAGCACCACCTCAAGTTTTCAATTACTGGATCTAGTCTGATTCCTACCCCATTATGCATAATTCTGAGCAGTGTAGTCTTACGATATAGGCCCACTTGAATGATAACAACCTAACATGTATTAGCTACTTAATCCTGGTACATTAATACCGCAATAATTATGTTACCAAGAAGAAAAACATGTACCTTTCTCATAAAAATATTTAGCTTCCCAATATGACTAAAACTATAGGCTAATTTATACTGAAATAGACCCTGCACAATTATTAGGCATCACAAAAGGTATATGTATAAGACTAGCTTTCATAACACATAGTCGATGAGATTTGCACAGGGAAGAGTAAAGGGCCTGTCCCACAGGCGGCGATCGTTGTGGCGACAACCTGATAATTTCATAATTATAAGGAGTTTGTCTTTCAAAAGGCGATTATAAACCTAGATACGACTCTATCTAAGCTAGGCTACAACAACAACTTGCTACCACACTCACAACAGCAAGATCGCCAGTTGTCGCAACAACAATCGCCTCCAGTGGGACAGCCCCTTAATAAGAAGTACGTTTATTAGGTACACTTTATGTGGTAATTCCTGGGAATGACTGTTGAGTTGAGGTCTTTTGTGAAAATTTGGTAACTGTTGAGAGAACTGTGGGACCAATGTATTAACAAGACTGATTTACAATATCCCATATATATATATGGGCTTTTTCCACATGGGCTTTTTCAAATAAGCTCATGCTTAACATGTCCAAAACAGAGGTCATCCATTTTACCTCTCGTTTTGTAAGACTAACCCAATCTTGTATTTGGAAATTGGTGGAAATGTTGTGAAAGTTTCAAAAAGATCTGGGAGTAATTCTTGATAGTAAAATTCAAATGGATTCACACATTCGGAATATTTGTCGAGTGGCCGCATATGGCATACACAGAATAGGTAGACTTAGGCGTTACTAGACCAACCTTCCACTGAGCGTCTTATCCATGCTTTGTACATGTATCATCACAATTGTACTATTGCAACAGTCTCCTTTTCGGTTTACCATTAAAATCTTTATGTCCCCTCCAACGTATCCAGAATAGTGCTACGCGGTAGACTGTAAGAGCAAAATTGCGAGACCATATCACACCTGTATTTCATTCCCTTCATTGGCTTCCATTGATAAGTGGATACAATTCAAAACTTCTTCTTGTTTTAAAATCAGAAATGGTTTACCTCCTTGATACCTCCTTGACCTTGTTTCCAATAAAGTTCCAACTTCTCGAATCTCAGATCCTCTTCTTCTTTTCACTTATCTCTATCTCCTGCTTCTCGCACTTTTACTCGCTATGGTCAACGGTCGTTTTCTCTGGAACAATCTTCCCCTTAATATATGTCAGTCACATCACTTGAAACCTTCAAATCTGTTCTAAAAGCACATCTGTTCGTTTCTTAAGTTATACAAGTAGTTGATTCTTTAGATGTGTTTGTTTAAATAATTTTCCTTAATTCAAGTTTTCAATAGATGTATTATGTGTATTAATTATGTATGTTTATGTAAAGCGCTTTGAAACATTTGTTAAGCGCTATATAAATACAATGTATTATTATTACTATATATATATATTTCCATATTACCACCTATTATATGCTTATACTGTATTTATCATATGTATATTGTGTCACCAATTGAAAGAACAAATTTCTGTATTTTGACAACAAATGTCTAATCTTATTACTAAAATGCTGTTTATGCACAATCACAGTACATCCATTTCACTTATATTATTTAGCATTTTACTATTAAATGCATTGACATTACGATGTACTTAGATTTCTTTATTAGTTACCGGTAGCCTTTAAAGTAATGTATTGTAGCCTATAAAATTTGTTAAAATCATTTACATGTATCTGTGTGGAAGGTAAAATCACATGTCAAATTAAATCAATAATGCTGATTAAAAGGTCAATTTTGTATCTCATTTCAAAGTTTGACTGTTTATCAAATGGTAAAATAAATACTGATCACTATGATATAATTACAAATCGTCTATTTTTTTGTAATTCTTCTAAATCGATACAGGTATGCCAAATTGATAAGCAATGTGGAATCAATGGAATAAGCAGAATTCCACCATTTACATGTACACCTTGCCCAGAAAAGCTAAACTTATCACCCTGGGTAACTTCAACACCAAGTTGGCACTAGCCTTTTTACCAAGGCCTCTCCCTAGATAGGATCGGAAGCGGAAAGACTAAAATCATAAGCTGCCAAGCTAGTGCAACGATTGGGCATGTTGACATTCGTCTTTAGCTACCATACAGTAGAAAGCCATCTTTCAGATGATTTGTCATCATAGTGATTAGTGTGTGAGTGTGTAGAGAGAGAGAGAGAGAGAGGAGAGAGAGAGAGAGAGAGAGACAGAGAGAGAAAGAGAGCAATAAAGGGTGTGTGTATACAATGTACAATGTGTATGCCTACACGCTCTCTGCATTAGCTGTGAAGGACAGAGTCCAGCTTTTCAATCGGTCATTCGCTCACTAGCACATATGTGAAAAGTTCATTCTTTGTGTAGACTGCAGTCTTGTAGTCTCAACAAATGTCAGCAGCTTTAACCCTATTCTGACTGGGGGGGGGGGGTGGGTCAATTTGGCACCCCCCTCCTGTACAAAATCTGCGACTGCCGCGCAAACGCTGCAAATCACAATCGGGCGTTCTATGACTTTTTTTCTTTCGAGTGTCCCGCATCTTTTGACACCAAGTTCGAAAAAATCGGACAGTCCATTGTCGCGTTACACAAAACTATGTAATTGCATGTCAAGCCAAAACTGAACGAAAATCATCATTTTGCATGCGTTTGTGTACAAAATACTGCTTTTCCTAAATTGCTTTATTTCACTGATAATTGTGCCTTCTGAACCTTTTGATTGATTAAATTTGTCTTTATATTGATCAAGAAACATTTCTCAAGCATAAGAAATTACAAAAACAATGAAATACATCAGATATAAATTAATTTGAGATTTCTTAATTCGTCAATTCAATGCTGTTGACGTTGCTACTCAGCAACTTTTAGAAAAAAATTGAGCTTCATAACTATGCTTATTACTGAAATATTAATGATTTCAATAAAAAAAAGCATCTAATTTACATACATGAGTATGCATAAATTAGCATAAATTAAATATGTGAATTAAAAAAAACAAAAAACAAAACATATTAGCGATACCCTTTACATGTGCAGCGACGATCATGCCAAATTTTGTGGCGATCAGACCGTTCGCGGCCGAGATATCAGGGAGGGGGGTCACCCAGTCAAAATCTCCTCTTGAAAAGCCCAGTCAGAATAGGGTTAATCCCCACACAGTAGAAAACTTTGAGGTCAACAGAACCGCGTCATAACGTTCAAAGGGATTCGGTAACTTCCAAAATCAAGTGCAAAAGAGATCGAAATGAATAAAATTCTATTGCTCTGACTGTAAAAACAAACTACTGAAAGTTTCAGATCAATTGCAAGTCATTTACTATCTTAAAACAGTGCAAACAAACGAGGCTAAGAATACCGCCGTGCCCAATTAATTTACTACCACTCTGTTGCAAGCTTAGCAGCCCTGTAGGCACGGGGACTTCAAGACAGGAAATGCGGGGTACGTTATGCTGCGTTTAAACACACATGGTTTTAAAAGGCATACAAGAATGGTTTTCAAAATTTGAGTATGAAATCATAGATATATCGAAATTAAAGCAAGCAATTTGATGGCAATTTTCTAAGGGATACCAGACTGACTTATGTGTTTATAATCATGTTGGCAAAATGAGCTAGATTTAAAAAAAAAAAAAAAAAAAAAAAAAAAAATGAAATATGAATATCATTCAATGTTACCGCATCCCTTCAATTAATAGGGCAGGATTCCTACTGTAAAATGTTTTGACTACCCCGTCCCTCAACATAATTATATGTATACAATATTGTATTTAAATTTTAAAAGGAAAATATTGTTTTATACATATCAGAATCAGTATGCAGAATTATGAGGAAGCACAATGAAAAACTCCTGCCCACAGTAAGAGAAAAAAAAAGACAAAAAGACAAATCGATCTCTGTGGCCATTGACTTTTGACCTACGTACTCCCAACATCTAATCAGATCTTCTTACTGGTGATACACGCTACCCCCAAGTTTGAAGTACAAATCTCATGTGATTCTTGAGATATCGCGAAAACGAGCAAACGGGATGGACAGATGAATAGACAGACAACCCCCCAAAAAAACTCTGTCATGACGTTCGGTGGTGGAGGCATAAAAAGTTGCCTATAAACAAAATGGCCATGTCTAGTGTGCATGTTACATCACTCTTGCTATTAAAGTAATTGCTATTGTAGATCTTGGTCAAATTTTGCTGATTTTCTAAGCCAAGATGGTAGTCGTCTATGATATGTTTAGCTGGACAAGACAATAAATGTCTTACCAGCTTGCATCATCATTGGGGTTTCAAATCTGGGAGGAATTATGATGCCACTTCATGCCATGTCATTTATACTGTTAATTTTGTACTGTTCAATATGGTTTTTGCTGTCATTTTCGCGTGATGAATTTTTCGCGTTGCGTGGCCTTACAACACATTCACATGTTCTTAAATTCACACTGCATGTTCACAAGCATGCAATTGAACCCATTTGATACATGCATAAGAAATTATGCCCATATATTTGCGGGTTTTTAAAATTAGGGCCTGCCGATCTTCACGTGGAATCTGCAAAAATTAATGCACAGCGTATATTTCCATGAGTCCAGTAACAAATTTTGCACTTTTTTAAATTCTGCGCAAGGGAAGGACGATGCAAGTTGACAACTTAAGTTAGCACATCATGATTGGACGTGTATGTACAGATTTGTTATGTTCCAAACTGCCGAAAAATGCCGATGTGCTAGATTTACTGATCGTGGTCGCATAAATGAAAAAGTGGCCTTGAGTTAGCTTGGTTTGTTCTGGAATAGCATTACCGTTAAAACCTCAGTCTGCCCCATAAAAGGACAACACATCTTACCACTGGTGCAAAAGAACGGTCTAGAAAAGAGTTTATTCTCCTTTAAAACACAAAATTTATATCTGTTTAACTACCTTGAGTGAGTTTGGTTGGTTCTGTGATAGCCTTGCCGTTTACAGCACAGTCCGCCCCACTGAAAGGATGTAGAAACACTTTACTGTTGGTGCACACAATGCGACAGTGTTCGTCTTGAATGTCGTGACCAATAAGCACTGGAGGGAAAAAGGTTTATACGATGTATGAAAGTGTAAACCACATTACATCGGATATAATACAGAGACCATATACACAATATATTAGCGGAGGAATTATTTTACGAAGACTTATGGAAGAAACATTTCTTGTCAATCACAATTTGGCAAATTTCCCTGTCTTTTCTACCCTTCTTTACTTTTCCTGTTTGTTTTTCCCATCTCCAGTAGATTTATGGCTGCCCAGAAGTACATCTAGTAATATGATGAAGCTAGCATACATAAAATGTACATTGTATGAAGCTTGTTTGCTAGTGGAACAATCCAATTGACACACAAGTGGAAAATTATACTACATCGTTAATTATGAACAGGATTGCTCTTTACACAAATCCCCTGAAGTATAATATCCACCCTCATGAAAAAAACTTTATGTGGAGATATATATTACTAATAAATGTATAAAATTTTCATGAGAGTGAGGAGAAAAAAAAAAAAAAAAAAAAAAAAAAAAAAATGGAAGCAAAGATCTTTAACCTATAGGATTGCTTTTCCTGTGATAAGTTATGTAGCTTCATTTTTGGGGTAAAAGCTAGGATTTAGACAGCACATCATTTGACAGATTATCTAAAGATAAACACACAAAACATTAATTTTCACTAAAATTTGATGCACAAGCTTTTAAAATCTCATAAATAGAGAGTTCCATTCCAAAAGGGACTAAATCTACTTTTGATCAAAATCTAATTAATTAATGATATCAGAGAATCTTACAGGCAGATGATTTTTTTTTTTGGACCAAAGCATTGACTGGAATTTTGAGAGCAATGATAAACAAATATATACACATTTTAATATTATATTTATAAAGACCCCTGTACAAAAATATGGCAAAGAAATTCCTGTTTTTCTGAAGTTCCAAGAGTGGATTTGATCCCTTTTGGAATGAAACTCTTTACAACAGGGTTATAACACTTGTTGTAACAGGGTTAATACTCACTGATATCACACTTGTTATCAGCATCCTGATGACCGACAGTGGTAGTGCCTTCTTTGATGTGATAGAGCTTGAGACCAGTGCTTAGAGGGTCATCGTCAATCACACTAAGATGGGGAAGCTCAGAGTCTAACACAACACCAACCCCTTCAGACCGCAGAGCAAGTGTCCTTTCCTAGGTTTTTATTTGAATCAATGAATGATTGTTTTTATGTTCCATGATTAATAAGAAAGCGTTTAATTGCTTAGAAGTGAGTGACAAGGACTTTAATACAGCTTCAAAGGAAACAAAAACCAAAGGAGAGACTTAATCTTGTAATAAAGTTTTAAATGAGAGGAAGAATTTTAAAGTAAAAGTTTCATCAAAATCATTTATAAAATAAGATGGTAAAGAAAATTTGAAGTATTCTTGTTAATTGTACTTCTTGTACTTTGTAAGGGGATCCTCAAATTGGCAAAATTGTTTCAAAATAGCTGATTTTGTAAACAGCTTTCCATTTGTTTTGTATACAAGTTTTCAGATTTTCCCCATTATCTTTTAAGATGTGTCTTACCTCCTTTTGAGCTCAACATACATGTCTGTCATGGGAAGATATATTTCATACACATATGTCAAGATCAAAAAGAGTCAACCAGAAATATCATTTCACTTAGGACACAAGGGGTTAGAAGAATCACTGACATTTTAATATACTTCTATAGAATTTTCTTCATAAATCAAAACAATCAATATAAAACTTATCATCAAAATCTCTAAATAGACAATAAAATGAGGAATTCGTAATCACATAATTTTAATGTACTCTCATGTACAACAGAATCGTTAAATATATGCATACCTGAAATTTGCATCAGAATAAATCAAACTTACCACAAGAAGATTTTGTGTTTCTTTCCATTTTGAGGCCCATTCTTTAGTCAAGACTTTCACCTGTGAAGGAAAATATCAAGCATAGATTAATCTTTTGACTCAAGTTTCTATTTGTCCATGAAATTAAAACTAAACAAATAAATTTTCAATAAACGCTAAGAATTAGATCTTGTTGATAAAAAAATTAAAGACAAATGGAAATAAGTCAAATTATGTAGTAAAAAATTGTATCAGGCATATGTTAATTGTCATGCTTCCAGATTAGTTAAAATAAAACTGCAAAATGATAGTGGATTAAATTTTTTTTAATGAAATAAAATTACTGAACACTACAAAACTATCATTAATGCAAAGTACAAATTGTGCAATATATGACATGTAAAGTTTTGAATATAATTTGTCCTTTCATAAATTACAAGGGTTTTCTATAATCAAGTAAATCAATGTGATTCTGAATTAGTTTCCAATTTGGAAAAGCATTAGAGTATTGGCTAAAAGTCTAAGTCCTTCAAATAATAACAGACCAGTATTTTTAGTATCTTTAGGGAATACATTCATCTACAGTTGCCCCCCCCCCCTAAATGCAGAATGTATTACTTGTAACTGGAATATAATAGAGGGAGAAGAGAGGTAACATAATTACAATAATTACATTTCTCCGAACATACATACATGCTTCTTATTTTGGGGTCACCAAATGTCAGTGTTGGGCACAGGACTTTTGTGAGGAGTGTGGCAGAAGGATTCAAAGTATATAAAACACATGATGAGAGGGATCGAGACGTTAACGCTCCTTCTGTGACCCCCCCCACATACATGTATACATACAATATATGACTTTATCTTGAATACTTTTGCAGCCTCTTTCAGTGAATAGATTAATTAAATGTACATTTGATTTACTCACTCGTTTTTCATTCTCATGTAATTTGTCCATCATATTATTGCCTATAGGAAGGTCATCAAAGTCCTTGTGGGGGAAAGGAGTTCAAAGGGAAAAGAAAATGAAATAAATAAGGTAGAATCTAGAAAGGATATGACATGCAAATGACGCAACATCTAATCTATTACTACTCTTGTCTTTATGTATAGAGTCGATGACTATCAGACTCTCTTATTCTCAACAAGATTGATAGAGGAACTACTATGTTTATGTAAATAATTAATGACTTAATCCATCAAAATTGTAAACAAATATTTCAGAGGAAAATTCAAATGAGCAATTTAAGCAAAAATTTGATTGAAGTAACATGAGGAACCCTATTTGTGTATTCTGATCATTGTTCTGGATGAATGCAAATTTTTACAATAACAAAATTGAAATCGGTCATTATTGGTCATTAGACATGTTTTAATATCAAAGTCATGAGAGCAATATAATTTTGTTTTAAATTAAAACTAATTTGCAGTCATTTTCCTGCATGAATATGATTTTTGAAGATTAGATGACAAAAAACACATCAAAAGTTCATTTAATTAATGAATCAAACAGAACCGCTCCCAAACATATTACTCACTTTAAAATGAGATAAATAATTTATAGCATAATTCTCATAAGACAACAGCAACGCTTTGTTTTCATAATCATAACAACACCATAAAGGTTTTGCATGCAGTAAATGAATCTCTACAAATAACAAATGAAAATGATATGTTTTCTTGAAGTTGAGATCAATGATATCACCTTGATTTTCTTAACCCATAAACATAAAGGTCTTCTTTTTTAATTTATAAATTCACCATATTTCTGCACTTCAAAAAGTACATGAGATAAACATAAACTTTGGAATTACCTTTGAATCAGAATGATATGAATCACAAAATACACATCAACAGAAAGAGCAAGAATCACTCAAAAATGTAAAATCACCATTTTCATGCTCAAATTGGAAATTTATGGAAGAATTTTGCAATTTTTCCTCAATAAATTATACATTGTCATTAGATATCAATTCTATTTATTTCAAATGCTGTAGGAATGAAATAAAATATAATTGGTGCCAATTTGCAGATCAAAAAGTGATTCATTTAGACCTTTGAAATCTTGTACGTCTATGGGGGTACTCACTGATGTTCCAAGTCTCTTCTTCAATCTGGCTATCTCCGCTCTCAGTTCTCTTATCAACTTAACATTCTTGTCCTACAAAAAGTATAAAATGACAATAAATACATTTAACATTTGCTGAGCACTCCTCATAAACGTAGAATGATAGAAAAACAGCTGATTGATGCAATATAGGTTGTAAACAGCATTTTTGTTTTTAATTCTAAACATCTCTTCGATTCCAAACATCTTCAACATGTATAATAAGCCGGTTGATTTTAGCGCTTCTTAGGCAAAATAACTTTAGAAATCCAATTACTCTGACAAGCACTGAATTCCCCAAAAGAAAGACATGAAGAAGAAAAGAAAAAGATAATAATGAGAGTGTACTGTAAAATTATGTATTGTAAAATTATGTGCTATTGAAATTCACTGTATCTTGCTGTTGGTGAATAAATACATAAAAAAATGACAATCATGTACAGTCCATTCCTGTAATAATGAGGCGCTTGGGACCGAGCCAATTACCTAGTATGTAAGTTAGACATAGGTTTGCACATAAACATTTGATATTTGGACTAGGGGCCCATTTCATCAACATTTCTTGTCTGACAAGTTGTCAGATTTGACATCTTTATTTGATTTTGATTGGCTGAGAAGCAGTCGGATAAAACAGGACTTGTCAGATAAAATGTCTGACGAGTCCTTTCATGAAATGCCCCAAGGAAAATTTCTTCATCATGTCACCATCTTGTTTTTTCAGTGCTCATTAAAACAGGAGTGGACTGTAAAACTAATGTTCAAATATATATACCTCATTGATAGTGGGCTTATTAATGATGTTCTTGGCTCTGTTTGCGTATCGTAGTGTGCTTAGGGTCTCCCCATAGTTCACATCAGCTGGCGAAATGGCTGTGAAAGAAAATTAAACAATGGAAAAATATGAACTTATATTGCTTGTGGGCTGGGATATCTTGGAACAAAACTTGAGCAATGAGCTATAAGGTCTTACCAATTGAAAAGGAAAGATGAATAAAATTCAAGTTTAAAGCTGCATTGCTAAAGCCAGGGTAATTATGCTGCATAATTGTAGAGCGCTTAGAGACTTCTGATAAAGTAATTGTTAGGCGCTATATAAGCAAGTATAATTATTATTATTATTATTATCATAAGTAGCATCCAACGCTATTTCATCTATTTCACTTATTAGTGGTTTTGAGGTGGCCTGTCATAAATTAAGACTGCATCTTGCAAGCAGTATCACGAAATGGAATCTCCTAGTTTAAGGAACAATAGTCAATGAACCAATAAGCAATTTAGTCTGTAATCACACATAACAATAAGATTTTATCATATCTTAATAGCAATCATTATGGTTTTTGCTAGAATTATCACGAAAATGGAACCTCCTACTTTAAATAATAAAAGTCTTTGAACCATAAAACAATTTGATCTGTTATAAGAAAATAAGTCTTTATCTTACTTGCAACCATGATTGTCTTTGAGTTGCCTCCTAGGCTGTCCTTCAGAAGCCAGGTCAGGACTGAGTCTCTGTACGGGATGAAGAGAGATTTCTTTTTGTTTCCTCCAGGACTAGGAGCGTGGGAGGAGGCATCCGCTGCATCAATAATAAGAATGAATGATTTTAAACAGATTGTATTTGAATATAGAAAAAAAACTTCAGAATACCTACATGTAGATAGAATGAACAATGAATTCAGTGAAATAATCCACATGAATTCATATCCTTTAGATTAGGAGATGCTTTCTATTGTTTTGTTTCATTTTCCATAGAAAAAGCATTGTTAAAATGTGTTGTAACCATCATTTGAAAGATACAATTTATTTGCCATACACTTTCAGAACATTTCATGTTTCCTGTTCTTTCTAACATTCAAGTTTTATATTGTTAAGTTTTAAAATTTTCTGACTTTACAATATGATATACATGTATTTGGTATTAATGATAGCTTTTAACTCTGAATTCTCACTCTGCGAAAACTTACAGAAAAACTGTTTCTTCACCGTCCTCACTTCTGGTCAATTACTTTAAAATTGTAGGGTGGTCAGGTTTTTTTTAATTTAATTTTTTTTTATTTTCAAGTACTAACAACGCACTCCATAGTTTATGAGATATAGAGAGGAGCTGATTTACACAAATTAGAGGTAAATAACAAAAGAAAATATACAATATACGTCTTAATTACTGCGACTGTTATTAATTGCATATGAAAGTGATCCTTTTACGAGGTGACATGAGTTTTGTTTGATTATCTGAAAGTTTAATTCCTTTAATAAGCAGAACTCAGCAATGTCTTCAGGACACAGGAAATTTACATTCATTTCAGACCCCCAAGAGCAGATATAACATTCTTAGATAAGCCAGATTAAAGGTAATTTACATGAACTATGAGTACATGTATAATACAGTAGAGAGCTATAGTACATTCAATATATTAATGTGAATGTTATCACTGGAATGTGGAAGTGATTATTCAAGACTAGCAGTTGAGGTGGTGCGAATTTTATTCCATTCTGTGAACATTTCCTTTCCTCTATCAAAGAGGACTCAGGAATACCTTTAAAGTAAGGTTGAAGTTGCCTCAGGGTTCATCTTCAAATCACTTACCAAGAGCAGAGATGACATTTCCTAGAGTGACGAGTGATTTGTTAATGTTGGCTCCTTCTTTTAACCTGTCGCCTGTAGCACCCGTCGCGTTGGCACGCTCACTGAGAAGGACAGGAAAAATCAGATTAATGATGTCAATGAGTGATGTGATTGATGGATTTGCTTGATGTCATTACATGAATTTCCCCACACTATCAACCTATTTAATACTGAATTCCCCCTTTTCCATATAAACATACATGAAAAAGGGTTTTGCTTCGGAAATCAATTTCCATGTTTCATGATCAGTATTTTTAATATTTACTTAATATCATCCAAATTATAATGAGTATGTAAAAGTGCCATTTTTACTTTTGTGCATCAAAAGCTGATATTGCTTTAGTATATATGTTTTATCTTGGAATTATGAAATACTGAATTGAATTGAGGTCATAAATGGAGCACCCGGTTCCCATAGATTAAGGGTTACAACCTCATCTGACCTCGGGTTTGTGTCCCATTGGCATGAATGAAAATAGAGCACTGACTCGTGGAACAGATTTAAAATGGTGGTAGAGCTTTAATTGTGACACATTAAAAAACTTATGAGAAAAACTAAAACCTCGCTTATTTCACTCTGTAGTGTCTTAACTTAGTGTATACATGTATTACCTGACTGTAATGAATATCTTCTTACTTTCTTATTACCAATTCCTACAATTTTCTTATAAGCATATTATAAAATTCATAATGTAAGAAGCTGCCTTGTCCAATTAAAACAAATTAATTGGCCCAATGAGTCCCTTATATGTCAGTTCAGCTCCTGTTGAAACCAGTTTGAGTAGTTACAAGTTGAAGTACTTGGAGGACTTGGTTTAGAAAGTGGGACAGGAGGGGAATATATTAACATATGTACCTTATGATGGTGGTAGTAGGAATAGAGAATGAACTAACCTTCCAGCCAAATCAACCAGGTTGATTTTACTGACCGTCTCACTAGGCATATCAGCAATGTACTTGGCCTGTGGTAGTGGGTGGGGGATGATATTGATGAAATATGGGTTATATGGGGAAAATAAAAAGTTATTTTGTGAAGACTATGATAACACTATTAGTACACCATTTCTTAAATAGTAGATATTACATTATGGTATAAGTACCCCATGTGCTTCAAAAGTGGCTTAGAAGATAGCAGCACACTGAAGACTATACCCAAGTATACTTGGGCTGAGGTCTATGTAAAATGTGTATTACGGCAAAATCGGCTCATCTTCAACAGGTTAAAGCCATTGGCTATAACATCTTTAGAATTTAAGAAAATCTAATTTCTTTACTTGAAAATGGTATTAGCGTGTGACTTATGGTTAAGATTGTACCAATTTTAAAGGCTCATATTGCATTAATAGTACATGTAATAAGATTTTTTTTAAACTGAAAAGCTGCAGCCAATGTTTAAAAACGATCGTTATCTTTTTTTTTCTGAAAATGGTGTAAATATAATTAGTTGGTTTAAAATACAAGTGTGAATGTCTAAACTTGTAATATAATTGGGAAGTATTTTCAAATAATGAAAAATGAGATGAAAGGAAATATAATGACCACTAACCCTACGACAAACAGAAAATAATGTACCATAGAAATGATCTTGTCTTTTCGTATACGACATGAATTCCAACTTTTGCCATTATGCAAACTTTCAAATTGAGAGCAGTGGCCATTTTGAAAACAGACATACCTGAGTGAAAGTTATAGTGAAGATGGCATGTGATCTACTGCTAGTGTCATTCATGTTCGTGGAAGCTGTGGTCCTGTGGTAAAGGAAACACAAAAAGATTTAAAAAAAAAAAATGAAAGGAAATGATTTAAATCTGCACAGAAGTGTATGTGAACATGTAAAATATTGTTCTCTTCTTCTTCGAAAAAAAAAAGAGAAATTTTTTTTTTGGAGGATATCCCAAAATTGCCAATTTAACAAAAGATTGAAAATGAAGCCTATATGAATGTACCTTTGTATGTTGCCTTTATCCATGAGTGCCTTGACATCGTAGTAATCAGACACCAAATGCTTGGATAAATCTGAAAGTAGGGAAAAGAAAGAATATGATACATGTAGCTTCAATCCAAGTGTGTTAATCACCAATTATAATCACCAATTAGTCTTAACACACTTTGACTACTGGTAATTCCTGTTTGGTCTAATCCCACATGGTATAATTCCATTCCATCTCAATCAGTTGGTCTTATTACCAATTTGCCTATTTACCATTTCGTCTAATTCCCATTTCGTCTAATGTCCCCTTGGTCTAACACCACTTGGTTAATTCCTGTGACGAACCAGTAATAGATCAAACATTCATTTGGGAATGATTAGACAAATTGGCAATTAGACAAATAGGTATTTAGACCAAGTGGTCATAAGACCAAGTAAATGGATGTATTAGGCCAATGTGGTATTAGACCAAATTATTTTTAGACCAAATGGGTTAAGCCCATGTGGAATTAGACAATCAGAGAATTGCAACAACTGTTGTAAGACCAAGAGAGGTACGTGTACCTGGTACTATGAAATTCATTAAAATAAATGCTAGAGAACTACATGTACATGTATGTATTTTGATGTACATCGATTTTTGACTGAATAAATTATCTTCTTTCTTGTTCATTATAGTAGATGGGCAAGTCCACGCTATTTGTTCCCGAGATGGTGATTTTTCGACTTTTTGACCATTTTTGTGTCAAGTGTGTCAGTGGGTTTGTAAAGGTATACATAATGTGTCATATATCACCATAAAGGGTATACAATGAACTTAATGCAAATGAGGTCAGAAAGTCATTTCAAGGTCATATGACGTCACAAGGCTCATTAATATTCATGAAAAAATATATAAAATGCATTAAAAATGCTATTTTCAACCATTTAAAATAGAGGTTTGTCATAGGAGTACAACCAAAAAATAAGTATTTTCTGTTTTTATATTTTCTTGGCTAACTTTGGTGAAAATATCACGAACCTAGCACATAGCTTTCCATATTTTTAGACCTGAAATATTCAGGTCTCAGAAAAAGTCTCACAATAGTTACTGAGCTGATGTAAAATCATACATTTTTATTACCCACCCTCCCACCTTTAGAAATTAAACAAAATAAGTTTTTCTTACATTTGTGTTTCTTTTTATTCATCAGAGAGATTTTTTAACAAAAGATGTTGCTATGCCTTGGCTACACCAATTGTTTAATAAAAGATATTACAAGGAATAATTGTCCCGTGTGTTACTGTCCCGTTTGTTACCTGACATAGCTTTTAAAACTTGACCTTTGCCAGAAAACTCGAAAATGTATTAACGTTAAAATATGTCCTTACAATGTGTATTACATGTTTAAGAGGATATAACTCTGCAAATTTAGATCTACTTTTTAAATTCAGAGTTACATGTGAACAAAGTCAAAATTTGAAAACACCATTTTTTTGCGGTCCCGTTTGTTACCGACGAATAAATGATCATAAATTAATTGTGAATTGAGTTATTACAACTATTTTTTATGTTTTTGTTGAACATTCTTAGTACCTTCAGGAATATACCAAAGGATTGAGATTTCATTTAAGATTTTTCAAATAAGCCCTATTTTTTGCTCTGAATGTCCCGTTTGTTACGGCGCAAAATAGCTTGGACTTGCCCAGATACATGTATGCTTAGATTTAAAAACAAAACCTAAGGAGAGAAGTAATCTTAAAGGAAAGAATCAAATCTTTAAAAACCTTCATCGAAATAGATAGTAAGATATGAGCATTATTATGGAATTTAGACAAGCATGAGAAAAAAATATGAGAAATGGGAAAATGCAGAAATAAAAATATCTTTATATTTAAAGAGGAAGAAAAAAGAAAGAATGATCTACTTTGAGAAAGTCTGTGAGTTGGTTAGAGAGTATGGAGAATAATCCCGAAAAGGGCTCTTAGTTTGAAGAGAAAGAAAATAGAAGAATGATCTACTTTGAGAAAATTCATCAGTTATTCACCAAAGTTTTGTAGAGAGTAATACTGAAGAGATCTGTTTGTGTTCTTCAGTAAAATAGTTCTCAAAGAGTACTATGAGAATAGTCCAATAGATTATATTTATATAGATGTGTGTCAAGAAAGGTTCTCTATTTTTTCATCATCATCATACTTGTGGTATTCTAAAGAGCAACTGGTATGTACAATGTATGGGGGCACTGCATCAGTAATTTTGATGTATTGCAGTGGATTCAATTAATGTTTGCTGAATTACTATTTTGGGAGGGGATACAAACAGGGGACTAAGTTATTTTCCAGTCCACAACTTAATACAATAAACTAGATCAGGTAGTCTGATAAATCTGAATAAGAATTTAACCAAATATTGAAAGCTGTCTAAAAAAAAAGTTAATCTAAAATCAAGTCAGTACTAAAAATAGGCAGTTGACAGAGATTGACAAAGACAGAGAGAGAGAGAGAGAGAGAGAGAGAGAGAAAGAAAGAAAGAGAGAAAGAGAGAGATATCCTGCATGCTATCAGCTAAGGTGCATTCTATTTTACAATCTTTGCTTTGGAACTTTATCTATTTGTGGATATCATTAAAAAAGGGGTAGTCTGACAACATATCATTAGCAACTAAGTATTAAATCTAGATCAGATTGCTCTGATAAAACTGTAAAAGAAAAAGAAGAAGAAGAAAAGAAAAGAAAAGAAAAGAAAAGAAAGAAAAAAAAAACCTAATAGATGTCTTTTGTTTGACATTGTTTTGCATTACTCACAAATATATATCAACCTAACACATATTTCAGTAAAGGAAACAACTCATGCTAGTATTATCAGTGATACATGTACCATGTTTATAGTATGCAGGCCTACAGAAATAACAAACAAGAATGCATTTATTGACAAGAAGAACAAATATTGATAGTGAAATCTAAAACAGTTTCACACAAAGTATTACAAACCATGTGTACTTTTTGAGTTCATTCAATAACACTTCAAGGACGTTTTAAAATAACAATAGCTCTAAGATTATGTTGGTAATGTAGCTAATTGTCTGGAATAGTTGTTATAAGGAAGGAAATTATCCACCAGGTATGCTGTAGTCTCGCCCCGTCTCCTCTATTACTCAAATTTTCTATATAAAATTGTTCGCACATTTATGGTTCCTCTCCCAAGCAATTGACTATTTCTCTAATGTTTCTAACATATTGTATCTATAATCCTTTTACCAGTCACTTCCTAATTTCTGTTATTTTTCTTGCACATCTTGTAGATACATGTATTGTCTTTCTCTGGAAAGATTTTCAAATCTAATAAATTATGTTCCATTGGTCTTGCATACCCACTGCTCAGGTAGGTTAAAATTTGCTTAATTTTTTTTTTACACACATTATACATAATCATCCATCTCTAATAGATAACTTTCATAAGTTTTTAACTTATAATGCAAAGTACATGCAAGGTTCATTTCCAAAACAACTTCTCATTATTTTGTTCTACCCACTGTGTACATAAGGTCCATCTCTTGGATGTTCTCTCACTCTGAGAGTGTGTCCTCTACCAGTCTTCAGAAGATCCCTCACCCTCTAACATGGTTCATCTCTAAAACAACTTACTTTTCTTATAATTTTTCTACCCACCTTGTACATAAGGTCCATCTCTAGGATGTTCTCTCACTCTGAGGGTGTGTTCTCTACCAGTCTTCAGAAGATCCCTCACCCTCTCACAGTAGATCTCAAGGTAACTGTTCAGGGAAACACGGAAAGAGACAAACAAACTGTAATAAATTTATTCTCATCTTCATATTCTAAGACATACATGTACATGTGATTCATATACTATAAAGAAGCCTGTTATGATTGGAAATGAAATGGTGTATATTGTATGTGTGACATATAGTATGAGTATAATTTCCATCGAGGAAGTGCATTTATTATTCCAGGGTCTAACTTTGTGTAAATATAGAAGATAGAAAATAATCTCTAAGGATCATTGTTTAACATTGTATATATATACACAAAACAGAGAGTTGGGAGTGAAATACAGTCCATACAATGTATGTACCATGAAACATTTGATTAATGGTAGAAAATAGGATATCAAAACACATTTATCCTAATACTGCAAACCAATAGGTAATCCATAAATTTGAAGTGTTTACTTTAGACATATACCCATGTATGAACATCAACCTCAAAAGCATATGCACATGTAGTACGTTTGAACAGTTGCATACGTATAGAGGGAACATATGTGATGCTATGATTTTACCTTTTCTATCTTTCAGTTTGCAAGTTATTGTAAAATGCATGTTTATCTTATAAGTCAAGATAGACAGACTGGCAAGTGTTGAAGAGCAATAGAAGGACTTTTACTGGTAATACATATCAGGCCCATTGTTTCTGTGTGATATCGATGCAGCAAGCAACGAGATGCCTGTATGCTAGACATGTGCCTGTCTGTGGTAAATGCTGATTAATCGTGGTTTCAAAACCACTGTACATGTAGGCCTTGCCAAAATTTAAAGAGTGGGTGTTTTTCTAATTTCACTGTTAGGGGAAGCACTATCAAAGGCAGACAAAGTGCAGGACAATTGTACAATAAATCAATGATAATATTATTGTTGACATTGGATCAGACTGGCTGATAAATAAGAATGAAACTTATTAAAAAAAGGCATGTTCAAAATGTACCTCTTTCTATAACAGAAGGGTATAAAGCCCGGGGAAGTCTCTTAAAAGTTTATCTTTTTTTCAATTTCATGGATATAATAACTACCGTACCAGTTAGGAAAAAAAACTTGATTATTTCACTTTCCTGCACTGAAAATATTATTCTAAAACACTTTCTCATGCATTATTATATTATGATAACTGATTCAGTTCTATTTATTCCTATGATAGAAGTTCATTGCCCCCTAAAAAATATTTCTTCAGAAAGGTTTGCCACTGAGGCACTGTGAACTTTGACGAGAGTCACACCTACCTAACCTCTGTCCTGTATGACACATCAACGGAATCTGTATTGATCCTCGCAAAGAGACCCTAAAACCATAGGAAATAATAATACAGAATGTTGAAAATGAGAATAATATAAATTATACAAAAAAAAATGCATGATTTCAATTAACAGAATAACTTATAACAAAATACAGGACCATACAACACAGTAAATTAAAAAAAATAAAAATAATACATGTAGTGTAAAAAAAAAAAAAAAAAAAAAAAAAAAGCTTTAATATAGAGTCCACATGGATCACTGAAAATTGGTGAGATTTTGTTTGAACACAAACACATACAAATGTACATGTATTTCTTAACATTTCAAAATTAAAATATTTCAGTTACATTCAAGATATCTACATGTACATTGTACATGTACATGTAGATGTAAATGTGACAAGTCATGATTTTATGCTTTATAAAATGATTATGTAGTCTACAATGCACAACGGGTTATTAAAAGTATAGTGTACATGCATAACAACTCATACAATTTGTAAACCTGAAAAGATTCTTGGTTTATAGTCACAATATTTATGTTTATATGAAAGTGAAAGCAGTTGAAAGAAATTGTTGGTTTACCTCACATATTCTGGGAATGAGACCGGGTCCATCCTGATTAAAAAAATATATTATATAAGGCAAAAATTAGAAAAGAATATCTACAAGAAACACAATGTCTGTAAAAGAGAACATATCGTCGGCTTGGAGCCAGAAGGGCGCTATTGCAGATCAAGGATGTTCCGTTTGGAGCCAGAAGGGCGCTATTACCATTGACTTTGTACAGTAATAGCGCCCTTATGGCTCTCAACGGAACATCTATAAGATGCAATAACGCCCTTATGGCTCCCAACAGACGATATGATTAAAAGTATATACATGTAATACAAGCATGGGCACAGAAGCTCTAGTACACATGTTTACATGTTTGTTTCCCAAATGAACTCAATTTACCCGATGACTCACAATGCACAAGCAAGGGTTGATCAAACAAACAACCACTTGCACTCTTATAATTTTTCATATTCAGGCGGGCAACTTAATGAGGACGGTACATCAATTTGCTGATACCATTAATCTTAATTCAGCCTCAGGACGGAGGTATTTTCGAATTCTTGAGCCAGCCCAGCCCGGTCAGGTTTGGCTAGGACAGAGGATTATTATATGACGTAGTGTACGCATATAGCATCTACATGCAGGTATGATTCATATACCGTCTGTTAATGCCAAAAGGTTGTTATGGCAGATGATTTTAAACAAGAGTTTATGCCTTTTGGTCTCTGCAGACGATATGAGAATTACTGGTAATGAACATTAAATTACTCCCTAATCATGTCAAAGCAGATTACTGGATTTCATTTTTTTTGTTACAATTTTTATCCTTACATCTATGTTATTGCTATTGTCTGAGAAAGTAGATGTATTTTCTAAAGAATAAAAGCAATAAAACTAATAAAGGGTAATAAATGTATTTTGTTCCTGGGACAGATGAATATTCACTTCACAACTTTGGCAAATACAGAAGAGCTCACATTTATAAAAAACAACAACAATAGAGGAGCTCTTGTAAAAAAAAAAAAGTGCCATGTATAGGACTGTTTCACTTCATACAGGATCTAAAAAATAGATTACTCTTCCAGTTTATGTTGTTATCATAATTCCAAAATATCTTTGATATATTTGTGACTAAATATTGCCATAGTCATAAGCGTCCTTAGAGTTAATGCTGCAGGTCTATGGAGTGAAAATAATCACTTTCTTTTACTTATTGTGGGGCATGTAATGAAATAAAAATTCCAGGGTTTCCTCTTGATATCAAGTAGGGCGCCACAGCTCAGATTTTTGCAAACCTCCACAAATTTACTAAATTTTGTGTAAATCCCTTTAAGTTATCATGACCCATACATGTGCATACATGTGCCAGAAGCTCAATTTAAAAAATATTTTACATGTATGTACAGTATACCTTGTGGTTTAAATGACCTTTGTATCAACACTGAAAATCTCTGGATGTATCTTAAGCTAATCAATACAGAGATCGTAAACAAATAAAATGTGATAAAATAAAGCACATTGATCACATAACACTGTACACACGTTGGTATATGTACATGTATAATGTCATATACGAGATCGTAAACAAATAAAATGTAACTATAGGAGCACATTATCACCTTAAACTCAAGGGCCCATATTCTGCTATGAAGACCGAGTTTGTATGCGTCGCAAGTTCGTAAAATCTATTGTGCGATGAACTGCAATCCTTTTGTCTGACCGAGTTTGTATGCGTCGCAAGTTCGTAAAATCTATTGTGCGATGAACTGCAATCCTTTTGTCTGACGCGGGTCACACAATAGAGTTGTACAAGATTGCGACGCATACAAACTTAGTCTTCATAGTAGAATATGGGCCAATATGTTGGTTATAATGTGCTGGTACTCAGATGTTTACTATAGGCCTTCATCTAATTATGCAATGTCTACAATGTGAAAGTTGCTGGAAATACTATTTACATGTACATCTCTATTCATTTTAATTCAACTAAGTCTACAAAATGCAATTTAAACACCTGGTTGGTATTGTTTTATGTACTTTTATAAACCTGAGAAACCTGCTTTAAAAAATGTTTTGGTCTTTAAACTGCTTGGAATGATTTCCAGGCCAACAAATTATAACTTGTACAAGAGGAAACTTGCTAAACTATAATTTCAAACTGTGTACTTTGTGATGAATGCATTTCCCTTTCAACCAAAATCAAAGTGCAGGTACATGTATGATCTATTTTTAAAAGCTTGGTGTATTTTTCATTTAATAGCATGGAATTTGATTTTCTATAGAACTTAAAGGGAGTGCAAACTGACCAACCATTCATTGACTGCCTGTTAGGTCTTAAAATATACCTTTTGAGATCATTAATAACAAAATGTGTAGAAACTAGCTTATAATATTATTTGTTGAGGGAAACTTAAATGTTTTGAGGGGAAAAGTATGTGATTTGCTACTTGTAACATAATCTTGCAGTATAAATATTTTGAGTAGTGAAGAAGAGAGTTATCATTCATGTGGTCCTAAATTATAACACTAATGTCTGCATGCTCAGAATGTTGTCTCCAGGTTTGGAAGCGGGTCAGATTAAGGTGGTGCTGTACATGTACAAGGCTGCTGGTTCGTATTGGCTTTAATAATAAAATAATAATAATAAAGTACATTTATATAGCGCTTAAGACTAAATGTTTCTAAGTGCTTCACATATTAATTACAATAATAATAACAACATAATTAAAATTAACAAGCAATATATCAAATAAACAAACGTAAGAAATACAATTACGAAGAAAGAAAAGGAGACGATGTTATGTCTTTTCTTAACTTTAACAGTACAGGTGTATATATTAAAATAACATGAACAAAAGCTCAATGAGCATAATGGTGATACCAAAATAGTCTACAATAACAATAATAATGACAATAACTAATGTACGATTGGCTTTAAAGGTTCCAATGTCTTTTGACAAATTATACCACTAGGAAATAAAGGCTCTGCACATGTTCAATATGTCTGTCCTTCTTTTTCCTTCCCACATGTGCCAATACAGAAACAGGATTGGCCATAAGCAGCCTGGATTCCTCGTTAATCAATATCCCAATATTTTAGGTCAATTTTGGATGCGTGTTTGCGCTGGTAAGAATCACACTTTTTAGTAATCTCATCTGCCTGATATCTGGGATTTCCATACGACCAAAACACATGGTACTTTCAGCCATATGAGTCATGATGTTGAGAAAGAGAAATCACCGTATTACATTTAATATCTTTGGAATCCTCTACAGAGTGAGACCAATAAAATCTTGAAGTATTTCTTTGTTGGTATTTAAATGTCCACCCTAATATTGAATCAATTTGTATACATTTGAAGGAATTTGAATTTGAGAGAATGGTGAATGAAAGTTTTACTATAAGAGCTTAAATCAAGATTTGAAAAAGAAAAAAAAAAAAAAAAAAAAAAAAAAAAAAAAAAAAAAAAAAAAAAAAAAAAAAAAAAATCAAAATTTTCTATTTAAATTTCTGACTTGCTCTGAGCATTTGTCGTGCTGGGTATTTCACCAATAATCTGAAAAAATACAGAACAGTTATTAAAAAAACGACGTTAGGGTCTGTGTATTTTCTAGCACATTGCCTGCCCCAATTCAAGTAGCAGTACAAACTTTGTGCAAATTAAATACCTTGCCTATTTAATGACAATTATAACATGTGAGGCATGAGCTGGAACTCATTTAGAGACCTACATGTAGGTACATTAGGGGAGCGGGTCACTAACGGATGAATCACATAGTCAGGGGACTTTCTTAAAATGATGAATAATTCATCCCATTTTCCTCCTAAATTAGTCTTGCTTGACAGGGATGCAGGTGTAATGGTTGCAATATTAATCTCTTCTTCATATTACAATATATGCTATGTTGATAAGGTGGATAGGATAATTACATAAATTATTGAAGGATGCAGATAAGTGTCTCTTCTACTCAATAAAGGGGAATAGATTTGATAGGAAGCTGTTTTATACACAATTGAAGTAATTTTGCCTCCAAAGAATTAACATCATTTTCATGGATAGACAGAAAATCTCAATATTTGAAGTTGAAATTTCCAGTATTTATGACCCTTCTTCTTCTTCTCGTATCCTTTCTCCTATTTTTCTGTTTGATTTGTAATTATACCCGATTACATTTTAAAGATCATACACATAGCTCATTCAATTTTCATTCACACAATACCAACCCCCAAAAAGCCACAGTGCTCTAAATTCTGCACATTATTATTTGTGATGTCCTAATATTAAAATCCATTGGCATCCTGCCACAATAGAGAAAAGAAAGGAGGAGGTCCTTTTTTCAACAGCCTCTTTTTCAATTTTGGACCCGGGATATGACATTAAGCTCTATCACTACTGGATACTATATTTAAAAACCCAAAGTAATGTCACTTTTACAGAACCTCAAAACAAGAACATCAACTTAACAAACAAACAAACAAACAAACAAACAAAACAAATAAAAAACCAGGCAGCCTTAAAAAAAAGAAAGAAGTGGTCCAGGTACATTTGGCCTAAAATCATGAATAAAAGTTCATACTTACTGGTTCCCCCATCATAGTGAATGACTTCCCTGACCCAGTCTGCCCATATGCAAATATACAGGCATTGTAGCCTTCAAAGGCAGAATCCAAGACATCAGATCCAAGATCAGCATACACCTGCGGAAAGAGGATGAATAAAAGTACAAAAGATCCATAAATTGCTGATATTTAAGATAATTTGGACGGAAATTACACACTGTGGGACAAAACAAGAGTTTACTTTATCTGGGGTGATATTCACTCTTGAAAAAAAAGAAGACATATTCACTCTTGAAAAAAAAATAGACATACTTAAGCAAGGGAGCGAACGCGTCCCAGGCAGAAGGTAGGGGAGGGGGGGGGGGGGTCCCCGCTCACACGGTAGGGCTTTTTTGCATTTTGGGACTTTAAATTGTGCAATTTTGTGCATACCTGGAGAAGAAAAAAAAAAATCAGAATTCCGATTTAAATCGGAGGAATATCACCCCTGCTTTATATGGACAACAATTGGTTTTAGAAAAGTACTTCTACTATGATCATGAAGATCATATGCATAGCAACAATCAATCTTTAAGAAATTACTACATTTCAGAGCATTAATTACATACATGTACAAGAAAAAGGAAAATGACCTTAAAATAAAGCTTTATGGAGCTGATACATAGTATGTGTGGATAATTCTTTGTGTGGCTGGCAGGTCACTCAGTTTTCATATGCTTGTGGCCATGTGTTTTATAGTGGGCCCCCATATAGGTGGTGTTGTTACATGTGCGCGACAAGCACAGAAATAAATAATGATATAAAATGCTAAATACTTGTGCTATATGGGTATGCTTGGTATTAAGTTGAAGGGAATTAATCTGGCAATTACTTAAAAGTAAAAGAAATGCAAATGGTTAATTAGTATATGAGTAATTAGCGTTTAATTAACTCTGAGTAGCCATTTTTGCATGGTGGAGGAGGAGGAGGAGCATGAGGAGGAGGAGCATAAATTTCTATTCTTTAACAAATTAAGCTTTTACCTTCACATTACCTAAACATTAAACAGTTAAATTGGAATATCATCCATTTATGAGTAAAAATGGATCAAAGTTGAACTTAAGGATACCTAATTAAGCTAATTAAGCTAATTAATTAATTTACCTAAATGAGTATTCAGACGGTAGTTTAAATTGAAAATTGGTGTCAAACTTTAAATATGGATGCTCTATGGGTAAATTGGGTATTAGTTTGAAGGGACTTAATCTTAAAGGGTACAGAAAATACCTGTGGTCAATCTATTTATGACTAATTAACGATTAATTAACTCCAATAACCCATTTTTGTACAGCAGATGATGGAGGGGCACATAAATTTCAATTTTTCAGTTAGACAAATGAGTTATATATATCATTGAACATAACATGAAACAGTTTGATTGGATTGTAATTTATGAGAATTAATAGTGGGTCAAATTTACACTCATTAATAGTTACTTAATTAAGCTAATTAATGGTATAACCTCATATGTGTAACTCTCAGAGATATACATATATACCTGTTCACATGTGTCTTTGAACCAAGAAAAGGCAAATCCCTTGCTATAAGCCAGATCGCATCATTTTTATCAACAATAAGAACAGTAAATATATTTTATTTAAGTTTAAAGTGTTTACAAGTAATTAGTGTAACTTCAAAAGGTTGTCAGGAAAAACTGAGTTATATTCTAGGGTAAATAAACATCATAACACATATTTCCCCAAATTTTCTGATCTTAAATTTTCCCTGGAAAGATGATCGCGCAAAATTATTTGATCACAACTAACCCCTAACAAGTTATATATTGTTGGAAAGGTCCGACTTTGAAGAGTTTAAATATGCATGTTATTTTCTTGTAGGGTCCTTAGTTTTTTCTCTGCCAAGATTTTCTGGAAGTACTTTTTTCTCACCTTTTTTCACATATTTTGATCCATAACTTCTTATGACTTAACCCTATCCCTTTTCAGAATGATTTTTTTAATTCTTCAGACAATTCTCTTTCAGAATATGTATACTTTTATGGGTATAGGGTGTCAAATATAAGAATAATACTCTATTAAATAAAAACGGTACAATTTCTTTGAAAACATATAATGTAACGGAAAAGGGCCCACCTCAAAACGCATGGCCTTATGCTAAAGTGTAGCGTTGTGGCGCGGCGCGGCGCGTTGAAAAATTGAAATAATCGACAAAAAAAAAAAGAAGGTGTCTTTAAAGCGTCCTAAAAAAAAGGAAAAGATTCAGAATTGTTTGGCACGTATTGTGTGGTGTGGCGTGGTGTGTGTGTGTCTGTGTGTTTGTGTGTGTTTGTGTGTGTTTGTGTTTGTGTGTGTGTGTATGTGTGTGTGTGTGTGTGTGTGTATGTGTGTGTACTGCATGTTTGTATGTTTGGGAATTTCGTGAAACAAATTAGCACCATATATTCCTTGGCAATTGGCTCATTCGGGACAGGACTTGTTTGAGATCAAATCATTTCAATTATGTTATCAAATTGGCTCAATTGTCGAAAATGAGTCAAATAGCTTTAAAATAGCAATTATCGCGGAAATCGATATGTATTGATAATATGTTGCCAATTTAAGGATTTCTAAACAATTCCAGTAATTTACCTCACCTGTACCTGGGTCGATTGCAGCACAATATAAATGAATTTCTTGCGGAAAGAAATTAATTCCATGGCTGGGACTCGAATCTGGGACCCAAAACAAGTGTTGTAAATTTACTAGCAAAATAATGGTAGAAAAGTTTAGAATTGTCTTATTTTGACATAATAGAGCAGTGACCTTACATAGGCTTTATACTGCCTTATCCTTTCATGATAAATTTCATTGAAATTCGCAATTTAAACAATGTGAACGTGGACCAGGACCAGGGGGGCATTTCATCAAAGGACTTGTCAGACATTTTATCCGACAAATTTGCTTTCAGCCAATCAGATGCAAGCATTTCAGTAGCTTATAACAGTTTGTCGGATAAAACACAAGTCCTTTCATGAAACGCTCTCCAGGAGTGGACCAGGACTAGCCCATCGCGATTTCTGATTGCTGCCAATTTCGATAGCTGTCGATAGCCGTAAACAGGATCGACCGAACTTTTCATCGTTTTGGAACTATCAGTCACACAATTTTTGACACACAGAAACACACACACACACACACATGCACACTAATCCCACACAAGGGCTTAAGCTAAAGTCTCGAGTCCGAAAAATGATAATCATTTCCACAAATTTCACTAAAATCGATCTAGAATCTTTTCCTTTTTTCGTTGGACGCTTTAAAGACACCTTATTTTTTTTTCGTCGATTATTTCCACTTTTCAACGCGCCGCGCCGCGCCACAACGCTACACTTTAGCATAAGCCATTTACATTATTCATATAAATAACTATTCATGCCTTTCATCCAGCCACACAATAAACAATTGAAAATGATATTGTACACACAGTACAGTGAATCATCTCAACACGGCCAGGTGCCCTGTCCACATGGATGCAAACATTTGAGCTCTATATTCCTATTGTTTTGAATTCTCAATGCTCCCTACACACACAAATCCCTAAAACATAATCCGCCCCCTTCCCCCATCCCTCCCCATCCATGCAAAGAGTCATTGTGGACCATATTCAGGTCTCTTCATATGTTTAAAGGCCCTCGCAAGTCGGAGATCGTGGGGAATGCGCGTTTTTCTTGAGCTCCATTGACCCATACACAATCTACAGTGAGGCTTACGCAAGGGTCGGCCTACTGGGGATTAACATTCGGACAGCACGAACATGACAAAGTTGGCCGAATTCAGTCGATCAATAGGGTCAATAGTTTCGGATTAGTTTATAGACTCTCAACGGGTCTCTTCGTATTAATTCAAAGAGAGGACTTGTATAAATGCTCCATTTCAAAAACAAAACATAGGTTAGATTTACTTCGGACTTCTGGTTAGTTAGTCTAGCCATGAAGGATTATACTCCAGACACCCTGACGCCTGGAGATTACGCAACACGCCGGGCTCTGATTGGAATGTTATCATTTCACCCGAGATAAGGTGAATTCCCCATGTTTTATCAATTATACGTCCCTTTAACAGCACAACAGCAGAATATTTAAAACAATTTGTACATTTATCATATTTAATCTAGCTTTATTTTAATGAGAATTTTATTGCGTTCAAGAGCCTATTATTCCTTTTTACATACATACATACTTCACTTAAACTATAAATCCCTGAAAATCAATTCAAACTTGGCACTTCCAACATGACAATGGATGTTACTCTCGTTTGTCAGTGGGTGGGTTCGATGATTCACGCTTGACAGAAACAACACTGCTATCTCAATCGTTGTGTGACGATGAATCTTGTCACAAATTTGATGTTAAACTGTGGTAGCCTTGAAAAGGACAATTCCCAGAGAACTGGTGCATTCTCTAAAATGCTGTGAGTCTGTAGTGAAGCATTCTACCCAAGTATGAAGAATGCATGATTTCACGAGAGATAGCAGTGTGACAATGTTATGGTCTACAAATTAAGATGAAAAGTTATAAATTTGTCTTTCATGCAGGAGCTTGATTTTTTTTTTACTTCTTGTTTTTTATACTGACAATTCCAAACCAGTTTAACATTGCGATAAGGACTAAGGTGGCCATACACTTGTCAGAATGTAAAGAATCGTAGAAATCGGTCAGCAGCTCTACACAATCTGTACAACTTGTGAATGATGTAAATCAGCACTTTTCCCTGCATAGTTTCATACTGTATGCACATGTGCACCAAATTTGTCCACTTATACACATGTACCTGAAATATGTCTAAATGTTTAGGCCTATTTGTCAAATTAATTACTAAAAAAAAAAAAAAAAAAAAATGAATTTACAATTTATCTGCAAGAGAGACCTCTCTAACTGTTGATAAGTGAAAAGTGGATTGTTAACCATTTCCTCATAGTGAGGCAAAGTAAAATGCAAACGAATATACACATGTATAAAGTCAACATAAGCAAGGCCATATTTCCAGTCTGCTTCACTTTAAAAACATTATATCATAATAGAATACTTCCCACACTGTCATCATAACGAACACATTTTGGAAAAACATGAGAACACTATTGTATGCAATTTTACATTTTGTCTAAAAATAGGTGTTAAGCGAAAAAGAAATTTTCTTTTTACAATATTACAATGTACATATGTACAACATAATGTACAGTGTAAGCGAACTGTACTGAACTGTAATATAGCCTATAATGCACAAATTATTGATTTCAAAAAGAAAATTTTACTTTTAATACTCACTCTTTCTTGCGATGCAAAATGAGGGTCTCCTTTCTTGACAGACCAGTAGGAATAGTCATAGGAGAAGGTTTTAATCCTTTCTCTTCCTGTCACTCTGGACTCGGCTTGTGAAGCAGGTATCTACAACAAAGGATTAAAAAGATAAAATACTGGTTTGCCAATTTATCAAAATATTAGTATCACAGCAGCATGGCTGAATTTCATTTGATGAGTTGACATGCAGGTCTATATAATGATAGATGTAGATTATTCTCTTTTGTAGTAATCATAATTTTTAAGAAAAATATTTGTTTATTTTTGTTTTGTTTATGTAGTCAGTCACAATTTCAGGCCACGTATCATACCCAAGTCTGCTGCTTAATTGATTCAAACAAATCTGATGTTTTTTCTTTAACCAATCAAACTAATTATATGTAAATATTGTGTCTAGGTTTTGTTTATTTGTCAAATGTTGAAATTTCACCTTGATACCCAAATGAAACTAATTTACTAGTTAATGTCCGTCTTTGATTTTACTGCTTGCAGACACTTTAAGCAACAATACATGATCAAATTTATGTTGTTGTTTTCCAGACGGTGAAACACTTTGACAAGCATGACTGGTATAAAGTTGAAATATTGGTGGGAGGATACAGCAGACTTTGGTCTAGTACCGCGGAAATCATCGTAATTGCTATTACTTCCCTTTGACCGACTCCGTTAGGTTCACAACAAAATGGTTTGAATGACAAAACAATCACTTTCCATTGTTTTTGTTTTGCCATACAACTAATGTAAATGGACATAACAAAAGCACCTTTCACTTTCGTCATGTAGGCCCTATGTGTACATGTAAGTCCAACAATATGTAGACTGCATTTTAATAACTCCAGTTCTTTGCAACAACTTATGCTTGAATGAGGAAATCTTCTTTATAGAATGAAAAATGGGAGACCAAGTATTATTGCATGTGTCTGGTTATAAGATGTAAACAGAACTTTTGAAAATATACCGCTACTTTTTTATTCATATAATATTGTCAAGAAATGGTATTTAACTTTCGATGGGTAATTCCTACTTTTAATATTCAATTTTCCAAGATCACAATGGAGGCCCACTTTGCACACTTCGTTAATGGCTTTGGAACTGTACATTTGCTCACTGATTCTTTGACAAATGATATTATATTTCTTTTCGTAAAAGAATTCTACATTAGGTGATTATTTATTAATATCGAATTAAAGCAATTAGTCTGCAATTTTCCTGCAAACAGTATTATATTGCATTTCTTTATCCTGTTTCCAGGTAAAAGATAAACATAATTAATCACGAGAAAATAAGGATATATGTGATGCGTCACGTCGAAATGAGAGACTAGTCGCGATTTTTGAAATCCATTTTATTTGATATTATTGATCCCTGATTCATTGCCTTGAATTTGATATATAACCCGACTGTAAAGAGTAAATAGAAGTGGAGATATTAGCCTCTGAACGCGAGGAGAATTGTGCTCTTGGAAATCAAAATCAAGAGAAAAAACGTCTGCGAAGTTTGACTTCCGTTTGACTCCGCGCCAGAAAAATAAGAATATTTTGTCACCGTTGTACTCACCGAAATGCCCTAGCAACCACTTGTTACAAAGGTGAAACGATTGACCAATGAGGAGGCTGCATTCAGGTATACAGAGAACAATACTCGTCCGTCACGCATGATCGAGGCAAGCGCAGCAAGCGGAAACAACGGCGATGTTGTCTAAATAACATTCAATCTTCTCCAAAAAAAAGAAGCTGAATTTGGTTAGTTGTTTTATATCTTCGTCAAATATTAAAATAAAAACGTCATGCTCTTTCTAATTGTCTAAGAAAAAGTCCGCTCTTTTAAGAAAAGTGTTTACCATTCCTGGCGCTAAATTAGTTAGAAACAAAACTATTTTAAAACCTTTTTGGGGGTTTTATTCCGATGTTTGCGTGCGTTCTTTGAATGTCAATCGCGTATACTCTTACTCATAATAAAGCGAGTCATTTTGATCTGAACTCTGTTGGAAATTTTGAACATAATAATGGTCTATAGACTAAATTATTCTTGTACAGGGGCTTATGCATTTTGTTTATATTCTTTGAATAAGTACATGTATATGATAGAGATAAGCCTCCAAAAATGTTTTAATAAATTATTTGCGCCTCACGAATGTATTTAGAATTTCTCTGATCACGTTTTATGAGTGGCTAGGTTAGCTTGAGACAATGAAAATAAAAACGTAAATGATTTGCTCGATCTCGTCTTTTATTGATCAAACCTGTTACCAGTAATAAGAAGATACACTGTTCGTCATAAAGGTGGAATATTTTTTTCTGGCTCAAGCGACATTATGTTGCTCCGTTATTAATTTCTTGAATGTGTTTGTCACCGCTTTCACTTTCTGGAATCCTGGGTATATCTTGGACATTCCCTCAACCCTTCCCGGGGATTTTTCTTCAGAAAAGTTTGTCACCCCCAGAAGATGGCCATTTTCACCATTTTTTCTTATTTTGGGGCCCTTTTTTGTTCACGCGACCCACCAAGGCCCCCTCAGTCCTACCCCAAGGAAACACATCTGAGGTGGAGATTTGTTATTGTTCTTTAAATTAAATCTAGATTTATGGTTACAGGTACGACTCTTTTGTCTAGGGAAGGGGTCAAAATTTATTTTGATTGGGGTTCATCATTCATTTTATTCATTTTTACACCATGGAAATTTCTATCTTCCCTAAATTGTATTGTAAAATCTCAACCAAACATAAATGAAAAAAAAAAATTATCAATAATGACTATTCACAGCCTTGTTATCAAGGCTAAACAAAATTTAAGGGGAAAATGATGATATTTAAGGGTTAAAGGTGGTTTTTAATTTCTTTTGTTTTCAGCATAAAGATGGAATAAAATATTCTGAATTTTCACCAATCTCGTTTTTTACTTCAACCCCTCCCCTAGACAAGAGACCTAATCCTGTCCCCAGAAATATAGATTTAAATTAAAGAACAGTATAAAACAGTACACCTCGTTTCCTGGGGGTAGGACTGAGGGGGGCTTGATCGGCCCGGAAAACAAAAAGGGGCCCCAAAATGAGAAAAAAATACGTCGTGTTTAGTAAAACGCTACTTTCTTAAACACGTTACTTTGTAAAATAAACTGCAGAAATTTGCTAGTAGCTATGGGTGCTATCTCACTTCGCGGAGATGTCTCCGCGACAGAATACAAATTTCGTCTCCGCGACGGATAAATAGTATTAGAGACGTCTCCGAGACGCCTCAGCGGCAATTTATTTTTTCCTGGTGGAACCAAATTTGTTTATAGGGAGGTTTTAATTTCCCATCAGGACAACAGATATCGCGGCCCCTAAAATAAAATGCTGAAATTAACATTCATTTGGATCCAGACAGCCAAGTCAAGCAATAAGTAGCTTTTCCCCACATACCCCCCCCCTCTCCCCCACCCGATTGTTAGATTTGACATTCGTTTTCGTGCTCCGCTATCCCGGATGAAACAGCTTTATTCACAGCAGGTTGTGGCATCGCACGCAAAATTTCAGAGTGCAGCTAAAGAGAGTTTAGTTCGCTATTCGCTCACAAAAACGAAACAAAAAGCCAGTTGAAATCACACATCACACGACCGTGAACGTCCAATAAACAAAGCCATGCGTTGCTATGGGCGGAGCTAAACGGAGAGGGGAAATGAGCGTGGAAGTGCGCTTGTATGTCCGGAAAAAAAAAATTATGACCGAAAAAAACACTCGCCGAAAAACTGCTTTTTTACCACTTTCCCGTTATCATTTTCACTCATTTTTTTAACAGAGCAAAGATGAAGCATGGTAGAACCAGAAAATCAAAAAAAAAAATTCCTCAAAATTTTGAGTTTTTTATTAGTTTGTCGATTTACTCGGATCTTTGATCTGCGACTTCTCTCTCATTTCGACAAGACGTATCACATATGATGTACCATCAACTAGTGCCTGAGGATGGTCAAAAGAAACTACATGTACATGTACTTTCTGTTGAGAAGCTTTCTGTGCTAGTCACTGATTTACAAGCATTAGAAAATATAATCAAACAATATGAAACTGACACTACAGGTGTATATAAACATTTCTACTATATGCCATTTATTAATACTGTAACCTTTGAAATGATTAATAATGCTATTGTCATATCAAATCAGAATTTGTATCTCAAATTAAAGAGTGAATCTAAAGCCCAAGGTTGTTTCACAAAAGTGATCTTCTTACGCTACAACTATTGAATAATATTATGGGTAGATATAGGATATTATTTTTAAGGGTCCACTTGAAGACTTGATCTACATTTCTATCATGTTTTAATCCCCTCATTTGTGAATACATGTAATATATGCCTTTTTCCCCAGCAGATCTTTACAATGTATTTATGTTAGATATAAAATAAGAAGGCAAGTGTAGGGGAGTTGAGTATTCCCTTTGAGATTGTCTTGCATGTAAGTGGGTGTTATTATTATGTGATCAGGGGGAGGCGATTAAACGCCTGCTGACGGTGAAGGTAATTAAGTTACAGATGGTAATAGGAGTGATATCATTTTCATGATGGTCAGGGTGGCATGATCCATTCACCAAATAGAAAAACTTAAATCATGAATGCACCTCCATGCTTCAATCACATTTTTTCCTCGAGTAAATATTGCCAATTAAAGCAACCCATTTTAGACTCAATTTTAAAATGTTCATTTTTAATTGTTGAGAACTATGCAATTATAATAATACATTTTCTGGTCATTATTAGTGTTATGAAATTTAAAAAAATGATAATACTTGTGGGATAATTGCTTGTATTTGTGCCAAGATACTTCCTTATCATATTTAAGATAAAAGGGGAAATAATATTTTTTTTCCCCTTCATTCACGTGGAATGCAAAGGGCTGAGACAGTTTTTAATTTCTAATTTGCAATTTCTATTAACACAGCCTAAGAGTAAGATAACTTCTTCCCTTTTCTTTAAAGTGCTACTGAGAGCACAACGGAGACAAGGTCTTCAGACTGTCCAAAGTACAAAAATAATATTTACATTGAGGGGTAAATGTCTAGAGGTTCAGATGCCATGATATTTTTTCATCACATAGATTAAGGATTATGAGACAGGGTGTACCAATATGACAATTTATCAATGAATTGATTCAGTGCGTTGTATCACATTGAATTTTCTATTCCTTGAAGATAATAATTTTCTATTCAGATTATTTCTGACTTCTTTCTTATTCAATTCTTCCTTTTATATCTTGTACAATAGCTTTAACTACCAGGGGTTTGAATGATTGATCAAATTATCAAGGACTTTAACACCACTTTCATAACTCTTGTGACAAAATCAAAATGCACATGTATGTAGCACTCAACAACTCTACACGTTATCACCATTACCAATAGTAACCAAGATAAAATGCAAGAAAATCTTCTGACCATATCTTATTTTTGAATGTTAGATAAGGAAGGAAGGAAGGATTTGGAGTGCTATCAGTAAATTCTATGTGATCTGTCACCAGATATCTAGCAAGGAAGTACTTGTCTCTATATAGAATCCACCATAGATCCTCAATGGGATTACACTAATATGTAGGACCTAAATGTGGAATTCAACTTGGAGCCAGAAGGGATTGTAATCCATATAGTTTAACACAGTGTAAGGCCCCATTGCCTCTCAACAGTAAATGTATCTGTTTAGCCTGCATGCATGTTTTATAATGTGGGGGGAAACTTGCGAGCACTGAGATAAGGCAGGAATTCACTATTTAATTATTGCAAATGAATTCAGAAGATAAGTCTTGAGGAAGCTAGAAATGTACTGCTCACAAAATTCTTTCACTGTTTCATTGCTCAGGAATCTATGAATTTGTTTTACTTTTCCTTTTTATTAGATAGACGCAATCCCATAATCAAAGAATTTTGCTGAATCAAAAAGAGTCCTGAAACAAGAACAGTTCATACCTGTCACACATAAACAATCTTGACATTGTCTGAGCTGAGAGCATACAATGTATTCATAATGAAATATTCTGACTCTCAGAAGATTGTCTAAAGTTGTGATGTCATTGTCTTTGCCATTTCTTCATTAGTGACAAGTGCATAGAACATTTTTTTTGTTTTATTACCGAGACAACGTTAATTTACATCCAAAATGGAAAGAATACAAGAATGTCCTCATAACTATATGAGGCCGAATACAGACAGGCAAGGTGGATCTTAAGTCACTGAAAATACTGTAATCTGAATGACACAATATTGTGTTGAAATCTTACAGCAGGTTATGAGTTGGTGTGACGTTTGAGTATATTTATCACTTTGATGGATGTATCTAATCGGAATATTTATATTCATGCTTCATTACTTGACTACAAGCGACCAACCCCTTTTGGTGTTCAGGCGTGAATAATCTTTTCTAAACCCATTTTTCCTCTCTCTAAAATTCTTTCTGTTTAATAAAAGCGTTGCAGCTTTGTAACTGCAGAACTTAATAAAGGCATATTATTTATAATTTTGGTATACATGTAGGTCTATAAGCAGGACCATTCAAACTTTGATCCTTATCTCATTTATACCACTGGAGAATAGTGCCAAACAAAAATAACACATGGTGGAGACTGGCGATATATAATTTGTTTTGTAAATACAATGTAGACCTACACGTAGGCCTACAGCAAGGAGGTTTTTTTTAACTCCTTGCCTACACAGCTATTGCAACCCCTCTCCATTGGGTATGTATGTACGGTAAATGTATCCAAGAGGGAAAGTTTGCAAGGTACACTACCAGTTGAGCCCCTGGAGTATTAACACTTGAAACAGTTTCTGGAATATGAAACTACAGACTTCATCCTATAGACTTTACATATATGTATGTCATCTTTCATACAGACAAAGACTAAACATTTAGGCTAGGCTTGAGGCTAATATTATTTTCAACGTGTAAGTAAAGTTTGCGTCAATAGACTACACATAGGTCTACTCTGAGGCTGGTCTTCAACTGGTCATGGCCTGAATTAGGTCAATTTACAACACAGGTTATGTGTACAAATGGAATGGTCATCAATGTTTTAAATCCAGGTCACACTGAGAATGACACTAATGACCCACAGACAAGCACATTGAACTTGGCCATACTGTGGAGGCTGTAGTACTGTGTCTGTTTTCTCAGTGTGACTGAGCCATTACCTTGGTGTGCTACCAATGGAAGATTTCAAGCCAATTATAAACTGTACAAACACTGAGTGAACTTGGTCTATAGTGCATACAGATCATTAAAATTTAATTGATCATCACACAATCACTGCATCCATTTCACCTTTTCAAGAAATTGTAGCTATGAAATGTTTATGAAGTTATGAAGTTTTATAAAGAAAACTTTCCTGACATCAAAAGAGAATAAATTATCGGCCTATAAATTAGGTCTTGTGTTTTACTTTTAGAATTTCTGACCAAATCTGACCTCATACATGTACATAACTTCAAAGAACATTTTGAAATACAGTTCCTTTACATTTAGGCCATAAACATGAATAATACTTTACAAAGCAACATTTTTATTTTCTGGTTTATGAACACAGAATCTCTTATCTAAATTCATTACTTGTAGTTTTAGGCACTTATGGGCATTAACAGATAAATTTAGCAACTTTGGTCAAGTTTTATATATCCCTGGAATGAAAACATGTTCTTTTTTACCACCCTAACAACATTTGGCATTGTTTTTTATGAATAGGATTAGGTTCGGTATCTACTTTTTTTTCCATACATGTATATTATATTTCTTAGAATATATTTCTGAAGAGATATTTTGCAACATACATATTACTTTAATTTGCATGAATCCAAATTACAAACAACCAAAACACTTGGTGGTGCTGCCTGTATTTAGCTAAGATCCATCATATAGGGCGTACATGTACATGTGCAGTATAGCTGGTGTATTACCCTGGAGAAATCCACATACATCATTATAATATGTATGCACAGGTACAGTATAAAAGACACAGTATAGCCTATATGTACTCAGATTTTAAATAAACATCAATATACTGAGTATTCCTTTGTACATTGTAAGGAAGCCCTCTTAAAATTCAATTGTTTACTAATCTCCATATCTCTACTAACTGTGCACAGCTTCTGACCACTAAAGAAAACAGACAAAGACTGGCTTATATAGGCTTGGTACATATAGCTCAACTTCAAACTGTTCAAATCAACGACCTTACCAGCTGGGTAGGATCTAGACAAAGACATCCTTTTCATCCATATTTCTAACTTTGAACTCATGTCAGATCAGTCTTTCCCTCCCCTAAAAATATGGCTTTTCAATTTATCTCATCAGTGCTGAGTGACTAACTTTGTACATGTATGTAGGCTACTGCATGTAATTATTTTGTGGAGGGATGGGCAGTAACAAAAGGAGTTTTAACATTGTAGACTACAAGATTTCCTTGATTTCATAGACAAACAAAAATTGAAAATCTGCAATTAGTTTTCAGTATGCCTCTATTGATGTACTTGAAAAAAAAAAAAAAAAAACATTACAGTATGCTTCAAACCATAGGGTGATTTGTTCTGCTTGATGTGTAAACATTTCGCATACAGCACAATTATAATGAGATTTATTTCCAAAAATGTACTGTTCCTGTGTTGTAGAACTTATGAAAAAGACATGTACATGTAGGCTTCTATAATTACCGGGGTACATTTTGTACATGTACTGTAAAGGTGGATACGTTCGTGGTGGTTTTATTTCCACAAATTTCACAAGTCTTTCCTCGTGAAAATTTCTACTTCAACATAAAGTTATACTATGTGCAAAAACAAAAAAAATCATAAATTTCCGCCAACTAGTCCAAAATCCTGAAAGTATCTGTATGTGAAAATATTCACGTATTTTTGGATGACATTCTAAATAGTGCAGTATGTAGCCTACATGTTGTATAGTCATGTTTTTTGTTTGTTTCAGTAATGTAGCAAATACAAGTAGTAAGTTATAATCTTATTTCCTACACCAATTCAAACAAGCACTAGATACATTTCAACACAATTACATTAATATATCACTTTGATAATAACTGAATAGGTCTCTGTTGTAAAGTGAAACTACATTGTAAGGGGGCGGGTCCTGATTTTCGCCCACCTTTGTTTCAGCTGGATACACATGGAGCAACCCAATATTGATTCCCATGAATTAAAAAAAAGAAGGCATTTTAGGTATTTGTATTATGTAGTTTGATAACATGGGTTGTCAATAAAACAAACAAATTTGACTTTAAAAATAAATGCTACAATTTCCCATTTTAAAGAACGATTATTTATAACTGCATACTTTTTGTTCATTTATATATATATATGCTTGTACACAGTATGTATGCCTACACATTTTGTGGATACTTTAATGGTTGTAAAGTCATTGAAATTGAGACTTTCTGTCAAACTTTCCACAGTATGTAGGCATTCATGTGTATAGATCTGGAAACATGGAAAAGCCATAAAATCTGCCTTTTACCAAGAAGATACATTATAATTTTAGTGCTTTGTCTTTGCATGTATCGTCTTAAAATGGCTCGGCAACAAAGAAAATAACATAAATTCTCAATGATTTATGTCTTTCATGAACAAAGGGTACAACAAAATAAATGCTAAATCTCAGAAAATTTAAAAACCATACAAATTTACATGTATATCAATTCTTAAAGGGGAAGGAAACCCTAGGAATTCATTAAATTGTACAAAAACAGGAAAATCAAAGAAGCTGATCAATGAAAATTTGAGAAAAAATGAATGAATAATAAGAAAGTTATGAGCATTTGAATGTTGTGATCACTACTGCTATGGGGATCCTCACATTGGCAACAGGCCTAAGATGTGTGATGTCATACATGAACAACTTCCCCGTTACTTTTGTATATTTCACTCAAATTGTCTTTTTTTCATTAATTCCTTTAAAAGATCTGAGATTCTTTTCATGGGAGGACATGTAATACAAGTTCACAAAATACAATCCTGTGTGAAGAGTCTGTACTACCATTAGAATGAGGAAAAAGAAGAATTTTTTGCGTATTTCTGTATGTCATATGGGAGAGTTGTTCATGTGTGACATCACACATCTTGCCTGTTGCCAGTGTGAGGATCTCCATAGTGTTAGTGATCACAACATTCAAATGCACATAACTTTCTTATTATTTATTCAATTTTCTCAAACTTTCTTTTAATCTGTTTCTTTGATTTTTTTCATTACAATTCAACTGAATCCTAGGGTTTCATTCTCCTTTAAACAAGAATTTATTGTTTCATGGAACTTGCTTAACTTTTGAGAGGATCAAGATTCACGAAAGTTTCACTCTGCAAAATGATATAACCAATCAAAAAGATTTAATCTCTGAAATTTTTGGTTTCACAATATGTACTCAATTCTTTCTCAATATTCTGCATACACATAGTAAGTGATGTTGCAAAAAAAAGTGACAGACATATATCTACACAACAAAGAACCTTTTAAAAAGTTTGAGACCTGGCCTAATTATACATTCTAAAATCTTATGCCAATAAACATGTAGGCCTCTGAACAGAAACTACAGTGTCAGAGTATAATCACTTGACTGTTGAGCCATAACAATCACTACATGCCATTATTTACAAGATAAGCATTAAAGCACCAACAAATCAACAAATAATAAGCCCTAAATCGGGTCAGCTCAATTTTAAATACTCATAAAATCTATAATAAAATTCAGATACCCCTAGATGCTATTTGACGTATTCACATCACCTCTTGACAAGTAGATCATCATTTAAGATCAATACAAGTAGCCCTAGATGTACAAAGTCTAAATTTTACAGGTTAATGATTGTAATCATACATATACCTGATTACAGAGCTCCATATTATTCAGGCAGTGGTGGATATCATTTCACTACATATCAATACAGTATGTAAAAAAACATGTAATTTGTATTATTATTTTTTGTTTAATATTAAGTTACAATCATTTTTATATAATTGGAATGTATTTACAAATACTGGTAGGCCGACATCTTTCTTGTGCTGAAATTTTCAAACAAGACTTTGTTTGGACTCCACATTTTTTCTTTTTTTTTTTTTCAAATAGTTATTAATTTGTCAAAACCAATCTTCCACCCCCCCCCAAAGAAAGTATACTGTAATTGGTATTCTTCGTTTAATACCAAATGTAATGTAAAATCAAGGAGATTTAAAGTATGGAGTGACAATGAAAAGCAAATTCATTCATGGCGCTTCCAATTATTAAAGAAGTACAAAAGAATACACAGGTGCACTGTAGCCTTTGGTGGCAACCTGTGATGCCGCCAGTTTATTAGGAAAACTGAAAAGTAATTTGTGTTGAAAATAAATAATTGGGAATATTTTCTATTTTATTTGATCACAGAACATATCAAAGCCCTACTATGTCCTAAAATTGGGCAAAATATTGTATGATAATATTTGTAAAATATGAAATACCTCAGAATTCGACAATTGTTAAATCAACAATTTTTACATATTTCCACAAACATCCAAAGTATAAAAATTTAAGATTAGTTTGTTAGAATATATTCATTTGCGATGTTATGTGTCACATATGCGGCCACATGCGGCCAGTCAAGTAATTTCAAGACATATTTCAAGAAATATTGCGACATTTATTTTTGCTTTCCCCTCTGAGAGTGAGCGATATGTCTGCTCCTACTATCCGACCAGAGGCAGCGAAAAGTAATTATCATTACAAAAGCATATTTCGTTTTGTAACAGGCCAGTAAGTCTGTAGTTAAGCAGAAATCTTTTGTCTACAATCTGCAAGAAAATTCCAATGAAACTCATGTCTGGCATATTTTATCCCTGTGGCATCAAAGTGGCTTTAAAGAGAATGAGTGAGATGTTTCTCCATCTCTTTTACCTCCATGGTAAAATGGTTAATTTCTATTTTATAATCAGCATCCCCCTACCAATAATGAAGGTGCTCACTTCCATTCATCATGGTACAAATGTATACATCCATGTTTTGCAACTTCGTTTTGTGGAAATGACAGTTGTGGTTTTGACTTTCAAAATCATTTTGAAAGCCTGTTTAATTTGCTTGTTCAAATAACCAACATTAAAATAAAACACGTCCGATTTTTGGCAGTTTCTCTCCTTTTGAATTTCTATCATTAATTACCAATGATATAAGATTGGCTTTAAGTTTAATACAGCTTGTCGCCCAGATTGTCATCTGTTAGTCGAAGAATGGTAGCTTGGAGTAAATTTTACCAGCAAATTAGCTTAACATTCCTCGGTCGAAAAAATTTGTTTACACTAAACTGGAAATTCATATTGAGAACCAGGAATTTTCAAATAAGGACTGATATTTTCAAGAGAATGTATGTAAACTCTATATAATTTCATTTTCAAACTGGAGATTTACCTTTAAATTTGTGATACTGGTCTTCTTGTCTTCCATTGAAATGATACATGATGATCCAAGGTTGATTTCCCTGCCAATGCCATGAAAAATAGAAAATAAGTTTAATTCAATTAGTAATACAGTGTACAATGTGATGAATTTTAACATAACATCATAAACAACAGTTAGTTGATATATTAGTTAATGATCGATTAGTGATATCGACAATTGAACTGAACTAGTTACAGTTTTGTAATTAACATGAATGAATAGGCCTTGATCTATAGAGTAAAGTGCCCAAAATTCGACCACTTAAGCTTTTTGTAGCTCTAGTTTGAAAATGAAAATTATATCATCTTTCATTTTCAACAGATATTAGAAGCATATTATAAATTAAATAAATGTTATAATTGTTTTTTTAATCACAAACTATTTGATAGTAAAATTAGAAGTTTTATAACATCTGCCTTCTTGCCAAGATTAGACAGCCGTTGCATAAATTCGACCAGACGTGAAAAGTCAGCACGCACCGCGCACTGCTGAAATCTTGGCTCACTCGCCGCACTGGTAGCACATCGCGCTCTGCCGACAGCTCGAGGCCGCCGCGGCATGAATGCCCGGTCGAAACTAGGGCAGAGAAAAAAATCTAGTCAGTCCCATGATTGCAGTGTCGTAACTCTAGCACTGTAGAGTCACTTATATGGGTTTTTTCAGCAGGATAGTTACGACCGGGGCTCGAGCGTGGCAAAAAAATTCGTCATCAAACCTCCAATTTTTAGAGTTTAAACGCATTTTCCCCAATCGTTTTTTCTTAACTTTTTGCTAAGCGCGCAGGGGCTTCAACATTTGGAGCAAAATCTGGGATTTTAGGAGCAAAATTAAGGTATTTATATAATTTAGTATGATTTTTTTGTGATTCTTTTTTTTTTGTGGTTGTCTTCAGTGACGATGTGTGCGTGTGATACGAGTTGATTGGAGTGTGTTTGATTGTGCTTCGGGGTTTTATTTTCAACATTTGTTTGAAACTGGTCGCATCTCGGCAAGGGTCGAATTTCAGGCACTTTACTCTAGATCTAGATCTAGTTACAATTGTATCAATAATTGATATACGATGGAATCTCAGGACTATGTTACGTAATTTGCTAACACTATGGCAAATATTTCGGACAAATATCTCTGCTCTGCTACTGGTGCTAGTGCAGTTTGGTATCCACTACACACCACCCTTACCCACCACCCTACCCTAACCCTAGTGCGTGGGGGTTGCCGTCCACCCTATCCCTTCACGTAGCAGCAAGCCTCGCGGCGGGATGCTAAACTGCACTAGCACCCAATTACTTTTTTGTTTGGTATTATAAAGTGTACCGTTAAATGAGTTCCACCAGTTCTGTCTTGCTCGTTTCCACGACACTCGCTAAAATTATTTTGTTATCAAAATGACCAATGACAATGTCATCCAATGTCAATGAAATCAAGTTGAATGCTCATCGACATCATGGTCATTTAAATCACTCTCATATTCACTTTAATAGAAATTAGGAGATCCAGATCCAGACAAATTAACAACATTATTTTAAATCCATGTAAATTAAGAAGCCTCAACCCTCACTATATTACAAGCGCAAGCCGAGGCCGCGCCGGGCCGAGGAGCGCATCTTCAACGGCATGGACATGGGTCATGTCCCCTGTGCGAGCGGCCTGGCGTGACCTTGCACAGCCGGTATATTTTTTGAGCAGAACCAGCTGTATTTTTCGTATTGTATTACACAAGTGCCATGATTTTAAAAAGATAATGAAATATGAATTGATTGCTACAATACATGGCTCACTTACCTTGCATTTATAGGCCGTACTCTTACAGCAACTTTCACAGAAGCCATGATTTCATCTCCATAAGATCCTTTCTCAAGACTCAACCACGTAAATTTACACTGTTGTTGTCATTCACGTCATGTCACGTGATTTTTGGCACAAGACAAAAAAATTCTCGTTTTAATTTCAAGTTCTTTCATTAATAGATGGCGCTCTTTATTTTGTTCGTGAACAATAATTGCATGCATATTGATAATAATAATAATAAAAAAAAAATTATAATAATAAAAACAAAATTAAAAAAAAAGGGGAGGGGGAGGGAAATAGACGTATGTTTGTTTCATGATTTAAAAAAATGAAACCACTACATGTTTGGTGGTAGTAGTCAAAATTAACTGATCGCCGTTATAACACAAACCACTCCCATGTTTTTCTTTGCTTATCAGAATAGTTATTATATTGACTCTCATTTTTTTAAAATATGAATTTCAACTTCCCATAGGGGCCTATTAAGGCCTTTATGTATTTGCAACATTCAAAATGCTCCGAGAAATCAAATCACTTGTGTTAGGTTGATTGAATTAAGAATTAGAATTACAGTTGAAACTACATCATTATATCACCATAATCATCTCCATGAAAAGTGGCATATTTATTATATCTTCGAATAGGTTGCTACTATGCTGCCTGTAACCTATATAGTGCGACCATAAAATCAAGGCACTTTGTACTTTCAATCAGAAAATTCTTCTTTTTTTTTTTTGGCGTTAAGCGTTTATAGGAAATCGAAAAACAAAATACTGGGGTAAAATTTTATTTTGTTTCTTAAACTTCAAGTTTTGAAACACCCACACTACTTAACACCCCATCTCAAAAAGTAGGTCTAATGATTTTTTTTTTGTTGTCTGATCATAAGAAGCAATAGTGCATTTAAGGCCAGAGAGTTACAAAGTTTCACCAACTTATTTGAGTCACAACATGGTGCGTGTTGACACTTTAGGCAAGGAAATACAAGAAGAAATGGAGATTTTTGGTTTTTTAGCGACTCGGCACTCAGATACGTATCCGATCAGACTTTTTTTTTTTTCAGTGACGAGCGGTCCGATACTTTTTTTCCAGCCCTGATACGTCTCCGAGATGTCTACGCGACAAGATTAAAAACCGTCTCAAAGCCATCTCAAGGAGGTCCCAAGTCCGTCTCAAATCCATCTCATGGCAAGTGAGATACCACCATTCTGGTATTCGAGTTGGCCAAGATCTGTAATAAAGGGCTCTTACCCCTTATAATACCAGGAATTGGAACCAACCCCAAAACTTTTCTTTATAGGCCTATACTGTAATTTACTGTCTTTTGTTCAATTCAGGGGTCGCGTATTCCTCTACCGGTATTCGCTGTTATTCTCATGGTGTCACGGTTTGTTGCCCAAATCTATTGACAGCGAGCTGCATGTTTGATAATAACTGCTCCCTTTTCCCGAATAACCCTCAGAAAATCACGCCTTTGTGAACATGATGTATATACCCCAAAAAGCAAACGTACATGACTGTGGTACACAGCGGTACGGATTATAGGAAATACATTTTAACAGGATTCAATCAAGAAAGGTGTTTTTACAGTATAGGATCTAATCTTCGACAGTGTGGTATATGAGGAAGCTCATGTATAGAAAACCATGGAAATATTTAGTGTTTTCTTGATGAAATTGATTCTTCTCATCGTATCAAATAGTGTACAGACTCAAGCGGAGAGTAAGTATGCCTAATTATACCCGCCTTATAATACATTATATAGGTATGAGTTATAATGGTTTGTTGTTGCAATATTCATATTTTTTTTAAATTGTTGAAACATACAATTTTGGACAAAACATTATTTGCAAGAGGTATTTAGGCTGTTTAATCTCCAAATGAACATCGGGAAAACGAAACTAAAAAAATCCTTTTGTTAATTCCTGACAACTTACTGTTAATATAACTATATTTGTTGCCATGTTTTCTTAAATCTCATGTACGTCATACTTAGTTATTGCAATATGTTGATATTCGTCTGCCTTGAAGTTTAAGGGATACACAACCATCATGTCCAAGTTGCATAATTTTATAACAATCACAAAAATTATGTATTGATAGGTTTTTAATGGGCTAATTGGGCTTATTATGCAATAGAGTTACTTTCAAACTGCTGTGCGGGGAGGGAAAGAGATGTAGCTTGGCGTGCTATAGCACGGACAACATCATGACGGGTGCCATTCTTATTCACTATGATATTTTTGTTGGTATTATAATGTTTCTTGTGGCTCAGTACACTGTCCGTCATAAAGGTGGAACATTTTTTTGCCGCTATAGCGAGATGATTTGGCTCTGACTTTAATTTCTTATATACGTTTGTCCTTGCTTTTACTTTTCCGGACCCTGGCTATATCTTGGACATTCTCCCAACCCTTCACGTGGACCTTTTTCCAAAAAAGTTTTGTCAACCCCCATGATGCCCATTTTTGTCATTTTAAGGCCCCCTTTTGTTTTCCCGGCCGATCAAGCCCCCCTCAGTCCTACCCCCAGGAAACGTGACTGAGGTGTACTGTTTTATATATTTCTGGGGGCAGGCTTAGGTCTCTTGTCTAGGGGAGGGGTTGAAGTAAAAAACGAGATTAGTGAAAATTCGGAATATTTTATTCCATCTTTATGCTGAAAACAAAAGAAATGAAAAACAACCTTTAACCCTTAAATGTCATCATTTTTCCCTTAAATTTTGTTTAGCTTTGATGACAAGGCTGTAAATAGTCATTATTGATAATATTTTATTTTTTATTTATGTTTGGTTGATATTTTACAATACAATTTAGGGAGGATAGACATTTCCATGGTGCAAAAATGAATAAAATCAATGTTGTACCCCAATCAAAATAAATTTGGACCCCTCTCCTAGACAAAAGAGTCGAGCCTGGATATAGATTTAATTTAAAGAACAATAACAAATCTCCACCTCAGACGTGTTTCCTTGGGGGTAGGACTGAGGGGGCCTTGTTGGGTCGCGTGAACAAAAAAGAGCCCCCAAAATTAAAAAAAAAATACAAAAATGGCTATCTTCTGGGGGTGACAAACTTTTTGATGAAAAACCCCCTGGAAGGGTTGAGGGAACGTCCACGATATACCCAGGATCCCAGAAAGCTAAAGCGGTGACATTCAAGAAATTAAAATCGGAGCAATGTCGCTTGAGCCAGAAAAAAAAAAAAAAATCCACCTTTATGACGAACAGTGTATTTTGGCAGATCCAGGATTTTGGAAGTAGAGGGGATGCAAATGACTCTACAGCTTTATTTATGTTCAATGTTCGATTCTTAAAGAAATATAAATAAATTTAACACAAAAAAAACAAAACAATAGGGGTACGTTTCTTCCCCGCCTGGATCCGTCACTTTATTGAATTACAATATCTACATGCCATCATTTTCGTTATTCACCTTACCATTTTACAATTTTATATGTCTGTCCTCTACAGTGCGTCCCAAAAAGAACTATACACTTTTTAAATAGCTACTAAATAGAAAAATATATGATTCTTCCGGGAAAGATTTATATGTAGATAAGGCTCATATCCTCAACTATCATTATGACACAAAAAATTCCGAAAATAACCCATGCTTCAGTGAGTAATGCCCACTTTTGTAAAGGACATAAAATTAGCCTGCGTAGGAATTCACTATTCATTTTGCACCTGGTTATGGAACGCCATGAAGGAGTCAAAATTAATGATGGAATCGATCGGCCAACAAAGACAAAAATAAATTGAAGTCAAAGCATAAATCAATGATATGAAAACAAATGGTGAAACATAACATTTTTGCATAATATTAATTGTTTTTTCTGACTTTTGGTTTATCTTTGACTCTGTTGGCTGATTTATTCCATCGTTAATTTTGACTCATTCATGGCGTTCCATAACCAGGTGCAAAATGAATAGTGAATTCCTGCGCAGGGTAATTTTTGTGTCCTTTACAAAAGTGGGCATTACTCACTGAAGCATGCGTTATTTTCGGAATTTTTGGTGTCATAATGATAGTTGAGGATATGAGTCTTAAATACATACAAACTTTTTATCCAAGAATGTTATATTTTTTATTTGGTAGCCATTTCAAAAGTGTATAGTTCTTTTTGGGGCACACTGTATATGTTCTGTAATTTCCATTCATTAGTTCCCACAATAATTGTGTATTGCGTTACCATAATGTTGTTGGGAGTATTTAAAGAGATCTGAAACTATTCAGTTTATGATAGGGCCTAATCCGCTTAATATATCAGTCTTTTAATGGAGATAATGGAGGGAGCTGAGATACACTATAGATTATTATTATTATTATTCATTTTGGCGTCACCTGTACCATGGAAGGCCAAAAGCGAACTGAATCACTGTAACCCGCAGGTCTCTCCTCCCAATATAACTGATTGGGGTATGCAGGCGGACCACTGCACCAGGGTTTCCCCCTACTCTTATACGAAGAGTGCAGTGGGTTCTTCAACGTGCAAAGGTTGTGACTCTCCTTTACACGGGACCTCCATTTAACGTCCTATCCGAGGGACGGAGTGTTTTCCACTGCAACATAGCTTGCGTCTATGAAACAGGAGAGGGGCACGTTAACACACAACGCAGGCTTCAGTCATCCGCCCGGGGTGGACTCGAACCCACGATCTTTGGTTCGACAGGCAGACGCTTTACCGACTGAGCCAACTCGCTCCCTAGATGAAGATGATTTTTTTTTTACTGAACAGTCTAGCTAGAAAGACACTTTTTTTTTGGGGGGGGGGGGAGCTGAAGGATCAGTTTTGTTTGGCCGTTTGGTTATTGTCTATTGATCGACGACCAAAGTAAATCACGCGAGGGTGTTTTTTTTTCAACGGCAAGAGTTCCGGGTGCAACACAGAGTCAGAGTCATTAAACAAAAAATAAGAAACATAAAATAAAAATACAAACAATTATCAAAATGACCCCATTGCGGGCTTATGGGGATGTACATTTTGTGTAAAGTGGGACCATGTAATGCCAGATTTTGACTGTTGTTTTAATGTTTTGACCTCCCACAATGCGAGCTCTCAGACAGTGCAAAAACTACAGCATTTTACTTATAGTTTTTAGAGGGTTTTGAACAATGACACATGCTGTCTCATGCTGTCTTTACTTGCAAAACCTGTCATGTTAGCCCTTCCCTATAATCACTCAACAATGACTGGAACCACAAGAAATATGTAACAATCCTATCATCAAGTAAATACATTAATATCATCATGGATCATTTCCCTTATAGCCATGAATCATACACCCGCAATTATCCCATTAAAGGGGGAGTCCACCAAGAAGTAAAGTTGGTTAAAATAATAAAGCAAAACAAATAATGTTTGACGAAACTTCGTAAAAAATAACCGTTTACAAATTTTTGAGATTGTAAAGTTTTAACATTGTGATGTTGAATCAGTCATATTGGGCGAAATAGGCGGGTTTTCCTTGTTATGGATTTCCCCCCTGGAGACATAGTAATGATTAATCAAACAACCTGTTATTATAGATAATAAAATGCAATATTTTGAATCTATTAGATATATTGCTATGTCGGAAAGATTCAAGAAACATGTGCAAATTCTGAAAATCCTAAAAATTCTAAAAACGTCCAAATAAAAACTATTCACTTTTGAGATGGCTATTACCATGATTACCAAATGAAAAATATAATATGGTTCTCGAGGGAAAGGAGAAATGTATGTATAGAATGCTCATATCCTCAACTATCATTTTAACACCTAAACATTTTTTAAAAATCTGCAAAAAAAAAAAAAAACAAATTAAATGAGCAAGGCCCACTTTTGTCAAGGAAACAAAAATGAGGCTGTACAGAAATTCACTTGTTTATGGGCAGAAATATTCAAAATTATGAATGGAATAAATCAGCCAACAAATAAAAAATAACCAAAAGTTAGAAATAAACATCAAAATTATGCAAAATGTAATGGTTAACTATTGATGTTAGTTTTTTACTTTTAGTTTATTTATTTTTTCTTGTTAGCCCATTAATGCCATTATTGACTTTTGGCATTTGCTCATTGAAGCATGCATTATTTTCGGATTCACTCATTATTACAAGTTAAACATAATGGCCCGAATTCACAAACGTGGTTTAGTTAGTCCATGGTCTAAATCAATTGTTTAAACCACGGATTTAGACCATGGTCTAAATTTTGGTATTCACAAACCACCTGATTTAGACCATGGACTAACTAAACCACGTTTGTGAATTCGGGCCAATGAGCTTTTTCTATATATACATTGTATAACCTTTCCTCGAAGAGCCATTTATACAGTTTTATTCGGTAGCCCTTTCAAAAGTGTATATTTTTTTGGGACGCACTGTATGGTGGATGGCTCAAACATGGGTATTAATAGTTATCGCTTCCAGTCCCGAACAAGACATGACAACGATCCGTAACCCCGCTGCGACGTTTCCGCTGCGTATCTATGACGTCTCCGTGACGTCTATATGCCACATCTCCTGAGTTCTAGCGACGTCGCCAAAGACTTTTGTTTTATTTCCTGGAGACTCAGGAGAAGTCGCTGCGACGTCTTCGCGACTCCAAGGACTCGTGAACCCATCTCAATGGGATAGACACCTGATCCCATATATAGGGGGATCGGGAGGGGCCGTTTTAAAAGACAGTGTATCGTTTGAGTTGGGGAAACACTTGGTTGTTTTGATTGATTATAGAAGAATGATATATCCGTATCTACCATGGATCATCGTATTATTATGTTCATTGTTGTAATCATTATTGTTGTAATCATTTTAATGATTATGACCATCATCATTACTTACATTTATTATACTATCATCAACATAAATACACGATCCATAAGCTTCTCTTGTAATTCGTTACGTAAGATTGACCTACTTCCATATCTACCGTAGATAATGTTGATGATGCGATAGTGATGATGATGAGGATGAAGATGATGATAATATCATCATCATCATCATCATCATCATAATTACTATTCTTCTTCTTCATAAGCAGCATCATCGTTATCGTTGTCGTCATCATTATTATCAATATCAATATTACGGTTCTAGGACATCTCCCCCGGAGGACAACTCCCCCGGGGACAATTCCCGGAGGACAGCTCCCCCGGAGGACAACTCCCCCGGAGGACAACCCTAACCCTAACCCTATGTCCTCCGGGGGAGCTGTCCTCCGGGAATTGTCCCCGGGGGAGTTGTCCTCCGGGGGAGATGTCCTGATACGCAATATTACTTATATTCATCATTCTTGTCATTATTGTTATAATCTCTAGCTCCTCTATCCATAACCTGCCCCAGTCACCGGACAATCGCTGTCCAGGTGGGCGTGGCGAGTACAATCGTGTCGTGGGCAGAACCACAGGTGACTGGAGGTCAAGGGTCATCCACCGCGACACCGTTCATTTCATCGGGGTCATCGTTTAACGTCGGTGACACGACGGTTTTCTACCGGGTCGTGGACGAAGCCGGGACGGAAGATACCTGCACTTTCACCGTGACGGTCAATGGTAACAATCTTTTGGACTTTTTATGTGAAACTTTTACCTGGCAACTATAGAGCACCTATATCAGGAGATACGTCGGAGACAAAAGATTGGAGGGGCAAGCGATTGTGTTTTAACAAGGGCTTGCCCCTTCAATCCTTTGTCTCCTCAGAGCCTTCCGACGCCTCTGCGTATCAGGACAACTTCCCCTGGACAAAATGCCCAGGACAACAGATATAGGGTTAGGTGTATAGAGTTAGGGGGTAGATGTTTGGTGAGAATAGTTGTATGGGTTTAACGGTCAAGGGAGTACATGTACTAAGCAGTTGACCTAGAACCCTCTGAACATAGTCAGGGTGGTATCTCACTTCACAGATACGTCTCCGCGACAGAATAGAAAATTTCGTCTCTGCGACGGATATCGCGGAGACGTCTCAGAGATGTCTCGGAGACTGATTTGGGACTACTTCAGACTTTTTTTTTCCATATTCGTGTTTATATAAAGTTATACTAAAATAAATCTATGGTTAGACCTTTTTTAAAAACAAAATATTGGTCTTGATAACACAAAGCTTGCCATATACTGACCCGACATATCAAGAATACAAGTATGCGATCAGGATTAATGATTATACCTAAGTTTCCGGGAACGAGACATCCTAAAATGGGAATCCGTTATAATAAACATGTCGATTACACTAATTTGCCAGAAGATGGTAATGTAAATCAACCTTAATTCACAAAAAATGAGCAGGCGCCATATTTTTGCTGAAATGCATTGTTTTAGGGCTTATAACCATCGCATATTGTTGACGGCTTCTTCGGCATTCGTGCTTCTTGCAATTATGATGTCTTAATGACTCAAAGATTTTGTAGTCTGTTAACGTTTCTTTCATAATGGTGCTATCATACTTATAGCTCCTACGATTTACGGTTGCCCGGATCAGACGGTCGCCGAGGACAACGAACCCGGTCTCGACTACGCCGATGTGTCATGGACCGAACCTCGTATAGAGGATGAGTCGACGTCCAGTTCTTTAACATCTGATCACGCGAGCGGTGATCGATTCCAGATCGGGCAGACAAACGTGACGTACACACTAACGGACGACGGACCCAACGCCGTGACGTGTCAGTTCATCGTAGAAGTTAGAGGTGAGCTTTTGTTTGTTTGTATATTTTCTTTTATTTATTATATCCCATTAAAAAACAAAAAACAAACAAAAAAAAAACAAACAAAAAACAAACAAACAAACAAACAAACAAACAAAAAACAAACAAACAAAAACAACAAACACATTTTGTGCGTGTGACTGTGTGTGTGTGTTTTTTTTTGTTTTTTTGAGGGGGCGAGGGTTACTGAGAAGAGGTTGGAGGAGAACCAAAATAATGAAGAGAGAGAGAGAGAGAGAGAGAGAAGGGGGGGGGAGAGAGAGAGAGAGAGGAGAGAGAGAGAGAGAGAGAGAGAGAGAGAGAGGAGGGTGGGGAGCATGATAGTGCCGTAGGGGGTAGGACAAACACTATGGAAGACTTATCGGGGAGAGAAAAATGATATCTCATTCCAATTTCTGACCATGAAATCCCAAAACCTATATTGCTTTCTAACAATTAGGCGAAACTGTTGCCTGCAAATAAATAAACAAGGTATGCCATATGCGTACACCAAATATAATCGTGTGAAGTCAAACGATAGGAAACGTCGAATTACTTCGAGTCTCTAATTCACAACCGATGGAATAACGTGACGTATCATTGAGGTTTAGAAAAACTACCCTCGCGAGTAATCATATAAAAAATAAATTCTATACGAAAAAATTCCGAATTCAGTAGTCTCACTGTTTATCATTCAACACAATCCCAAATACAATACTATTATACGATTGTGTCAATAGCCAATTCACTATTCATATTTGTCATTCGGGTATGATTCACTTTTCACAGCTAAAAAGTTTTATAAGGTCATTCGGTTGATCAATTCCAGCCGCCAAAGTAAATATAACAATCAACAAGCCTGTCATGACAAATCATATTTACTTCGCCAGCCGACTCTTTTGAATTTCATATAACAAATCTGTTTTGACATTTTGTGGAAAATGATTTTCAGACAGCTAACCCAATGCACATCATGCAATATGTCATGAACTTTGGGTTTAATGTATCTTTATGTCATGTGCCGTTATTGACAAATCAACATTATACGGTACGTTTAGTTCTTAAGATTTTACATTAATGTAGAAGACTTTGAAATATTGTTTCTCTACAATAATGTCTCCCAAAATTATTAGAAATTAAAAACCTTTATTATTTTTTTTGACATCAGATCACAATATGAACGATGATATTTACAAAGGGAGACTTTTCCACAATATTTTGGTGCGCAAAAAGCTAAATTATTTCTTATTTTTGTTTCAAAGGAAATTACTAATGATCATACTTCCTTACACGTAATTATGAAAATTGTAATGAAATGCTATTTTCGTATAGAGAGCTAGCAAAATAATTCAGTTCAATTTTAGCTGACTAGTTCGTTCATGATCGAGATATTGTTGATTACAAAAGGCGGAATTGCAATTCTTCATTCGTATGTCGTCCGAGAGAAAATAAAAATAATCACATTTGAAAAGAAAACCAAGGCCCATGACGCTGGGAAAAAAAATACATCTCACTGGCTATCAATAGCGCTGGCTCGAAAAGCTCACAAAAGTCGGTGGAAAGAAGGACAAATAAAATAGCAAGGTGCTTAGCTGTATTGATAACAGGCGGATCCAGGGGGGGGGGGGGGGGCGTCCCTTCCATAAAACTTTCGGTTTGCACCATGTATGTTCCCTGATTTTAAGCTTCAGAGTTTGGGTATGCTCAGTTCTCGAGAATTTTAGAACATTTTGTTATCAAAAACTATATAACCCCTCACAAAAAGTTTCGCAAGTCAACTTTGGGTCATGATAACTTTTCAGGTATGCTTTAGTTATCCCTGATTTTTACACCATTGGAAAGATAATTTATTCCCCTTTTGATTGATATCCTATTTGTAATGATTGTATCATGCTTCAATGCGCAGAATATCAGAATATGGAGAAAATTAAAAAGTCAAATGTTGTAAAATGCCTTTTTATTGATCACATTGAAGTTCCACAACTTGACTTTAGGTCCTGATAACTTTGGGGATATTTTCTAATTTTTATTGAATTTTATTCCATTGTCAAGTTAATTTTTTCTCTCTTGATTGATACCTTATTTGTCAGGGTGATGTCATGCCTGTGTCCACAGAACCCCTCAATACCACTTGAATACATGACAAAGCGAAAGATAATTTTCAGTTTAAATTTCTGTAACACAACACTGAACCTTGATACATTTTAATGTGGGGATTTAATCATTGTCAATTTTTATAGCATTAAAAATTTCATTTATTCTTCTTTTTATTGATACCCTATTTGCAATAGTAACATCATATTTGAATGCACATAACTCACGAATATAATGCAACGTAAAAAGTGAAAAGGTGCGAAATGCATTGTTATTGCTCGCAACAGACAACAATACTCACAATAGGCATTCAATTTGCAACATTTAACTTCTGACTTGTCCTAACATTCAGGTATTCTGTCCATCCAGGAACAACACTATCGTTACAATTAGGGTGTCATTGGAAAGAGGAATAAATTATCTTGACAATGGTCTAAAATTCAATAAAAATTAGAAAATACCTCGGAAGTTATCAGAGCCTAAAGTCGAGTTGCGGAACTTCGCTTTGATAAATGCTTTTTGCAACATTTAACTTTTTACTTTTCTCTATATTCTGATATTTTATGCATTGAAGCATGACATAATCATTACAAGTAGGATATTAATAAAAAGGGGAATAAATTATCTTTCCAATGGTATGAATATCAGGAATAACTAATGCGTACCTGAAAAGTTATCATGGCCCAAAGTCTATTTGCGAAACTTTTTGTGAGGGGTTTATATACACTTTATAAAAAAAATGTTGAATTTCATCACGACAACTCCTGATTTTAGGTATTTTCTAAACGAATTCTTTAGGCAGGATGATGTCAAAGTACCAGAACCAGGGAGAAAAATATAAGGAAAAGGGGTAGGGGTTGTGGGGGGGGGTTCCCTAAATATGTGATGACTGTTGGCTATACTGCTTGTACAAGCTTCTCTCCTTTCCTCCCATTCCAAAACATTTGCAACTTAGCAAAATGCACACCACCTTTCCAAATAAATTCTGATCTGTTATCATTCATTCGATTTTGTTGTCAATTTCTGTATATGTCTAAAGTGAAACTTTTCCATTTTTATTTCAGAGAGAGTCACTCCTGAAACAAGGGGTAGACACAAGACCAAAGGCCGGGGGGGGGGGGGGATCAACGGTTCGGGAGATGGGGGTTATTCAGTGAACATGAAAATGAAATCATGAATCTGTTTCATATTTCCCTGGCATTTACAGTAGCTACGATGTAGATCTTGTATTTCTCATGCATCTCTTTATGTTAACACATAATCTTGATTCAGACTTTGAATTATAAAATTAACATTTGCAGGCTTCTTTTTTCTTTTCGTTTTTTTAGTAAAAAACTGTCTCAGCGTTTATTAATACTATAAACAATAGAATCACTATTATCTTCTGTAATGTGCTATTGGGAAGTGTGAAGCTTTGATGGCAAATATGTATATTTTACACGCAGACCTAAACCTCCCTTTAATATTGTCTGAAACTTCCATGATTATATATATGATTTTTTTTCTCTTTATGTTACCAATGTAGTTATTAATTTCTGCAATATTTGCAATTGTCGGCAAATACATATGGATTCCCTGCTGTGCATGGTTTACGCTTGCCTTGCATAAGTTTTTTTTTTCTTTTCTGTTTGCAAGATATAAGATTATGCTTGAAATGTTCCCAACCTCCCATTGAATAATGGTTTCGCAAGCATTCAATCTTTAAGAAACACATTAGTATTTGGCATGCAAATGAAAATGGAAAGGTAGTCGTCAAATGTGTTGTTCGATTTTAAAAGAGTTTGTTGCTTTTCTTCTTTAGCTAAATCCAGACGAACGATAACTCTGCTGTGTATTCTGTTGTAATATGGTTGATAAAGGATTATTATTTATCGGAACGGAAAAGAAATTCTGCCGAACATTACTGACTGTAATCCCACATTAATCTGCTTGCATAAAAAGATGAGAGTGAGGAATTTTTTATTGACATTTTCTAGTGTAAAGTTTTTTTTTACTCACTCGGTATAGTGATCCTATTATTTATAGTTTTAATAAACGCCGAGACAGTTTTTTCTTTAAAAAAAAAAAAAAAAAAAAAAAAAAAAACGCCTGCAAATGTTAATTTTATAATTCCAAGTCTGAATCAAGATTAGTGTTAACATAAAGAGATGCATGAGAAATACAAGATCTACATCGTAGCTACTGTAAATGCCAGGGAAATATGAAACAGATTCATGATTTCATTTTCGATTCATGTTCACTGAATACCCCCATCTCCGAGCCGTTGATTCCCCCCCCCCCCGCCTTTGGTCTTGTGTCTACCCCTTGTTTCAGGAGTGACTCTCTCTGAAATAAAAATGGACAATTTTCACTTTAGAAATGTACAGAAACTGTCAACAAAATCGATCAATGATAACAGATCAGAATTTATTTGAAAAGGTGGTGTGCATTTTGCTAAGTTGCAAAACTTTTGGAATGGGAGAAAAGGAGAGAAGCTTGTAATAAGCAGTATAGCCAACAGTCATCACATTTTTAGGGACCCCGCCCCCCTCCCCCCCCACAACCCCTACCCCTTTTCCTTATATTTTTCTCCTGGTTCTGGTATTTTGACATCATCCTGCCCAAAGAATTCGTCTAGAAAAATATTTTAAAATCATGAGTTGTCGTGATGAAATTCAACATTTTCCCACTGTTTTTTTTTAAATATATATATATATATATATATATATATATTATATATTATTATATATATATATATATCTCGCCCTGTTATTAATACAGCTAAGCTCCTTGCCATTTTATTTGTCCTTCTTTCCACAACTTTTGTGAGCTTTTCAAGCCAGCGCTATTATTGATAGCCAGGAGATGTATTCAAAATTACAATTGACTTTTCGTTCCATCGTCATGGGCCTTGGTTTTTCTTTTCAAATGTGATTATTTTTGTTTTCTCGGACGACATACGAATAAAAAAATTGCATATTTCGCCTTTTGTAATCAACAATATCTCGATCATGAACAACTAGTCAGGTAAAACTGAACTTAATTGTTTTGCTAGCTCTCTATACGGAAAATAGCATTTCACTTCAATTTCATAATTACGTGTAAGGAAGTATGATCATTAGTAATTTCCTTTGAAACAAAAAATAAGAAATAATTTAGCTTTTTGCGCACCAAAATATTGTGGAACAGTCTCCCTTTGTAAATCATCGCTCATATTGTGATCTGATGTCCAAAAAAAATAAATAAAGGTTTTTAATTTCTATAATTTAGAGAGACATTATTGTAGAGAAACAATTTTCAAAGTCTTCTACATTAATGTAAAATCTTAAGAACTAAACGTACCGTATAATTGATTTTGTCAATAACGGCACATGACAGTTATAAAGATACATTAAACCCAAAGTTCATGACATATTGCATGATGTGCATTGGGTTAGCTGTCTGAAAATCATTTTCCACAAAATGTCAAAACAAATTTGTTATATGAAATTCAAAAGAGTCGGCTGACAAAGTAAATATGATTTGTCATGACAGGCTTGTTGTTGTTATATTTACTTTGGCGGCTGGAATTGATCAACAGAATGACCTTATAAAATTTTTAGCTGTGAAAAGTGAATCATACCCGAATGACAAATATGAATAGTGAATTGGCTATTGACACAATCGTAAAATAGTATTGTATTTGGGATTGTGTTGAATGATAAACAGTGAGACTACTGAATCGGAATTTTTCGTATAGAATTATTTTTTATATGATTACTCGTGAGGGTAGTTTTTCTCAACTCAATGATACATCACGTTATTCCATCGGTTGTGAATTAGAGACTCGAAGTAATTCGACGTTTCCTATCGTTTGACTTCACACGAATTATATTTGGTGTACGCATATTGTAGGTCTATACCTTGTTTTATTTATTTGCAGGCACAGGTTGGCTAATTGTTAGAAAGAATATATTCTGGGATTTCATGGTCAGAAATTGGAACGAGATATCATTTCTCTCTCCCCGATAAGTCTTCCATAGTGTTTGTCCTCACCCCCACCATACCCGCTTCCCCCCTCTCTCTCCTCTCTCTCTCTCTCTCTCCTCCCCCTCTCTCTCTCTCTCCTCTCTCTCTCTCCAACTCCCTCCTCTCTCTCTCTCTCATCTTTCTCATTCTCTCTTCTTCCATTATTTGTTCTCGCT